>BSBK01004760.1:240000-321987 GCA_027943335.1 Chamaecyparis obtusa | reverse complement strand
AGGCTTATAAACCTTAACACTAATAAGGAAATAACCAAGGAGGTAACCATTATGAACATCTAGAATACTGAGAGGGGAAGGGTGAATCAATATTCCCTTAAATAATTTAAAACTTTTAAACAACCATCTACATAACATAATTCAAACTTGCTAAAAGAAAAGAGTAGAAAGTAAACAACACATAACACCATATAGTTATTGTGGAAACCCAAATGGGAAAACCCAAGGAGAGGATGAACTCTCAAGTATTAGGCAACCAGTTACAAAATATAGGGGTGGCTTAGTGTCAGTTGGACTCACTGCCAGCGAAAACTTTAGTGGCGATTATTCATCATTTGGAAAATGTTGCATGTCGGCAACCTACGATTTGGCAAGTATATTGCACATATGGGATTGACCCTATCGCCCCGAATTTATTAAAATTGGGTCCAATGCCCGGGCCCATCGCCCATCAGTTTATTTAATTTTGTCCATTTCTTTCACATTATCACCAATGGCATATAATTTTTGGGCGCGACAAATTTTAATCATTCACCTATAATTTCAAAGCGGCCCCAAATGGACGGCCTATATTCGCCAATAGTTTTATACAAATATATTTATAGGCGGACCCAAATTCGCCTAGCATTTTACGAACGTGTGTCTCAAACCAATGCATTTTTGCCAACTTTATTAATCATACCAAGGTATTGGACGACCCATAATCACCTCGAAAACAATACAAGACGTGTTATAATTATGCAGCCTTCGTTAAATATTTGTAGACCTAATACCTCCTATCGAATTCACCAAAAAGGATTAGTATAAATACATTCATAGATCAATGTTATTGTACACAATTTGGTTTGGTTCAATTTGATCAATAGAAGAGTTTAGACTATTGAGTCTTGACTGCATTGGCGAGTCATGACTGCAATTGAATTTGAGGCAAAGGTAAGTGATTATTATTTTGCGACTATGTAAATTTGAGTTCATTCTTATTTAGTGGGGACCAGTTAGTGAACAGTGGTGACCAGGGAGACCTCAAACGTGATTTAAGGGTCAATGAAACATATTTATATATATTATAGTTCTATTGTCACTTCTGAACTCAACAAGTAAACATTTGTTTTTTGCACTGGTAGGATGGTAGCCTTTATTTTGTTGAAGAATCAAGATGTCAAACAAGAATAAGGGTAAGGCTCCCGCATATGGGGAAAGCCAAGAGAGGCCAGAAAAATGCATAACCTTGTCATCACACTTTGGTCATGGTATTGGAAATGTTTTTGACCAAAATTAGGAATTTACTTCATCACAAGAAGATTTTCAAGATTCACAACTTGAACCTACATGACATATTAAAGAAGTAAGTGAACCTGATATCTCGGATCACAATGAACATGAAGAATATTTTCAGTTAAATACCCAAAGTAGCCATAATGATATAATCAATTTGGATGAGACTAAGAATGTCAGAGAAGATGATGGTGTAGGGAAGAAGAAAAGAAAATACAATTCAAAGAATGATAGAGAATCGAAAAAAGATCGGATGTGGGATCTATCAAGGAATTTTCAAGTAGAATGGGTGTCAAAGTATCCATTCATTGAACTAGTGGACAATCCAATTGAAGGTGAGCCTCTGGTAGAATACAGATGTAAGATTTGCACCAAGATAAATAAGAAGGAAAAGAGGTTGCAGCTAAAAATTGACACCATAGAGAAGCATATGGGTAAAGTTTACGAAAAGAAAACCATAGATGGAGTTCAAAAATTAGTGATAAGATGGAAAACAAAGGAGGAATCTCAACATGTTAGGAATGCAAAATTATATGAAGTTTAGCAGAATATAAAAACGAAGCCTAGTGAAGTTAAAGGCTCTATTGAAGCTTGTTTTGGAAAAGAATTGGAAGTAGAACTAATGGGAAAAGTTGTTCAGTTAAGTGTTGTGTTTAATATTTTGAACATAAGGCATCCTATGATAGACTACCCATAATTGAGTGCTTTATTACACTTTCTGAAAGTTTGTAACTATCCTAACAGTCACTAGTTAGTAAACAGTGGATGGGAATGGGCAAGTTGTTTTGCCAAGGTTGAAAAAGAGGATCTAAAGGCAAAAATTAAAGAGTCAAATTTTATTGCATTATCTTTAGACGAGGTTACAGTAATAGACAATACTTCCTAGGTATGCATGCATGTTTATACTATACACAATTTTGTTCTCCAACCTCATCTACTAACTGTTGCTAAAATGAAGGATACTGCAACAACAGAAAATTTATTTGAACTAGTAAAGAGTTCTCTAATTGAATATGGAGGTATAAATGATATGACGATTGCCAAAAAGTTAGTGTGTGTTAGAGCGGATGGAGCTTCACTAATGCAAGGCCATAGGGGTGGTCTTTGCACAAAGATACAATCTTCTTGTGCACCCTACGTTACTCTCATTCACTACATGGCCCATAGAATGAATCTAGCTTTTGGAGTTGTCAGCAAGCATGCTCCAGTACAAAAAATTAAACTTTTAATCAAAGAGCTCTACCAATACTTATATCGAAGTATGAAATGATTAAGGGAACTTCAATACTTTGCCGAAGGACTAACCAATGAGAACAAGCTTCTTAAGGATAATGATATCAGCTGGATCTATTTGGATGGACCATCACATCGAGTTTTTTCATAATATCAATCATTGCTTGGTCTAATGAACTCAAGTCATGATGAAGTAGGGCAACTAAAATTTCTTGTGCTACTACGAATATTTTAATTAATGTAGAGTCACTCTTAAAATTAGTAGGTCCTTTCCCCATGCTTAATGAAATGAGAAATTTAATAAAAAAAGCCCAGCAAAGAGCTATGTATATTGCATAATATTTTGCACTGCATAAATTGACATGCATGATGCTCGATAATCTCTATCGATCATGTAATGATGTAAAATTTTCCAGCTGACTGAAAATCACAAATTTGGATAATCTTGATAACTTTTTAAAAATCGGTGCAAACGGGGAGTTATGTGCAAAAGTTTATGGAGTTGAGATACCAATGCACTACTTTTCCAAGATCAAGTCTGAGGAACTAGGAAAGAGCCCTAGGAAGCGAGTATCAAGTATTAAAAGGGAAGACTTTACCAAGATCATTGAGTCTATAACAACTTATGTGAAGCACATTTCCTATGATCTTTTCGCACAGATTAGAGCAAGATTCCCTCTATTCAAACTACTTGAATCCATGGCTATTGTGTTTCCTTGATATTGGAGACTAAACATATCGAAATATATTTGAACTAAGCTACTAACTTTGATAGATCATTTTTGCAAAACCAAAGAGTTAAATGGAGTAACTCTAAATGGAATTTTAGATGAATCTCGTTTGAGAGAGAAATCAGGTCATTTTTCACTAACAATGAGGAAACAATATAATATTATGCAGAACCCTCTTGAAGATGGATCGGTAACAAGGCTTTGGAAAAATTTAGCTGAGAGCGAAATATTGATTGATTCAATATCAGAAATTTTCAAGCTTGCTGATTTATGTCTAACCATGATATTGGGGTCGGTGGAGGATGAGAGAGTTTTTAGTGCTTTGGGATTCCTAAAGTCAAAGCTAAGAAACAAACTAGACAAGAATTTGGAAAATTTCTTGAGACTCTATAAATCCAGGTATGAAGTCAATACTTTTCCTTATGAAAGGGCACTGAAATTGTGGATGAAGAAATGTCAGACAAGAGGGTTGGGCAATATTTCAAACCAAAGTGGAAGTGCCAGAGACAATGATGACATTGACTCATGTATTGGTACTGCTAGCGGTGAATATCAGTTAAGAGGAGGTATGCAGAGTAAAGAAAACATATTAAAGAACCATGGAAGCTATGAAGTTGATGGCGATGAATTTGAGGATCCCAATAATGATATGATGTGGTAGCTTGAACCGTTGTAGAAGTAGCAGGCCCTAGGTATTTATTAAACTTTTTCCTATAGTTTACTGTCAGTTTTTGTATCTCATCAACAATCATGCATAATAGCATATTCCAATGTCAAAAACATGAATGTGGTTGATACTGTCATCAAGATTCAATTCCATAATTAATAATGGTTTTCATTTGCATTATTCAACTCATATGGTATAATTCTTGTAGATTTTTCATTATTTTTTGATAGCATAGCAATTCATATGTTACAATTCTTAGAAATATTGTTTCTCATTAATTTAATTACAAATATGATACAATGTAACAATTCATTCATTAATATTAGTAAGCATACAACTTTGTGATTCTATTTACAAAAGTCAATGACTCAATACCCATTGGCACATTGCCCAATTTCAATTTCATTACCCTAAGCCAATAACCTTGAATTCCCTTTTATAGAAACAAGGGAGAAACAATAGCTTCAGGTCGATTTGCCTAATGTGAAGTCTCAAAATCAAAATCAGTAAGACAACTACAAGTCTACAACATCTCTACAACTGTATATTTATGCATTTGATAGGCCAGTTTAGTAAATTAACATTGGCAATAGCATCTACAACCTTTGTCATGTTATAGTAAATGATCTCCAACCTTTTCAGCCATCCATACTTGGAAGAGTGACTTGAAAATAATGTTCCTTCCAATACTGCATTCAAATTTGTCAATGTTTTGATGCAGTTTGTAATGCCTTCATGAGTTTTGTCGTGAGGAAGCTTGCCTAAATCAGACATCATTGTGTCCAACTTTTTTTTGTGTTCCAATAGCATATAACAGAGTAAATTAACTAAGAATAACTAAATAAAATAGAGTAACTCAATGCACATTAAATTGGAAAACATAAAAATTAGATAGAGCACAATTTGTTTTCTATTCATTTGCATACATTACAATTTACAATAGTTCAAAATTTAGAGAATTAGCAATGTTTGTAGGCTAGTCTAAACATCCTCTATGGCAGAACAATTTGGTTTAAAGTATAGTCACACACCTGCAACTTCGTTAGCAATTCATATTTGGAAGTGTGACTTGACAACATTGTTGCTTCTAAAACTCCATTCAAAGTTTTGGTCGGTTTGATGAAATCCATGAATGTATCAGGAGATGTGTCTATAGGAAGAAAGCATAAATCAATATTTATTTCAAGTCATGCAGCCTTATTTTTTAAGTTTCTCTTCTAATGAACTTATTTGCATCAAATCCATTAGGCAAACCAAGACTTTCCAAACTTTCTTCCCTTTCTTCCATCTTTGTGATCTTCTTCTTAGCTTTTCCATCAATTCTTGTGCTTCCCTTAGCTTCTCACATTTTTGAATGATACTTGATACCTTTACTAAGGTATCAAGGCAAGTGTTAATTCCCTTGTTTGATAGATAACTACCACTCTTACTGTAGAGTTGTTGCATAATATCTTTTGCATTCTTTTCTTTCTTGACAGCATGCATGTTATGTTCAATGTTGTTTTGGAGCTCCCAATAAGATACTCTCATAATTTGAAGCATTTCAAACTAGTCACACAAGCTATGAGACATTCCCAATATTTGGCCCCAAATGTGTTCTTTTGTAATCTTCACTAAATTATTACTAGTATTTGTTAAAGTTTGAATTGTATTATTTGCCTTCTTTAGTTCTTCTGCCATTTTTTCACAATTATTTTTCTCTTCCACTACTTTGTGTTCCCAATGATTGGCTTTATCTACCTAAGAGTCCAATTTCTTTTGCAATTCCTGGTTGGAGACAACATTACTCTCCACAGTTTTAAATAACTTTTGTGAAGTGACTCTTTCTTCCTCTAATTTTTTACTAATTTTTGCCAATTTTTCCCTCAGTGCCTTTAGATCTACCTACTCATGTTCCTTCAGTACTACCTCCACATGTTCCTGCTCTGTATTTGCTGATGTAGAGGCCGATTTTTAAATCTTTTTCTATAATTCTTTCAAACTATTCTTTGAAGCTTTCCTCTTTTCTTTTTCATTAGCAATGTTTGCCTCTAACTTTTCTATATTTTTCTCGAGCTTAGTTTTCTCTCTTTCCAGCTTTAGCAGTGCACTATAGACCACTTGGTTCATAGACTTTGACACATTGATTTTGTCCACATTATTAACTTTAGAAAAATCCATTTCGAGAGTGCTAACTTGAAATCCAGACGGATCTATCTGACTCTCTAGTGGATTTCCATCTTTTTTGTGTCGAATAACAACCATGAACTCCATCATGTCTCTGTTTGGGTCATATGTTGGAAAAACCCTGTTGGATGCAAGTTGTTCCTCTACAACTATGACAAGGGCACCAGTCTGTAATGTATTCTTTATTTCCTTATTCTTGGCTGTTATTTCTACAAATTTATTACAAAAATCTTTGAAACAAAAATTTGGTGTTGCGGAAGGAAGTGAATGTTTGAAAGGTGAACCAAAGCTTGCAATGCCTGTTGATCTAACTAATGTTGTTTGAGGATTTAAAATTTTAGAGGGTTTTGTTGAATCTGTAAGTGCAAACAATGCTTTAGGTTCGAGTATCAATGTTTTGGAAACCTTTTTCTTCTTGACACTATCTTCTACTATGGGATTCTATGTAGATTCTACAAGCCTCTTTAGAGAGGGAATTTTTTGTATAACTTGCCCAGTCCCACTGGCACTAGTGCCACTACCAGACCCAATGGTTCCTTATGAATCTAATGGGTCCACTCCAACTCCAATCCCAAGGCCTGCACCTTTGGGTGCTTCTTGTGTGAAAATTGGATTCTAGACACCTTTTCCTGTGGGACCCAAACCACCACCTTTATAACCCATTTTTTCCTTAATGATTGCCCCTTTTCTATATGTTTCTTTGTGGTAGTTGAATACTCCACTGAGTGGAGTAAATGTAATTGGTGGATTATAATCCTCATTGTCTACATTTTCATCCTGATCACTGCTGTCGTAGGCACTTTTGGGATGCTCCAAATTCCACTATTTGCTAAACTCTATGTTAGAGTAAAGTATTAATTATATTAATTAACTTTACTCCCTTCTTAAGATGTAAACTCATTTTGCTTTAGTTAAACACACATGCACTAGTTGTTTTAAATATAAACTTGCATGAATTAGTCTTGTAATAATTTAACTAATTATTACATGCACTAGGGTTGCCTTTCAAGGCTTTTGATCTCCTTTATATGGATGATCCATTGTATATTTTATTCATTTATTATTTGAGGATATTCTCTTTTTCATATTTTTGAGTCAAACCCTTGCCCTCTTCTTGTCTCTACTTCCTTGTAACAAGTTTTTGTATGCAAATGATCTTTGAGTTTTATGGATTTGTATTGCTCAAATCCTACATGGTATCAGATCCTAATCTGCTACAACTTGTTCGCATTTGAAAGATTCAACTTAGGGATTTTTTGGCTGATTTGAGAGGTTTTGGTTATAGTTTTCAGATCCGGTATTCTTAGTAGGACGTTATTTTTTATTTTGGACAAGTTGGCCTCGGATGCAATTTTTTTTGCATCCTAAAACCATATGGCCCTGGCACGTAGTTTGAGGCATGTACAAATTTTGAAAAATAAAAAAAATTAAAAAAAAAGTGCAGCGGATGCGCAGCCAGTGCGCTGCCTGCCCTCAACTCGCAATGAGCCCAAACCACCAACGACAGGCACTTTAGCGCTAGTGCCCAGAGCCTCATGTGACCAGGGGCTAGCACCTAGAGAAAATCCTTTTTTGCGATTTTTTTTCTCTTTTGGAGCATCTTTCACTGAAATCGGCATTCAGGGAGCTCCAGGCATCATTTTTGGACAAACGAGATATCGTCGAAAAGCTGGCTCCAAGCTCGATGCTCTTATGGAGTTTAATTTGGTATTTTTTTCATATAGCTTGCTATTTATTCTTTTGATGCCAGATTATCCTTTTTGCATTCCGAGGGGGCTAATTTGCTCAAATTATTTTTCAATATGGAAGAAGCGTCAGAAATCTCTTCTCGAGCACGATCTAGATTTCTGTATGCACCCTAAAATGGTCGCCTAGACTTTGGGCCCCGTTTATTCAATTTATCAATCCTGAATCAGTTTGATCAATAATAAATATTTTCAACATTATCAATTTCTTGATCAAGTCTTAATTTCGATCATATATTAGATTTTTATCCTATGGGCTAACCATTTTATCCTAAGTCTTTATTTAATTAAAAGGAATTTCCTCCCCTTTTATTTAAATAAAAAGCCACCACTTTTCCTCTTATCCTAAGTTGCACAAATAAAGCATTATTCTTGTACACACTAAAATATGCACTTCTATGAACCATTGCATGCAAGGTTGCTCAAGAATGAGGCCTCACAAAGCGGTTCATAGCTCTCTATGCATGGAGTTGCAAGGGACTATGCGTTTTGCTCTCAGCTAGAGCTACAAGAAAGTGACCTTGCTAGTCAACCATACAATGAGAGATTCAAGTGAAGACAAGGGCAAGAGTGCCAATATCTCCAAGAATCTAAATGGAAATGAAATGCAAATGCAACTAGTATGAATGTGCAAGACTAATCTATCAAATGAAGTGCAAACTAAACTATGAAAAGAAGTACAATAGATTCCAAGCCCCTAATTAAGCTATGTGAGATCTATTCTATTGCATAAAAGGAAATCTAATTTATGATGCCATGAATGTGATTATGAAAGCAAAACTATTATGAAATGCAACTAAAATGTCAAGGCTTCAAAGCTTGAGTGTCTTCAAAGAGAGCTCCAAAACCTGCAGCATAACAATAGCATAAAATATGGATATCCAAATGGAGGAGAGAGCTCTCCTTTTATAAGAAATGAGGTGAAATGGACCATGGAGATTAAGAGGCAAAAGATCTTAATCAGCGGTGGAGCTTGAAAGAGGAGCAATCCATGTGCACAAGTATCCTCTAATGAGAGTGAAGTGTTGACTTTTGAGCCTCATGTGAGACAAAAAGTGCTTTTTCCCTTTTTATAAAATAAGAATAATATTTTATTTGTGCAACTTAGGATAAGAGGAAAGTGTGGTTTTTTATTTAATTAAAAGGAGAGGAAATATTCCTTTTAATTAAATAAAGACTTAGGATAAATGGTTAGCCCAAGGATAAAAATCTAATATATGATCGAAATTAGGATTTGATCAAGAGATTAATATTGTTGAAAATATTGATTATTGATAAAAATGATTCAGGATTGATAAATCAAATAAATGGGGCCCAAAGTCTAGGCGACCATTTTATGGTGCATACATTTGCCCCTCTTTGACTAATGTGTGATCGATCTGAGAACATATGTAGTCAAAGAATGAAGTTGCAATGTGAGATCGATTTAGGATCACAAAACAACTCAGATATGAGGTCGATTCGGGATCACATCTGGACGAACATAAACAAAAGCTTAGACCAACACCATCGCTGCTAGGTGCAAATCAAGCTTTAGACAAAATTATCACCGTCGCTGCTAGGCAATAATCAATGTCTAAAAATGGGAGATAAGAATCTCAAATTTTGAGCAAAAGCTCTCAAAAGATGTCTGAATCAAGAACATCAAGAAATCAGGGATGAGAATCCCACAAATACTGCCCCCTCGGAGTCGAAATCAAAATCAGGTAGAGGAGAGACAGCAAAACTGATAAAGATTTGATCAAATCATAATCGAATGTAAGGGTCAAATAGGTTAACCATTAGGCAATAGAACATGCCCCAGCCTGACTGGAAAGATGCAGTCAACATGAGAAATGAGGGAGTGGAATGAATATGAATGAAAGACTAGAAGTTTGGAAGACATGGAAAGGTGACGATGCCCCAACAAAGATTAAAAGATTAGGCCTCAAAAGATCAGCCAACTGCGTAGAAGGGGGGAAAATTTTGAAATATAATTTTGACTATCAAGATGGCCTCGGATTTCGATTTTGAGTCCGAAAATGGATCCAGGACGTCGAAATTAGCTAGGGGTGCAATTTTTGCGCAATTCCGAGGTGTTTTGAAAATGAGGTCAAAAAGTCAAAAGACTATAAAAGGGGTCAAAATGTCATTTTTAAAAATTATTTGTCTTTTAGCGATTTGAGAATTTTCAGAGCTTTAGAGAGAGAAAATGGCCCAGCAAGCAGGAGTTCCCGTCCACAGGCATCGATTCGAGCGCGCCCGGTTGCACAACCGGCCACCACACTATCCTGCCCCGGTATGTTTTCGAAAACTCGAGCTTTTTGGTCATTTTTAGCATTTAATAGCTTTTTTAGCACGTTTTTTCAAATTTTAAATTTCAAAAAATTTTTCCTAGGCGAAGTATCGCGCAATACTTTAGAAGTATCACGCGCTTTGGGGAGAAGTATCGCACGATACTTCGCATGTCCCAAAAGTATCGCACGACCTTAGACACCAGTATCGCACGATACCGGGTGAAAGATCGCGCGATACTGGGTGAAGTATCGCGCGATATAAAGTTTATCGCCCCACTACAAGGAGAAGTATCGCGCGATACTTCAACAAAAAGGAATATCGCCCAGCATAAAATTTTGATTTTTAATGCATTTTTGAGCAAAAATGACATGGGTCTAGACAATGTTACGTTTTTAAGATATTTTATACTGAGTTTTTGGACATCCATCATGATATGTCCTAACAACGGGCTTGGTTTTGGCTTGCAAGAAGTTTTTTCGGCGCTCATCATCAGAGCGCCGAAGGTGACAGGATTACGGTGTGTCCGAGATCTGGATGATCCGGGCAATGCCGACCTTAGGGCGATGGGATTCCGGTATCTGTTGAGGTACCCATATATCCGAGCAGACCATGGGTTGTTGACTGCGCTGGCCGAGAGATGGCACAGCGAGCACAACACCTTCCACCTGCCTACAGGCAAGGCGTCCATCACACTGGAGGATGTCTATAGGATCCTCCGAGTTCCATGCCACGGAGAGCCTGTAAGTATAATCATGTTTTTAAGATAGTCATGTAAAATGTAATGTTTCCAAAAGATGAAAACTAACATGATTTATGTGTTGTCACAGGTATACTATGATAAGGATGTCACTGAGGGGCGTCGATTGATTCAGGAGATGTTTCAGGATGTGACTATCCTAGACAGGCATGTCAGCTAGGAGCGACTACTCGATGATTTTGGCAGAGATTATCCGGTGCCATGCATTGTGGCATCTATCATCTCACAGATCTTGATGACTGATCGCAGTCAGAAGGGATTCCCGCTTGGATGGGGCAGGTTACTGGTAGACTTGGTAGGCAGGCCTCGACGGATGGCATAGGGGCCTGTGATCCTAGCAGAGATGTATCATGAGCTGCACGAGATCGTCTACAGGGACGGTCGGACATGGGCATGTGGTGCCATCCTGGCACAGGTATGGGCATGGGAGCACATTGCTGTGGTGCGCCCCAGGGTTCAGCCGAGGGAGAGGAGATACCCCTTCATTTACAAGTACATCGGGTTTATATCACATGCCCATTCTGGGGATGTGACGTACTACAGACGGATTCTGGATGAGATAGCCTCATTCACATGGAGGCCGTACAAGGAGGTTGAGGTTTGGGGGGATGCCGCAGATGAGTTGAGCCATATGCTGTGCAGTCGGCCACTGGTAGGTCGATATGCGGAGATCGTAGAGAGATTTTACATCAGTCGGGTGTGGCGGCAGTTTGGGAGGCAGCAGCGAGTCTCGATAGAGACTACCACTTATGCCAGAGCCAGGGATGAGGAGGGACATGGGTGGCTACCCATGTTATATTATCAGCAAGCTGTCGCGGAGACAGCAGCTATCAAGGGCGAGCCTTGGGATTATTTCCCAGATGTGGCAGATGCAGGGGCTGATGGAGCCTACAAAGCAGAGCGGTAGAGGGTACCATTCCCTCGATTTACAGTACCAGATGCACAGATGCCAGCGCCGGGAGGAGATGGAGGAGACGGAGGAGACGGAGGGGACGGAGGGGAGGGAGGAGAAGAGGGAGGGGATGGAGGAGATGGCAGGAGGGGGAGGGGGAGAGGGAGGATGGAGAGAGGAGAGGGGTCGAGATCAGGTGGCCAGAAATGGTCACGGGGACAGAGATCGGCTACACCTGAGGAGGAGGCGAGACCAGCTCACCGGCAAGCAGAGGTACAGCAGGAGCAGCCTGCGGGGGGAGAGGACCTGAGAGCCCAGATACAGGCTCAGGAGGCAGAGATACAGCAGCTGCGGACCACTATAGCTGTGAGAGATCAGCAGCTCCTAGAGCTGAGGGCAAAGCGGGATCAGCAGATAGCTGATCTCAGAGCAGAGATAGCACACCGTGAGGCGATGGCACAGGTCGAGGCACTGGAGCTCCGACGGGAGTCAGCGAGAGCTGTCTATTATCATGGGTTATATTTGCAGGCCGTCCCAGAGGGTGAGAGAGCACCATCATACTCTCAGCGGGTAGGGGTATCAGATGTGGCACTTGATAGGAGAGCTATGCCTCCTCCACCACCACAAGCTCCTCACGAGGGTGGTAGCGAGTCTTAGAGTTAGGTCTTAGATGTTTTAGACATATTTTGAGACTGTTGATCCAGATTTTGGGATCTCATATTGTATATCATGACATTTATTGATTTATGAGATTACTGGATGTTCGATGTATCATGTGTATTTGTCTCACTTGTGATGGATGTATCAGTTTATGTATATTGTCTTGTCATTTTGCTCAAAATGCTTATGTATGTGCTTATGTATGTTCTCTCTTATAGATGTATGTTTAATTCTCATATGTATGATATAGACTTATGTTTCTTAAAAATGACAGTTTTTTGATATAGATATGATGATGTGATTAACCCCTTGTGATGAACAGGAACAGGTTCGAGATGAAAAAGACAAGGAGCGAAAGACATGATCAAGAAGAAGAGAAGGTGAGCGCAGTCGACTGACAGGTCCACGTAGGATGAAAAGGAGAGCTCTTTCCATATGCAAAATGCAAGACTAACATGAACCTAAAAATGCAAGCTACTATGAAAGTGGTTGACTTGCAAGGTCACAACGCTTATAGACATCTAATTATCATCATTGAGCGTTATTGGTAGCGTCGTAAGATCATACAATGCACACTAGCGTAACTATGTGGATATGAATATGATCTTTATCAGATAGAGATGTGGGAATCTCACCTAGGCATCACAGACATATAGGTCAAGATGACTAGTGCAGTGAGATTACCTAAGTTTTGATATGGCGAGATTATGCTTGTATCAAGACACATAAAAGTCAGGATAACTAAAAGCATGCACTCGCAAACAGTCAAGGATAATACCTTGTCAATCCATAGTGTCAAGTAGGACCAGCATAAATGCTCATGACAGTTAGGATCAACAAAATATACCCACAAGCAGATAAAGAAAGAAAACATGGTCTTATTCCCTCAGTCTTCTAGCGATGCATCATCGAAAACTTCTCAGGGAGAGACCACTCATCAAAAGAAATCCTCATAGACAGCACACAAAGAAAAATAAAATCATCATATCATCATCGAGTTGATTGTTTAAGTGCGTGTGTGTTGGTCATAGAGTCAGACTCTGAGTATCGCATCTGCACATGAGCACTATCGCATTATACTTAGACTATAGGCAAGACATCTGATAAGTGTTAAGAAACACTTGACGCAAGGGTAGTGTTGAAAAACACTGTTTGGGGTGGTGTTGAAAAACACCTGTTGTGAAATGCCCCCAAGAGACAAACGCACCAAAAGGACCTATGCGAACAGTTATGCCCCCTAGACAAAGATAAAGACCAATTCCAGACTAGGCCAAATAAGGTCAAGGCATGATGACAAGTGGTTAAGTGTCGAGGACGCATGCTAACAAATAGGGGTGCAAAGGCCTCAAGTAGCACCTGTTTCCAGGTTTTCACCACTTGGATTTATTGCAATTTTTTCTTTTTTTCTTTTTTTTCTTTTTTTTTTTTTAATATTTTGATTTTTTTGTATTTTTTCAAGACTTTTTATGCTTTGTAGGATTTTTTCAGCATCATATATCAATTTTTTTGGTTATTTTTTCAGGATCATAGAATATATACAAAAGATGCCCCCAGACAGAACGGGCATCAAGGATAGAACTTCTTGAGGTGCACAATGTTGATGGGATCAGGGAGCTATTCTCCATCAGGATCTGTCAGTAAATACACACCAGTACCAAAAGCAGCTGTGATGACATATGGTCCAAGCCAGTTAGGTTCAAACTTTCCCTTTTGCTCTCTGTTTTGTTGGTTCTTAGGGTTCTCTCGTAAAACAAGATCACCTATTTGAAATTCTCTAGGGCGAACCTTCTTGTTGAATGCCTTGGACATACACTTCTGATACACTCTCATATGATCAAAGGAAGCCTTACGCTTCTCATCTAGAAGTTCTAGTTCTTGTAACCTCATGGCGTGGTAATCCTCATCTGTAATCAAACCTTTGAGTGAGACTCTAAGGGATGGTATCTCGACTTCTAAAGGCAATATTGCTTCAGCGCCATAGGTGAGAGAGAAAGGAGTGGCTCCTGTAGGTGTGCGAATGCTTGTTCGGTAAGCCCATAGTGCTGGATTGATTTGTAAGTGCCAATCCCTACCATTCTTGTGTACTGTTCTATGAAGAATCTTAAGAATGGTTTTGTTAGAAGCTTCTGCCTGTCCGTTTCCCTGTGGAAAGTAGATAAAGGACCAATGTTGCTTGATTTTAATCTTTTTGCATAGGTGCTTTAGGTCCTTATTCTTAAATTGACCTCCATTGTCAGTAATGATCTCAAAAGGCACTCCAAATCGGCAAATGATATGATTCAAGATGAACAAAGAAATGGTCCTTCCTGAAGCAATAGAAAGTGGTATAGCCTCCACCCATTTTGTGAAGTAGTCAGTGGTAGTAATAATGAACTTGTGTCCACCTAATGAGTTGGGATGAATCTGCCCAACCAGATCAAAGGCCCAGCGCTGAAATGGCCAATGAGAAACAGAAGGAATCAGCTCCCTACCTGGAGCATGAATCAGGTTGCTGTGTTTCTGACATTTTTCACATGACTTAGCAAAGGTGACTGCGTCCATCTACATTGTGAGCCAATAATATCCCGCCCTAAGAAACCTTCGGGCCATGGCAAGACCATTAGAATATCCACCACAAATGCCCTCGTGGATGTCAGCTAACACTTGGTTGGATTCCTCCTTTTCCAAGCACCTAAGGAGCGTCCCATCTAAACCCCTCCTATATAAATCACCAGAGATGAGGGTGTGGCGAGAGGCATTATGGATGAGGTTTCAGCGTTCGGAGCGGGTGAATGTGTCAGGGATGATGCCATCACGAAGATATGAATAGATAGCACCATATCGGGAAGACTCGTGTGTGATAATGGCACAAATGACACGGCTTTTAGATGAGTCAAAGATGGGATGGTGTAGCTCTTCCACCAGGAATTCAAATCTGGATTCATGTGTCTCCAACTGAAGAAGTGAAGCTAATGTAGCCATGGCGTCTGCAGCTTTGTTCTCTGTCCTAGGGATTTGTTGAAACATCACAAAGGTGAAATAGCGTTTCAAAGAATCAACCATCTTTTTATAGGGTATCAATTTGTCATCCTTGGTTTGATACTCTTCATTGACTTGGTTGATGATTAACTGAGAATCCCCAAAGACATGTAATTTTGTGATATTCCATTCTATAGCCATTCTCAAGCCATTAGTTAAAGCTTCATATTCTGCAATATTATTGGTACATGGAAATAATAGTTTGTAAGACTTCGGAATGTTGTACCCATGTGGAGAAACAAATAACACTCCAGCACCTGATCCGTTTTGCATGCGGGAGCCATCAAAGAACATTGTCCAAGTGCGAGTAGTGGTATATAAGATGTGTTCATCTGGGAATTCCACTTGGACTGGCATACTATCCTGGATTAGAAAATCAGCTAATTGGTCAGCAATAGCTTGCCCTTTTATTGCCTTCCTTTCAACGTACTCTATGTCAAATTCAGTGAGGACCATCATCCATTTAGCAAGTCTACCCGTCAGGGTAGCCTTACTAAGCAAGTATTTAAGGGGATCAATTTTGGCAACCAAATGTATGGTATGAGCAAGCATGTAGTGGCGCAACTTTTGAGAAGCAAACACCACCACAAGACAAGACTTCTCAATATTATTGTAATTGATCTCATAAGAGACTAGAGTACGGCTGATATAGTAGATGGCCCGTTCTTTCCCAGTATCATCTGTTTGAGCCAATAATGCCCCCAGGGAAGTGTCTGTAGCTGAAATATATAGGATCAATGGTTTCCTTGGAATAGGAGGCATTAAGATCAGAGGATTAGCTAAGTATTGTTTGATCTGATCTAGGCTCTTTTGACAATCCTCGTTCCAAACACAAGAAGCACCCTTATGCAATGTCTTGTTGAAAGGTTGCGCTCTATCTGCAAGCTGAGAAATAAACCTCCTAATTGATTAAAGACGTCCCTGAAGACTTCTCATTTGGCTGATATTTCGAGGAGGTGGCATATCTAGGATTGCTTGGACCTTTTCGGGGTCAACCTCGATACCTTTTGCTGATATTATGAATCCTAAAAGTTTGCCTGAGGTGACGCCAAATGCGCACTTCTTTGGATTCAATCTGAGTTGAAATTGTTCCATACGATCTAGAATTACTTCCAAATCATTGAGGTGTGTGTCCCTTTGTCTTGATTTTGCCAGGGTATCATCCACATAATCTTCCATATTTTTGTGCATCATATCATGAAAGATAGTCGTCATAGCTCTTTGGTAAGTTGCTCCTGCATTCTTTAACCCGAATGGCATGACGTTCCAGCAATAGGTTCCTCATGCACATGTGAATGCTATTTTCTCTTGGTCTTCAGGAGCTATTTTGATTTGATTATACCCCGAGAAACCATCCATTAGGGAATATATGTCATAGCCCGCCGTCATATCCACTATCATGTCAATGTTTGGAAGTGGAAAATCATCCTTTGGGCAGGCTTTGTTTAGGTCTCTAAAATCTGTGCAGACACGAATGGACCCATCATGTTTGGAGACCGGTACTATGTTTGAGATCCATTCGTCATAATCGATGGCTCTAATAAATCCAGCTCTCAAAAGTTTTTCTAATTCTCCTTTGACAAGTAGAGCTATATGTGGATGCATTTTTCTTAATCTCTGTTTTACTGGCTTGACTCCTGGAGCTATAGATAAGTGATGCATTATGAGATTCGTGTCAAGCCCTGGCATGTCTGAGTAGGTCCATGCAAAATTAATTTTCTTTTTCTGTAAAAACTGTACATATGCCTTGGTCTCTTCCTCTGATAAAGACTGAGCAAGATGGACTATCTGAGGATTTTCTTCTGTGTTTAAATTGACCGGCTTTGTTGGTTCAATCAATATTGATGATCTATCCTAGAAATAACTCGACAAGTTATTAAGTACCCCATCCTTAGGTGCCTCAAAGAGGTTTTCACCTTTGGATGCGTCATTTCTTTTTACTATTTTTGGTTCTGACACCGCCACAAAGTGGTTTTCACCATCAGACCTATTTTTCTTTTTCTCTTTTGTTTTGAGACTGAGGTACTTAATATCAGGCTCTGTCATGCTGGTTGTTGGTTCACTGGTGGAAGAAGCCACGGGTTTGAGAGCATTCAGGTAGCAAGCAATTTCGTAATCATTATGAAATGTGAGGAATGTGGGCTCTTGGTGGCGCTGAGACCAGTCAATCAGGTCAAAGTGAACAAGGGGTAAGTCAATGGTAGGTTCGATGTTGTTAATGTGAAAGGTGTCATCTCTGGTGACCATATAATCGGAGTTCATCAAGTCTTCTCCTAAGATACCTGAATTGGGGCTCATCCTATCAAATGAAGCGTCGTCTACTAAGGCGATTTGAGGAGGGCAATCCTCTAGTCTGACACTAGGATCGTTAGTCGCATCGGGTTGGGTACTATAGGCATGGATAATATCCACGTCTAGATCAATTATTGCATCTAAAAGCGAATCCCATTCATATTCATGGGAGTCTGTCTCTGAGTCATCATTTAGGCCTCGTGATGTAGAAGCCTCAAGGTTAGGAAGGGTTTCCCCCTCTCTAGTGCTAGTATTGGTACTATCCGTCACAGCTAGGACAGTAACACTTTCCTTTGTCAATCTAGAAGTCACACAGTCACTATCCATCGCAGCTGGGATAGTAGGACTATTAAGCATCAAATCTGTGGAAGCTCCCCAAAGGAGATTCGTTGAGGGCACCCAATCATCAGACACATCTTGTTGGTTGGAAAGATCAGGCGTATAATCTGCATCACTGTCACTGTCCGTCGCAGCTGGGACAGGGATACCTTTCTTCTTCTTATTCTCAAAACCTAAGCCGACCGTGGACTTACTCTTTCATCCAAAAAGAGCATGATCAAGAGGCTCAGCTTTAGCGTCCAGCCTATGACTAAGGGGACCAAATCTCGGATATCCCATATTTTTAACCAGTGTATACCCTTTCCCATAAGTTTCAGGTGAAGGAGCAAAATTCTCATTATGTTTGTATTTCTCCTCGTGATATATCCAGTCCCTTACAACAACTTCCTCTTTCTCTTCTTGGATGGGGACCGAAGACTCAACAAATTTCCCAAATAACGTCATTGCTGATGACGAAGGCTTCACATTTGGGGATGGTCTCCCATAAGACCTAGGAGAGATTGGCATTTTTGTAAAAGAATCAATCTTATAATCTCCCATTCCAAGGTCCATGGTCTTGAATTTTTGCTTGCATTGTTCAAGTGAACTGCTAGGATTGTCAGCTTCTCTATTCAAAGGTACATGTAATCCTGCAGAAATGTTATTAACTGATAGAGCACTGTCTCCAGGGATGCAAATTTCTACACCATTATGGGGAAACTTAACACACTGGTGATATGTCGATGGGACTGCCTGCATTTCATGAATCCATGGCCTACCTAGCAAAATGTTGTAGGCTAGAGGTCCAACATCAACAATTTGGAATAATATATCTTTTTCTATGGGACCAATGCGAATAGGCAAAACAGCCAATCCCTTAGAACTTCTTTCTGCTTCATCATATGCTTTGATTGTGATTCTTTTCTTTGTGTCAATGATGTTCTCGGAATACCCTAGAGCTAGCAGCAAACTCAGGGTACAAATATTGAGCCCCGCACCCCCATCTATCAGTACACGCCTAACACGGGTTTTATGAATCATGACCTCGATGTGTAAGGCCAAATTATGTGGATGACTGATGGATTTGTCATCTTCTTCTGAGAAGGTGAGGAAATGAGGGCTAGCCAAATGGTTGACCATGTTTTGGAATTGGTCAATATCTAAGTTATTAGGGACATTGGCTACTCGCAAAGCATCCTCGAGGACACGCTTGTGCTTAGGAGATAATTCTAAAAGCTCAAAATGGATATTTGAGCGGGCGTACGTTGTAGCTGGTCAATGAGATTATAATTGGAATCAGGACTAATGACAGATTTGGGAGGAGCACCTTTGGACACGGGATGCTTAGACTTGCTAGTGCTAGGACCTTTGATGATAATGGGTGCTTGGGCCTGACCCCTAGTGACAGCATTGAAGGACGGGGGCATTCCTTGTGAGTGAGGACCTCTTATCACCACAGCGGGTCTTTCATTAGTCATAGGAGTTGAGTCCACATTATGTCCATAAGGATCTTTCTTTCTCACCATGTTGATATTATCGTCAGCCACTTCAAGCATGTTAATCACATTGTCAGCATGTGTGTATGTATAGTTAATAGCCGCCTTGCCATTCTTACTGCTAGAATTCTCTCCTTTTTCATATTTAGGCAAGGGCTCCTTAAAGGCTTTATGGTCTGCATTAGTAGTTAACCCATCCACTTGTAATTGTCCTTTCTCAATAAGGTCTTGGACAAGATGCTTGAGTTTAAAACAATTTTCTATGTCGTGTCCAATCCCATTATGGAAAATGCAAAAAGCCTTAGCATCCCACCAATGAGGTAAAGGATCTGGTATTCGATGTTTTGTAGGATCCTGTGGGTGCACCAAATTATGAGCAACTAATGTCTTAAAAACATCTGCATAGGATTCTCCCAATTTAGTAAATTGTCTTTTCTCCATTTTAGATCTCTTTTGATACTTAGGTTTGTCTTGTTGCGTTGACGATGTTTGCAACTTCATAGCTTGAACTGCATGAGAGAGATTAAGAACTCCTTCATTTTTGACCTGAGATGAATCAACAACTCCGTCGTTGACCACTTGCTTATTTTTGTTCCAATAGGAGTTCTTTTTATCCTTGTTACCATTAGTATTGTTATTTTGGCTACTGTTGTTATTTGTTGGTTTAGCCAAAATTCCTTGTTCTTTTAGGACATCCTCAATGCGACATGCCACCTCTACCATAGTATCAAAAGAATTAAATGAGATTTTCTTGACTTCATATTTAAGTTTTAGTATTAGATTGTTCACAATGATATCAATTCTCTTTTCTTTAGGGATTGTCCTTGGGTATTTCGAACACAATCGCCTCCATCGTTGTAAAAAGGTGACAAAAGATTCCCTTTGATTTTGTTTAAGTTTACACAAATCAAGCATGGTGACCGACCTAGATAAATTGTAAGCGAAATGTTGAACAAATCTTTGGACAAGTTCTTTAAATGTCTTTACTGGAGGGGAAAGGTTGGTAAACCACTCCATGGCTTGACCTTTTAAACTCCTTGGGAATAATCTCAGCAAGTAGGAGTCTTCATGGTGAAAGGAAAAGCTCATTATGTAGAATTGTCGAACATGGTCGTGGGGGTCACCAGTGCCATCATATTTGTCGTATGTTGGGAATTCAACTTTTTTAGGGAATTCTACCATCACCACACTTTTGTCAATGGGGTTAGGACATATGGAGTCCAAATGAAATGTGCTCTTGGGAGCCTTCATCCTGTCTATATCCTTTTGCATTTGTAAGATTACCTCATCAGTTGAAGGATTCTATTTTTTGATTTTTTGGTGAACATCAAAATTATATGGAACTTTAGCGCCTTTGTTGATAAGACTTTCCAAGAATTGGTCTTTGTTTTGTTCCACGTATTGCTCCACATAGGCTTGAAAGGATGGTTCTTGTTGCATGGTCATGAAGTCCATGTGATCAAATTTGGCATAACTGCCTCCATGTTGTGAGCCATGATGTGCTCGTTGGGAGGGTTGCTTTGAATGTCTATGAGACAACTGTCTCCTATGATGATCATATCTTGAAGTCCTTCTTCCTCTAGGACTTGGGGATCGTGAGGGTGTCTTTGATCTTCTCTGAGGGCTAGGGGAAGGGGTAGATGGGGGTGAGTTGATCCCACTATTGGCTCCCCTCCCATTAAATCGACTTTGGAGTTGTTGTGCGTAGAGTCTATCTTCTTCTTCTTGGGCGACTCTTTTCTGTATATCCAACAATGCACGTTCCTCTTCCTCTAGTTGTCAGAATTTTTCCTTTTTAGCAGCCTGTTCATCTAAGTAGGCTTGCTTCTCTCTCTCAATGCTTCTCAATCTTGTATTTGCATATCGAGAGGTGTCTTTAAGTGGGGAGGTTTGTCTTGAATGCCTTATTGCATTAGCTGCGTTGATATGGTGATCACTAGATTCGTTGTTCTGGTCTTCGTGTTGCGACCCTGAATCTGAGTGAGCTTGCTTATGCTGTCTTTCGGCTCGTTGATGAGCATCAAAATACCTCGCGTTGTTAGGAGGTGACCCAGGTGGACTGGCATGAGAAGAACCACCATACTCTCTTCTGTGTCGTTGAAAGATATCCTTGAGAGTTTGATTCATAGCTTCTCTTTGTTGTCGGGTGAAAGTGTAACTCATGTCCATACTTGATGAAAGTGGTATGAAAGAGGTGCTCACTTCACTAGGGTTAGCTCCCGGATTAAAACAAACCTCGGATTCACTCTTAGGAGATTGGTCAAAAAGGGGTCCTTTTCCCTTAGGTTGTCGACGAGTCTTGACAGGTGGTAACTGGCTAAAGGCAACAGGGGGTCGCTTCCCTTGATTAACTTGGTACCTTGTTGTAACTGACATGAAAGAGAGATATTCTCAATGATAAGGTGACCTTTCAAAGTGTCAACACCAAACTAGGATAATCGAAGTCCTCTATTGTCCAAAGAGAAATGAAAAGAAAAGGAGGGCTTTACCAACACTGTCAAAGAGGTGCTTCAAATCAAAGGGTGACTACCCTTGCACTTTTGAATCAGGAGGTTGGACTAGGCCAAAAGATAATTGAAATTGAGATAAAAATAAAAGCGATTTGGACAATAAGAGAACTAAAATTTTCACAGAATATAGCTAACAATTTTAAAGCTGGACCTTGGCACCAAGAATGGCTTTCTAACTTGACAATTATTCCAAAGTGACTTTGTAAATCAAATGATGCTATCCCGGAGAACTAAGAACCAGAAATTTAGAGTCAAGACAGATCTCAAACGTCAGGGTGAGAAGCCTGCTCTAAGACCTAGCCTTAGCAACTGAAACTGACCAAAATTTAAGCATGGTAAAAAAATAAACCAGGCGATATACTCCAGGCTACTGGGGCGATAAACCTATACCTGTGCGATACTTTGCCCTAAGCCAGGCGATACTTCTTAACACTTGCGGGCGATATACTACAGGCAGGTCGGGCGATAGTCCGTCAGGGGAGAACTATCGCGCGATATTTCTCTTCAAAGGGAGCGATATTTCTAGCATGCGCGAAGTATCGCGCGATACTTCACCTTACAGGGTGCGATACTGTTGCAGAATTATTTAACTCTTGACCAAAATCGTGTGAAATTTGCATTTTTGGGTCTTTTTGGTCAAAATTTCCAGTCTGAGGGTTGATGTTTTCGATTTCAGTCACGGTATCAGCAGAATTTCGGTAGGTTTGCAAACAGCAAGGGATCAAAACATGGTCTCAAACACTTGAAACAAGGGCAAAAGCAAACTTGCCAAGACAAACACTTGTGATATCAAAATTGAAAAAGCACCCTATGAATGCTACCGATTGTTTGTATGTCAAGAACGTTTGCACTGGTATCACACAATCGAAAACACTTCAAGCAAATCTATCCTAGAAAGTCAAGGCTCAATACTTACCAACTTAGCCCACAACTTGATGCCCCCTCGCCTCACACCAAGTGGTTACCCACAAGAGATGTTGGCTTTGTCATGAAAATGTCAAATGACACAACCAAAGGGACACATATGGTGAGTATCTTAAGGTGATCCGGGTAAACCACTTGGATCAATCCTTGCACTAAGAAGATAAGCGGCTAAAAGAGGGTGGCTTCTATCTAATGACTCTTAATGAAGATTTCCGTTCACAACACCCCTCTTGCTCCTCATAAAGGACTAGGACCTCGCGGCCTCAAGAGTACCTTAAGCATTCTTATCCAATGTTTTCCTCATGGTCGCAATCCCATGAGCTACTCACATCAAACGAAGACAAGTGTTATGTCTATCAAAGTTTTTGGTGTCCTTGATAGCCTTGAGATTATAGTGAGTTGGAATCACTTGCCACCAAGGAGAATGATGACAAGGTTGTCCCCACTTGAGTCGTTCTTCTTGATTCCTCAAGAGTAGGCCTGCTAAAGGATTCCTAAACTAAACAAAAATGGATCAAATCTTGAGGTTCAAGGTTTTTGATTCACCACAAGGGTGAAGAGCATACTCCCCTATCTCAAGAATCTCTCCCAAACACACCAAGCAAAGAGATCAATTACCCCCTTGCTTCCAAAACCTTAAGATGGGTCAAGATTTTCTGATTCACCTAAAGGTGAAGAGCATACTTCTCCTACCACCTCAAAATCTCTTTCACAAGGTATTAAGATTCCTAATACAATTAGTAAATGCCACAAATGAAAGGAAAATAAATAACAAGCAAGAAATGAATTTTTTTTTTTTAATTTTTATGCTTGGGCAGCCCTGCAAAAACTGTTAGTAGCCCTCTTTGACATGTGTTTTTAGCAATTTTCAAGCAAAGGAGAGCACTTACAAACACAACTTGTTAGACCCACAATGTTAGCAAAATCAAAATCCAAATGTAAATGTGCAATAATCTGATGGATTCAAGCTAAAAGATGCAGGTTAGACCTATCTAAACAAAGCAAAACAAAACAACAAGCTAAAATAATCAAATTCGGACAAGAAAATTGAAAACGCGAGTCTTTGCCAGACTAGGTGATATTTCTCAGTCTTCAACAGTATCGCGCGATACAGTTTCCTATAGCCGGGCGATACTTCTCAGTCGCGCGATACTTCGCACAATGACAGGCGATACTTCGCCCGATGTCAGGCGACAGAAGTCAATATATGCGTGCGATACTCTTTCCGAGCGAACTATCGTGCCAAGACAGGAAGTATATCGTGCGATATTTCTGAGAAGTGTCGCGCGATAATCTGAGACAGAAAACCAGAGACACAGATTTTTCTAATAATTAATCCGAAAATGATGAAAAATGCATCAAATAAAAGGACAAAGCTATCTACTCTGCCCCATGGTGGGCGCCAGAAATGTACACACTAAAATATGCACTTCTATGAACCATTGCATGCAAGGTTGCTCAAGAATGAGGCCTCACAAAGTGGTTCATAGCTCTCTATGCATGGAGTTGCAAGGGACTATGAGTTTTGCTCTCAGCTAGAGCTACAAGAAAGTGACCTTGCTAGTCAACCATATAATGAGAGATTCAAGTGAAGACAATGGCAAGAGTGCTAATATCTCCAAGAATCTAAATGAAAATGAAATGCAAATGCAACTAGTATGAATGTGCAAGACTAATCTATCAAATGAAGTGCAAACTAAATTATGAAAAGAAGTACAATAGATTCCAAGCCCCTAATTAAGCTATGTGAGATCTATTCTATTGCATAAAAGGAAATCTAATCTATGATGCCATGAATGTGATTATGAAAGCAAAACTATTATGAAATGCAACTAAAATGTCAAGGCTTCAAAGCTTGAGTGTCTTCAAAGAGAGCTCCAAAACCTGCAGCATAACAATAACATAAAATATGGATATCCAAATGGAGGAGAGAGCTCTCCTTTTATAAGAAATGAGGTAAAATGGACCATGGAGATTAAGAGGCAAAAGATCTTAATCAGCGGTGGAGCTTGAAAGAGGAGCAATCCATGTGCACAAGTATCCTCCAATGAGAGTGAAGTGTTGACTTTTGAGCCTCATGTGAGACAAAAAGTGCTTTTTCCCTTTTTATAAAATAAGAATAATGTTTTATTTGTGCAACTTAGGATAAGAGGAAAGTGGGGTTTTTTATTTAATTAAAAGGGGAGGAAATATTCCTTTTAATTAAATAAAGACTTAGGATAAATGGTTAGCCCAAGGATAAAAATCCAATATATGATCGAAATTAGGATTTGATCAAGAGATTGATATTGTTGAAAATATTGATTATTGATAAAAATGATTCAGGATTGATAAATCAAATAAATAGGGCCCAAAGTCTAGGCGACCATTTTAGGGTGCATACAATTCTTATTTTACAAAAAGGAAAAAAGCACTTTTTGTCTCATATGGACATAAAGTCAACTCCTATTTTTCCATTGGAGGATACTTGTGCACATGGATTGCTCCTCTTTCAAGCTCCACCGTTGATTAAGTCTTTTGCCTCTTAATCTCAATGGTCCATTTCATCTCATTTCTTATAAAAGGAGAGATCTTTCCTTCATTTGCATATCCATCTCTTTTATGCTAATGTTATGCTGCAGGTTTTCTAGGTTATTTGGAGCTTTCTTTGAAGACAATCTTGCATCCAAGCTTTGAAGATCTTTGTTGCATTTCATCTAGTTTCATATTTGCTTCCATAGTTGCATGATAATGACATTCTTAGTGTAGATTTCCTTTTATGCAATAGATTAATCTCACATAGTCTAAATAGGAAGGATTTGTAACACTTGTTCTTTCCTTTTCATAGAATACTTTGCATAGTTGCATCCTCATTTTAGTTGCATTGCATTGCATTTTCATAGTGATTCTTGGGGATATTGGCACTCTTGCCCTTGTCCTCATTCGAATCTCTCATTGTATGGTTGACTAGCAAGGTCACAAGCTTGTAGCTCTAGCTGAGAGCAAATCCATCATAGTATCTTGCAACTCCATGCATAGAGAGCTATGAATCGATTTGTGAGGGCTCATTCTTGAGTTTCCTTGCATGTAAGGATTCATAGAAGTGCACTACTTTGGTGTGTACATTTTTGGCGCCCACCATGGGGCAGAGTAGATAGCTTTGTCATTTAGTTTCATGCATTTTCATCATTTTTCAGATTATTTTTTAGAAATTTTGCAGGTTCTAGT
This sequence comes from Chamaecyparis obtusa, assembly GCA_027943335.1. NCBI lineage: Eukaryota > Viridiplantae > Streptophyta > Pinopsida > Cupressales > Cupressaceae > Chamaecyparis > Chamaecyparis obtusa. The sequence continues at coordinate 295,819 of BSBK01004760.1, read as the reverse complement.
TTTCTGTCTCAGAGTATCGCATGATACTTCTCAGGTATATCGCGCAATATACCTTACTATACGCGTGTGACACTTCACGCTAGAGAAGAATCACATGGTAGTATTGAGGTATATCGTCTGGTATCGTGTGAAGTATCACCTACCTATAGTGCAGTATATCACCCGGACTGAGGTATATCGCCCGGCTATCAGGAAACTATGTCGCACGATACTGGTGAAGTCTGAGGTATATCACCTAATCTGACAGAGACTCGCATTTCAAGTTTTATCATCCAAATTTGATCATATTTAGCTTGTTGGTTTACTTTACTGCATTTAGATAGGTCTGACCTGCATCTCTTAGCTTAGAAAAATCAGTTTCTTGTGTTATTTCATTTAGATTTTGATTTAGCTAACCTTGTTGGTTTAACAAGTTGTAGTTGTAGGTGCTTTTTGCTTGAATATTTTGCTAAAATCGCATATCAAAGAAGGGCTACTAATGGTTTTTGTAGGGCTGCCCTAAGCATAAAAACCAAATCAAGTGCTTGTTTAATTGCTTTCTTTATTGAGTGTGGCATATACTAGTTGTTTCATTTCATAGACAGTTAATACTTTGTGAAAGGAATCTTGGGGTGGTAGGAGAAGTATGCTCTTCACCTTTAGGTGAATCAGAAAATATTGACCCATCTTAAGGTTTTGGAAGCAAGGGGGTAATTGAACTTTGCTTGGTGTGTTTGGGAGAAGTTTTTGAGATAGGGGAGTATGCTCTTCACCCTTGTGGTGAATCAAAAACCTTGAACCTCAAAAATTATCCATTTTTGTGTAGTTTAGGAATCCATTAGCGGGCCTGCTCTTGAGTAATCAAGAGGAACGACTCAAGTGGGGACAACCTTGTCATCATTTTCCTTGGTGGCAAGTGATTCCAACTCACTATAATCTCAAGGTTATCAAGGACACCAAAAACCTTGGTAGACGTAACACTTGTCTTCGTTTGATGTGAGTAGCTCATGGGATTGTGACCATGGAGAAAACATTGAACAAGAATGCTTAAGGTACTCTTGAGGCCGCGAGGTCCTAGTCCTTTATGAGGAGCAAGAGGGGTGTTATAAACGGAAATCCTTATTATGAACCATAGATAGAAGCCACCTTATTTTAGCCGCTTATCTTCTTAGTGCAAGGATTGGTCCAAGTGGTTTACCCGGATCACCTTAAGATACTCACCATATGTGTCCCTTTGGTTGTGTTGTTTGACACTTCCACGACAAAGCCAATATCTCTTGTGGGAAACCACTTGGTGTGAGGCAAGGGGGCATCAAGTTGTGGGCTAAGTTGGTAAGTATTGAACCTTGACTTTTTAGGATAGATTTTCTTGGAGTGTTTTCAATTGTGTGATACCAGTGTGAATGTTCTCAACATACAAACAATCGGTAGCATTCATAGGGTGCTTTTTCATTTTGATATCACAATTGATTGTCTTGGCAAGGTTGCTTTTGCCCTTGTTTCAAGTGCTTGAAGACATGTTTGATCCCATACTGCTTGCAAACCTATGATTTTACTGTTGTCGTTGTGATTACATTTGAGAAATCAACCCTCAGACCAAAAATTTTGATCAAACAGACCCAAAAACACAAATTTTACACAATTCTGCAACAGTATCGCACTCTGTAAAGAGAAATATCGCGTGATACTTCGCACTTGCTGAAATTATCGCCTGCTTTGAGAAGAAATATTGCGCGATAGTTCATCCCTACTGGACTATCGCCCGACTTGCCTGGAGTATATCGCCCGGACATTGTGAGGTCTATCACCTAGTGTAAGGCGAAGTATCACCTGGTTATAGGTATATCACCCTGGTAGCCTGGAGTATATCACTTGGTTAGTTTCTGTCGTGTTTTCAGTTTGGTCAGTTTTAATTGCTGTTAGGCAGGTTAGGACTCTGAGTAGGTTTCTTGCTCTATCATTAGAGACCTGTCTTGGCTCTAAATTTCTGGTTTTTGCTCTCTAAGGATAGCATTAATTGATTTACAAAGTCACTTTGGGAATAGTTGTCAAGTTAGAAGGCCATTCTTGGTGACAAGGTTCATCTTTAGGATTGTTAGCTACATTCTTGGAAAATTTTAGTACTCTTATTGTCCAAATCGCTTTCATTTTTATCTCAATTTCAATTATATTTGGGCCTAGTCCAGCCTCCTAGTTCAAAAGTGCAAAGGTAGTCACCCTTTGATTTAAAGCACCTCTTTGACAGTGTTGGTAAAGCCCCTTTTTCTATCTTTTCATTTCTCTTTGGACAATAGAGGACTTTGATTATCCTAGTTTGGTGTTGACATTTCGAAAGGTCATCTTATCATTAAGAGTCTCTTTCTTTCATGTTAGTTACAACACGGTACCAAGTCAATCAAGGAAAGTGACCCCCTATTGTGTTTAACCAGTTACCACCAGTTAAGACTCGTCAATAGCATAAGGGAAAGGGACCCCTTTTTGATCAATCTCCTAAGAGTGAATCTGAGGTTTGTTTTAAACCAAAGGGTAATCCTAGTGAAGTTAGTACCTCTTTTGTACCACTTTCATCAAGTATGGATATGAGTTACACTTTCACCCGACAACAAAGGGAAGCCATGAATCAGACTCTTGAGGATATTTTCCAACGACATAGGAGTACCAAAGAATATGGTGGTTCTTCTCATGCTAGTCCGCCCGGGTCACCCCCCAACAACACAAGATATTTTGATGCTCACCAACGAGCTGCAAGATACTACCAACAAGCTCACTCAGATTCAGGGTCACAACATCAGGACCAGAACAACGAGTCTAGTGATCACCACATCAATGCAGCCAACACAATAAGGAATTCAAGGCAACCTTCGCCCCTTAACGATAGCTCCAGATATGCGACTACAAGGTTGAAAAGCATTGAAAGGGAGAAACAAGCTTATCTAGATGAACAAGCTACCAAAAAAGAGAAATTCAGACAATTAGAAGAAGAGGAACGTGCATTATTGGATATGAGAAAAAGAGCTGCCCAAGAAGAAGAAGATAGGCTCTATGCACAACAACTCCACAATCGATTCAATGGGAGGGGTACCAATAGTGGGACCAACTCACCCCCATCTACTCCCTCACCCAGTCCTAGAAGAAGATCAAGGATGCCCTCATGATCCCCAAGTCCTAGAGGACAAAGGATTTCAAGATATGATCATCATAGGAGACAATCACCTCATGGAAATTCAAAGCAACCCTCCCAACAAGCACATCATGGCTCACAACATGGAGGAAGTTATGCCAAATTTGATCATATAGATTTTATGACTATGCAACAAGAACCATCCTTTCAAGCATATGTAGAAAGGTATGTGGAACAAAACAAGGATCAATTCCTAGAAAGTCTCCTCAACAAAGGTGCTAAGGTCCCATATAATTTTGATGTGGACCGAAAGGTAAAGAAGCAAGATCCATCAACTAATGAGGTGATCAAACAACTTCAAAAGGATATAGAAAGGATGAGGGCTCCTAAGAGCACATTTAACTTGGACTCCATATGTCCCAATCCAATTGACAAGAGTGTGGCGTTGGTTGAGTTTCCTAAGAAAGTTGAGTTCCCAACCTATGACAAATATGATGGCGTTGGTGACCCTCACGACCATGTTAGACAGTTCTACATAATGAGCTTTTCTTTTCACCATGAAGACTCCTACTTGATGAGATTATTCCCAAGGAGTCTCAAGGGTCAAGCCATGGAGTGGTTTACTAACCTTACTCCTCTAGTTAAGACATTTAGAGAGCTTGTGGAAATATTTGTTCAACATTTTACTTACAACTTATCAAGGTCGGTCACCATGCTTGATTTGTGCAAACTCAAGCAGAATCAAGGGGAATCCTTTGTTACCTTCCTACAAAGATGGAGATGTTTATGCTCGAAATATTCAAGGACAATTCCTGAGGAGGAAAGAATAGACATTATCGTGAGCAACTTGGTACCAAAATTAAGGTATGAAGTAAGGAAGATCCCATTTAATTCTTTTGATACCATGGTAGAAGTGGCATGTCGCATAGAGGATGTCCTAAAAGAACAAAGAATTTTGGCTAAATCAACTAATAACAACAATGGCCAAAACAACAACAATAACAGTCATAAGGACAAAAAGAACTCTCATTGGAACAAGAATAAATAGGTGGTCAATGACGGAGTTGTTGACTCATCCCAACCTAAGAATGAAGGAGTTCTTAATCTCTCCAATGCGGTACAAGCCATGAAACTACAAACATCTTCAGGACAACAAGAGAATAAACCCAAGTATCAAGGGAGACCTAAAAAGGAAAAGAGGCAATTTACCAAACTTGGGGATTCATATGAAGACATTTTCAAGACATTAATTGCTCATAATTTGGTGCAACCTCAGGATCCTGCCAAGCATCACATACCAGATCCTAAACCTCATTGGTGGGATGAGAAAGCCTTTTGGTGTCTTTCATAATGGAATTGGACATGATATAGAAAATTGTTTTCGACTTAAACATCTTGTCCAAGACCTCATTGAAAGTGGACGATTACAAGTTGATGGGTTAACTACTAATGTGGATCACAAAGGTTTTAAGGAACCCTTGTCCAAGTATGAGAAAGGAGAGAATTCTAACAACAAGAGTGGCAAGGCTGCTATTAACTACACTTACACCAATGTTGAAAATGTTATTAACATGCTTGAAGTTGCTCATGATAATGTCAACATGGTGAAGGGGAAGGACCCTTATGGATATGATGTGGAGTCAACTCCTATGCTTGATGAAGGACCCATTGTGGTACTAAGAGGTCCTCACTCACAAAGGATGTCTCAACCCCTCAATGCTGTCGCTAGGAGTCAGCCTCAAGCTCCCATTATTATTAGAGGTCCTAGCTCTAGTAAGTCTAAGCAGCCAGTGTCAAAAGGTGTTCTTCCTAAATCTGTTGTTGGTCCTGATTCAAACTATAACCTTATTGACCAATTACAATGCACACAAGCGCACATATCTATTTTTGAGCTTTTGGAATTGTCCCCTAAACATAAGCGTGTCCTTGAGGATGCTTTGCGAGCAGCCAATGTCCCTAACGACTTAGATATTGATCAATTCCAGAATATGGTCAACCATTTGGCTAGCCCTCATTACCTCTCTTTCTCAAAAGAAGATGACAAATCCATCAGTCACCCACATAACTTGGCCTTACACATAGAAGTTATGATTCATAAAACCCGTGTCAGGCGTGTATTGATAGATGGGGGTGCAGGGCTCAATATTTGTACCATGAGTTTGTTGAAGGCTCTAGGATATTCTGAAGAAGTCATTGACACAAGGAAAAAGATCACAATCAAGGAATATGATGAAGCAAAAAGAAGTTCTAAGGGATTGGCCATTTTGCCTATTCGCATTGGTCCAGTAGAAAAGGATATCTTATTCCAAATTGTCGATGTTGGACCTTTAGCCTACAACATTTTGCTAGGTAGGCCTTGGATTCATGAGATGCAAGCAGTCTCATCAACATATCACTAGTGTGTTAAGTTTCCTCATAATGGTGTAGAAATTTTCATACCTGGAGATAGTGCTTTGTCAGTTAATAACATTTCTGCTGGATCCCATGTACCTTTGAATCGGGAAGCTGACAATTCTAGTATTTCACTTGAACAATGCAAGGAAAAATTTAAGACCATAGATCTTGGGATGGGAGATTATAAGATTGATTCTTTTACAAAAATGCCAATCTCTCCTAGGTCTTATGGGAAACCATCACCAGATATGAAACCTCCATCATCGACAATGACATTATTTGGGAAATTTGTTGAGTCTTCGGTTCCTATTCAGGAAGAGAAAGAGGAAGTTGCCATAAGAGACTGGATCTATCATGAGGAAAAGTACCAACACAATGAGAATTTTTCTCCTTCACCTAAATTTTATGGGAGAGGGTACACACTAGTGAAAAACATGGGATATCTAGGGCATGGTCCCCTTAGTCACAGATTGGATGCCAGGGTTGAACCCTTGAATCATGCACTTTGTGCACGATAGGATAAATCAACAAAGGGTTTAGGCTTTGAAAGTAATAAACCAAAAGATACCACTGTCCTAGCCGCAACAGACAGTGAGTCAGATTTTGAATACACACCAGACCTCTCTAATCAGAAAGACATGACAGATGATTGGGTCCCTTCAACAAATCTCCTTTGGGGAGATTCAAAAGATTTGGCAACTGACAGTCCTCCTATCCTAGCTGTGACGGATAGTGACTATATGAATGTTCGACTGACAATGGAAAGTGTTGCTACCTTAGCTGTGATGGGTAGTAACGATGCTAGTATTCGAGAAGGGGAAACCTTTCTCAACCTTGAGGCTTGTACATCACGAGGCCCAAATGATGATTCAGAAATAGACTCGCATGAGTTTGAATGGGATTCACTTTCAGATGCAACAGTTGATTTGGACATGGATGTTGTCCATACTTATAGTACTCAACCCAATGTGATTGACGAGCCTAGTGTAGGACTAGAGGATTGGACTCCTCGAATTGCCTTAGTGGACGATGCTTCATTTGGTAGGATGAGTCCTGATTCGAGTATCTTAGGAGAAGACTTGATGAATCCCAATTGTATGGTCACCAGAGATAACCCCTTTCACATAAATCACATTGAACCAACCATTGACCTACCTCTCATTCACTATGACCTAATTGACTGGTCTCAGTGCCATCAAGAGCCTAGATTCCTCACTTTTCAGAATGATTATGAAATTGCCTGCTATCTGAATGCTCTTGAACCCGTGGCTTCTTCCACCAGTGAACCAACAACGAGTATGACGGAGCCTGATATTAAGTAAAAAAGAAAAAAAAAAAAAGAAAAAAAGGTCTGATGGCGAAAACTACTTTGTGGCGGTATTAGAACTAAAAATAGTAAAAAGAAATGACATATCTAAGGGTGAAAACCTCTTTGAGGTGCCCAAGGATGGGGTACTTAATAACTTGCCGAGTTATTTTCAAGACAGATCATCAGTATTGATTGAGCCAAGAAAACCAGTTAATTTGAACATAGAAGAAGCTCCTCAAATAGTTCATCTTGCTTAGTCTTTATCAGAAGAAGAAACCAAGGCATATATACAATTCTTACAAAGGAAGAAAATCAATTTTGCATGGACATATTCAGACATGCCAGGGCTTGACATAAATCTTATAATGCATCACTTACCCATAGCTCCAGGGGTCAAACCAATGAAACAATGACTTAGAAAAATGCATCCACATGTAGCTCTCCTTGTCAAATCAGAATTAGAAAAACTTTTGAGAGCTGGATTTATCAGAGCCATCAATTATGCAGAATGGATCTCAAACATAGTACCAGTTTCCAAACATGATGGGTCCATTCGTGTATGCATAGATTTTAGAGATTTAAACAAAGCATGCCCAAAGGATGATTTTTTACTTCCAAATATTGACATGATAGTGGACATGACAGCGGGTTATGAAATATACTCTCTAATGGATGGTTTCTCAGGCTACAATCAAATTAAAATAGCTCCTGAAGACCAAGAGAAAACAACATTCACATGTGCATGGGGAACCTATTGTTGGAATGTCATTCCATTTGGGTTAAAAAATGCTGGGGCTACATACCAAAGAGCTATGACCACTATTTTTCATGATATGATGCACAAGAACATGGAAGATTATGTGGATGATACCCTGGAAAAATCAAGAAAAAGGGATACACACCTTACCGATTTGGAAGTAATTCTAGATCACATGGAACAGTTTCAACTCAGATTGAATCCAAAGAAGTGTGCATTTGGTGTCACCTCAGGCAAACTTTTAGGATTCATAATATCAGCAAAAGGTATAGAGGTTGATCCCGAAAAGGTCCAAGCAATTTTAGATATGCCACCTCCAAGAAACATTAGTCAGATGAGAAGTCTTCAGGGACGTCTTCAATCAATCAGGAGGTTTATTTCTCAACTTGTAGATAGAGCACAACCTTTTAATAAGACATTGCATAAGGGTGCCTCTTGTGTTTGGAACGAGGATTGTCAAAAGAGCCTTGATCAAATTAAACAGTACTTGACTAATCCTTCAGTTTTGATGCCTCCTATTTCAGGGAAGCCTTTGGTTCTATACATTTCAGCTACAGAGACTTCCTTGGGGGCATTGTTGGCTTAGTTAGATGAAAATGGGAAAGAAAGGTCCATTTACTACATTAGTCATACTCTAGTATCATATGAGATCAATTATAATAGCATTGAAAAGTCTTATCTTGCAGTAGTGTTTGCTTCCCAAAAGTTGCGACACTATATGCTTGCTCATACTATACATTTGGTTGCAAAAATTGATCCGCTTAAGTACTTGCTTAGTAAGGCTGCTCTCACCGGTAGACTTGCTAAGTGGATGATGGTTTTGACTGAATTTGACATCGAGTACGTTGAGAGAAAGGCCATCAAGGGGCAGGCTATTGCTGACTAGTTAGCTGATTTTCCAGTTCAGGATAGTATGCCTATTCAAGTAGAGTTCTCAGATGAACACATACTATATATGACTACTCACACTTGGAAAATGTTCTTTGATGGTTCTCACATGTAAAATGGATCAGGTGATGGAGTATTATTTGTCTCTCCACATGGGTACAATATTTCAAAGTCTTACAAACTTTTATTCCCATGTACAAATAATATTGCAGAGTATGAAGCTTTAACCAATGGATTGAAAATGGCTATAGAATGGAACATCACAGAGTTATATGTCTTTGGAGATTCTCAGTTAATTATCAACCAAGTCAACGAGGAGTATCAAACCAAGGATGATAAATTGATACCTTACAAAAAGATGGTTGAATCATTGAGACGTTACTTTACATTTGTGACATTTCAACAGATCCCTAGGACATAAAACAAAGTTGCAGATGCTATGGCCACATTAGCTTCACTACTTCAGTTGGAACAACATGAATCATGATTCGAATTCCTGGTGGAAGAGCTACACCATCCCATATTTGACTCATCTGAAAGTCATGTCATTTATACCCTTGTCACGCATGAGTCTTCTCGATACGGTGCTATCTATTCATATCTCCATGATGGCATCAATCCCGACACATTCAACCATTTTGAACATCAAAACCTTGTCCGCAATGCCTCTCACCACACCCTTATCTTTGGTGATTTATATAGGAGGGGTTTAGATGGGATGCTCCTTAGGTGCTTGGAAAAGGAGGAATCCAACCAAGCGTTAGCTAACATCCACGAGGGCATTTGTGGTGGACATTCCAACGGTCTTGCCATGGCCCGAAGGTTGCTTAGGGTGGGGTATTATTGGCCCACAATGTAGATAGATGCAGTAGCCTTTGCTAAGTCTTGTGAAAAATGTCAGAAACATGGAAACCTGATTCATGCTCCAAGTAGGGAGTCGATTCCTTCTGTTTCTCATTGGTCATTTCAGTGCTGGGCCTTTGATCTAGTTAGGCAGATTCATCCCAAGTCATCAAGTGGACATAAGTTCATCATTACTGCTACTAACTATTTCACAAAGTGGGTGGAAGCTGTGCCACTTTCTGTTGCTTCAGGGAAGACTATCTCTTTGTTCATCTTGAATCATATTATTTGCCGATATGGAGTACCTTATGAGATTATCACTGATAATGGAGGTCAATTCAATAATAAGGACCTCAAGCATTTATGCAAAAAGTTTAAAATCAAGCAGCATTGGTCCTCCATCTATTTTCTATAGGGAAATGGACAGGCAGAAGCCTCCAATAAAACCATTCTTAAGATTCTTCATAGGACAATGCACAAGAATGGTAGGGATTGGCACTTACAAATCAATCCCGTGCTATGGGCTTATAGAACTAGCATTCGTACACCTATAGGAGCTACCCCTTTTTCTCTTACCTATGGCACCGAAGCGGTATTGCCCTTAGAAGTAGAGATACCTTCACTTAGAGTCTCACTCAAAGGATTGATAACGGATGAGGATTACCGCGCCATGAGGTTACAGGAACTAGAAATTCTAGATGATAAGCGTAAGGCTTCCTTTGATCACATGAGAGTATATCAGAAACGTATGTCCAAAGCATTCAATAAGAAGGTTCGCCCTAGAGAATTTCAGATAGGTGATCTTGTTTTGAGAGAGAATCCTAAGAATCAACAGAACATAGAATAAAAGGGTAAGTTTGAACCTGATTGGCTTGGACCATATGTCATCACGGCTGCTTTTGGTACAGGTGCCTATTTACTGTCAGATCCAGATGGAGAACAACTCTGTGATCCCATCAACATTTTGCACCTCAAGAAGTTCTATCCTTGATGCCCATTTCAGTTTGGGGGAATCCTTTGTATATATTGTATGATCCTGGAAAAAATACCAAAAAAATTGATATATGATGCTAAAAAAATCCTAAAAAGTATAAAATGTCCTAAAAATAGAGCATCCTAGTGAAAACCTAGCAATAGGCGCTTTGATGTCTCACAAAAAAAAATCAAAAAATTCAAAAATACAAAAAAAATAGAAAAAGTGCCTTGGTGAAAACCTGGAAACAGGTGCCTTGGTAGCAAAAATACAAAAAAATAAAAAAAATAAAAAAGATTCCAAGTGGTGAAAACCCGACAACAGGTGTTACTTGAGGCCTTTGCACCCCTATTTTTTAGCATGTGTCCTCGACACTTAACCAATTTCCATCATGCCTTGACCTTATTTGACTTGGTCTGGAATTGGTCTTTGTCTTTGTCTAGTGGGCATAACTGTTAGCATAGGTCTTTTAGGTGCGTTTGTCTCTTGGGGCATTTCACAACAGGTGTTTTTCAACACCACCCCAAACAGTGTTTTTCAACACTACCCTTGTGTCGAGTGTTTCTTAACACTTATCAGATGTCTTACCCTACAGTCTAGTATGATGAGATATTTCTCATTAGCAGATGTGATAACTAGAGTCTGACTCTATGACCAACACACATGCACTTAAACAATCAACTTGTTGAGATATGATGGCTTTATTTTTCTTTGTGTGTTGTCTATGAGAATTTCTTTGATGAGTGGTCTCTCCCTGAGAAGTTTTTGATGATGCATAACTAGAAGACTGAGGGTATGAGAACATGTTTTATTTCTTTATCTTCTTGTGGGTATATTTTGTTGATCCTAACTGTCATGAGCATTTATGCTGGTCTTACTTAACACTATGGATTGATAAGGTATTATCCTTGACTGTTTTGCGAGTGCATGTTTCTAGTTATCCTAACTTTCATGTGTCTTGATACAAGCATAATCTCTCCATAACAAACTTAGGTGATCTCACTGCATTAGTCATCTTGACAGGTATATGTCTTTGATGCCTAGGTGAGATTTCCACATATCTATCTGATAAAGATCATATTCATATCCACATAGTTATACTAGTGTGCATTGTATGATCTTACGATGCTACCAATAATGCTCGATGATGATAATAGATGTCTATAAGCGTTGTGACCTTGAAATTCAACCAATTTCATAGTAGCTTGCATTTTTTTAGGCTCATGATAGTCCAGCTTGCATTTTGCATATGGAGAGAGCTCTCCTTTTCATCTTACATGGACCTGTCAGTCAACTGCGCTCACCTTTCTTATTCTCGATCATGTCTTTCACTCCTTGTCTTTTTCATCTCGAACCTATTCCTACTCATCACAAGGGGTTAATCATATCATCATATCTATATCCTAAGAAATGTCATTTTTAGAAACATGAGTCTATATCATACACATGAGAATCAAACATACATTTACGAGAGAGAACATACATGAGCATATACATAAACATTTTGAGCAAAATGACAAGACAATATACATAAACTGATACATCCATCACAAGTGAGACATAAACACGTGATATATCAAAAATCTAGTAATCTCATATATACATCAATGTCATGATACAATACAATATGGGATCCCAAAATCTAGATCAATGTCTCAAGATATGTCTAAACATCTAACATCTAAGCCCTAAACCTAGGACTCGCTACCACCCTTGCAAGGAGCCCATGGTGGTGGAGGGGGCATGACTCTCCTGTCAAGTACCATATATGATGCCCCTACCCTTTGAGAGTATGATGGTGCTCTCTAATCCTCTGGCACTGCCTGGAGATAGAGTCCATGATAATAAGCCACTCTGGATGTCTCTCGTCGGATCTCTAGCGCTCTGCCTGCGCCAACACCTCGTGACGTGCTATCTCTGCCCCGAGATCAGCTATCTATTGATCTCTCTGCTCTTAGATCTGCTAGCTACTAATCCCTCATAGCTATCAGAGTCCTCAGCTGCTGCATCTCTATCTCCAAAGTCTGTATCTAGGCTCTCAGATCCTCCCCTCCCGCAGGCTGATCCTACTGTACCTCTGCCTGCCGGTGAGCTGGTCTCACCTCATCATCAGGGGTCACTGATCTCTGTCCCCATGACTATTTCCATCCACCTAATCTGGATCCCTCCCCTCTCTCCATCCCTCTCCCTCTCCCTCCATCTCCTCCCTCTCCGCCATCCCCTCCATCTCCACCCTCATCTCCACCCTGTGCGGGTACCTGTGCATCTGGTATCGTGAACCGAGGGAATGGCACCCTGTGCCTCTCTGCCCTGTAGGCTGCATCTGCCACATTTGGGAAATACTCCCAGGGCTTGCTCCTGATACTCGTTGTCTCTACGATAGCCTGCTGGTAGTCTAACATGGGTAACCACCCATGTCCCTCCTCATCCCTGGCCCTGACATATGTGGTCGTCTCTGTCGAGACCCGCTGCTGCCTACCAAACTGTTGCCATACTCAAGTGATGCAAAACCTCTCCACTATCTCTGAGTGTCAGCCTACCAGTGGCTGAGTGCACAGTATATAACTCAGCTCATCAGCGGCATCTCCCTATACCTCCACATCCTTGTATGGCCTCCATGTGAAGGCAGCCATCTCATCCAAAATCCTCCTGTAATATGTCACATCCCCAGTATGGGCATGTGATATGAACTCCAGGTACCTGTATATAAATAGATACCTCCTCTCCCTAAGCTGAACTCTGGGACGCACCACAGCAATGTGCTCCCAAGCCCACACCTGTGCCAGGATGGTACCGCAAGCCCAAGTCTGACCGTCCCTATAGAGGATCTCATGTAACTCATGATACATCTCCACCAATATGGCTGGTCCCCATGCCATCCGATGAGGTCTATCTACCAAGTCAACCAATAACCTGGCCCATCCGAGTGGGAATCCCTTCTGACTACGATCAGTCATCAGGATCTACGATATGATAGATGCCACAATACATGGCACTGGGTAGTCTCTGCCAAAATCATCTATCAGCCTCTCCTAGTTGACATGCCTATCCAGAATAGTAACATCCTGGAACATATCCTAGATCAGTCAGTGCCCCTCAGTGGCATCCTGATCATAGTATACTTGTGCCAACACACAAATCATGTTAGTTTTCATCCTTTGGAAATATTACATTTTACACGATTATATCTTAAAATATGATTATACTTACAGGCTCTCCATGACATGGCACTTGTAAGTTCCTGTAGACATCCTCTAGAGTAATGGATGCCTCGCCTATGGGAAGATGGAAAGTGTTGTGCTCGCTATGCCATCTCTCGACCAGCGCAGTCAACAACCCATGGTTCGCTCTAATGTATGGGAATCACAGCAAATACCTGAACCCCATCGCCCTGATGTCAGCATTGCTTGGATCATCTAGATCTCGGACACACCGCAACCCGGTCACCTTCGGCGCTCTGATGATCAGCGCCGGAAAGACCTCCTACAAACCAATAAATCACGCTAGTTGTTAGCACATATCATGATGGATGTTTAAAAATCAGTATAAAACTCTTTAACACATAAAATTGTCTAGACCCATGTCATTTTTGCTCAAAAATACTTAGAATATCAAGTTTTTAACTTGGGCGATACTATTTTTTTGGAGAAGTATCACGCGATACTTCTCCCTATAGCGGTGCGATATACCTTGGGCCATGCGATACTTCACCCGGTGTCATTTGTCTAAAATTGTCTAGACCCATGTCATTTTTGCTCAAAAATACTTAGAATATCAAGTTTTTAACTTGGGCGATATTACTTTTTTGGAGAAGTATCACGCGATACTTCTCCTTATAGCAGTGCGATATACCTTGGGCCATGTGATACTTCACCTGGTATTGTGTGATCCTTCGCCCAGTATCGTGCGATACTGGTGCTTATAGTCGCACGATACTTTGGGGACCCGCGAAGTATCACGCGACATTTCTCACCAAAGGGCGCGATACTTCTAAAGTATCGCGCGATATTTCGCCCGACTTAAAAATTTGAAATTTTAAAACTTTGAAAAATGTGCTAAAAAATTTATTAAATGCGAGAAATAACTCAAAAAGCTCGAGTTTTTTGAAAACATACTGGGGCAGGATAGTGTGGTGGCCGGTTATGCAACCGGGCGCGCTCGAATCGATGCCTGTGGATGGGAACTCCTGCTGGCTGGGCCATATTCTCTCTCTCAAGCTCTGAAAATTCTCAAATCACTAAAAATCAAATGATTTTGAAAATGACATTTTTGACCCCTTTTATAGCATTTTGACTTTTTGACCTAATTTTCAAAATACCTTGGAATTGCGCAAAAATTGCACCCCTAGCTAATTTCAACGTCCTGGATCCATTTTCGGACTTGAAATCAAAATCCGATGTCATCTTGATAGTCAAAATAACATTTCAAAATTTTTCTTCCTCTTCTGCGCAGTTGACTGACTTTTTGAGGCATAATTTGATTTCTGGTAGAATTTCTTCCTTCCATGTCTCTCACATTTTCTAGTCTTTCATTCGCTCTATTTCTAGTTTGCTATTTCTATTCTTCTATTTTCACACTGGGGCATGTTTCATTTTCTAATGGTTAACCTATTTGACCTTTACCTTCGATTATGATTTCATTTTGATTTGATCAAATCTTTATCAATTCACTGTCTCTCCTCTACCTGATTTTGATTTCGATTTCGAGGGGGCAGTATTAATGGAATTCTCATCCCTGATTCCCTTGATTTTCTTGATTTAGACATCTTTTTTGAGCTTTCACTCAAGCTTAAGATTTTTATCTCTTACTTTGAATGTGATCCCGAATCGACCTCATGTTCAAAGGCCTTTGTTTATACTTTGTCCGGGTGTGATCCCGAATCGACCTCACATCTGAGTTGTTTTGTGATCCTAGATCGATCTCATATTTTAATTCTTCTTTGACTGCAAGTGTTCCCAAATCGATCACACATTAGTCAAAGAGGGGCAAATGTATGCACCCTAAAATGGTCGCCTAGACTTTGGGCCCCGTTTATTCGATTTATCAATCCTGAATCAGTTTTATCAATAATCAATATTTTCAACATTATCAATTTCTTGATCAAGTCTTAATTTTGATCATATATTGGATTTTTATCCTATGGGCTAACCATTTTATCCTAAGTCTTTATTTAATTAAAAGAAAATTTCTCCCTTTTTATTTAAATAAAAAGCCACCACTTTTCCTCTTATCCTAAGTTGCACAAATAAAGCATTATTCTTATTTTACAAAAAGGAAAAAAGCACTTTTTGTCTCATATGGACATAAAGTCAACTCCTATTTTCTCATTGGAGGATACTTGTCCACATGGATTGCTCCTCTTTCAAGCTCCACCATTGATTAAGTCTTTTGCCTCTTAAACTCAATGGTCCATTTCATCTCATTTCTTATAAAAGGAGAGCTCTTTCCTTCATTTGCATATCCATTTCTTTTATGCTAATGTTATGCTGCAGGTTTTCTAGGTTATTTGGAGCTTTCTTTGAAGACACTCTTGCATCCAAGCTTTGAAGATTTTTGTTGCATTTCATCTAGTTTCATATTTTCTTCCATAGTTGCATGATAATGGCATTCTTAGTGTAGATTTCCTTTTATGCAATAGATTAATCTCACATAGTCTAAATAGGAAGGATTTGTAACACTTGTTCTTTCCTTTTCATAGAATACTTTGTATAGTTGCATCCTCATTTTAGTTGCATTGCATTGCATTTTCATAGTGATTCTTGGGGATATTGGCACTCTTTCTCTTGTCCTCATTCGAATCTCTCATTGTATGGTTGACTAGCAAGGTCACAAGCTTGTAGCTCTAGCTGAGAGCAAATCCATCATAGTATCTTGTAACTCCATGCATAGAGAGCTATGAGCTGCTTTGTGAGGCCTCATTCTTGAGCAACCTTGCATGTAATGGTTCATAGAAGTGTGGTCATTTTTCTACCATACAATTTCTACGTATTTTCATCAGAATTTTTTCAAGGTACACAAGATTCAAATCTGAAGCTTTTTTATTCTTATCTTGATAAAGCATATCATTCTAGGCTTAGGGATTCAATATTTGGCTTGTGGGGGGTGTTATTTTCTTGTTTCTATCAGTTAAACTAGATATTTATCAAAACAAAATCCCTTCTAAAAAAATATGGCCGAGACCTAACTGCTGACCCCACATAATTATCACACATGGAAAACCCTGATGACATGGCTTCTCCATTCAAAAGGGTTCTGGTCTTGTCTAGATGCAATGCAACTAGTATTACAGATACCCTTTGAGATCATGCAGCATTGGAACAAGATGGATGAGGCTATGGGGTTGATTGCTTTATAGGTATCAAACATCTTGTAGTTTCATCTTGATGGGTGCAATACCCCTCTTTCTATGTGGACCAAGCTCAACACCTTGTTTGGTACAGTGAATGAGTTCATAGCACTTCAGATTAAGGTAGAGCTTACCTCTCTTGTACCTGATTATTTTCCCTCTATTAAGGAATTTTTGATGAAGTTCAAAGAATAGAGATCTTTGTTACACGGATGTGGAAAGAAAAAGACTGATAAAGAGTGCATTTATTTGATTCTGTCTAAGCTTAGGGGAAACTTTCAGATCTTCTCTTCTACCTTTCATTCTACCATGGATGCTTTGGGACCTACATTCACCATGCCCACTTTTGAGGTGTTCTATGATCGTTTGACTAGAGAGCAGGCCAAACTTACTTAGTTGGACTCTCTAATAGGATCAAAGAACCAAGCATTGGTTGCCCAGCCATCCAATGGAAAGCAGAAGCTGAAGCTGAAGCAGATATCAGATTCCTCTTCTGAGCACTCTACTGGCCTACCATCTTCTTCTAAGAAGGAGAAACATCTAAGACTAAGAGACCTACATGTGCCTATTGTCAGAAGGGACCTCATGATGAGTCACATTATTTTCAGAAGAGATTTGATGGCTATGAGAAATAGATTTCAGATTTGCAAGCTCTTCTTCAGAAGAGCACTATTTCCTCTCCATCCTCTTCTACCTCACAGGGGTATGCTTTTCAGTCTTCTTCCACATCTTCGACATCTTGATAGGATTTTGGACAGGGTCATGCATTACAGGAATCCATTGCATCCCCTTCATAAGTCTCTTGGATACTGGATTCAGGTGCTTCTCACCATATGACATCTTCTCAAGGGGTCTTCTCTACTGTTGAGGCTTCTCCCATTCCTCATATTCTCATGGGGAATAAAACTGTCCTGACAGTCTACAAGAAAGGTTCAGTAGGCATTCAGGATGGCACATTCACTGATGTATTGTATGTTCCATCTTTGTCTATAAACCTTCTCTCGATTTATCAGATTACACACAGTGGATCAGGGAAGACATTTGAGTTCACCAGAGATTCAGTCTTCATTTAGGATAGTGCGATAGGAGGCATTGTTGCTAAAGGGACAGTTGATCATTCCACCCATCTCTACACCTCACACTTTGGTCCAACATCTCCATTATCAGAGCACATCTCTCCTCTCTCACGAGAGCATCATGTGGTGTAGTTAGGTCGCTTGAACCTTTGTATTATTCCTAAGATCACTGTTATGACTGCCACACCACATCCTATTGAGGTATTTTCTCTTCAGCAGGACTCTTCTTCAGCACTGCTTGACCCTCCAGCTCCATTCATTGAGCCACCAGGTGCACTTGTTGAAGATTCTGTAGAGAAAGTTCATCTTCTCTTTCATGACAGTGTCAACACACCTATCACACAACCGACATTGGGGATTCCCTTTTAGGATCCTCGTGTTTTCTCCTTTGAGTGTTAGTTAGGCCTTCCAATTTCACCTCTCATTCAGGGGTTTCCTTGTTTCGTGCCTTTGTTTGTCTCGCATTGGAGTTCCATTGGTTTGATCATTTCCACAGGGGTTCCATCATTCTGGGGGGGCTGGTTGTACTTATGGTTTTGAGAGAGTCTCTTGAGCCATTTATTTTTCTACATTTTTCTATCTATTTTTGGAGTAGGGTTTTTTTTCCATTGGGTTTTCTCTATTTCTCCATTTTATAGAGATTTGGTTGTGCTGGGTACCTCATCAGGCCATGTTGCCGGGACCCATTTTTATGCTTTCAGCACTGTAGTTTCCTTTCCTTTCTTCTTGCATTGTTTGTAGCTACATTATTGTTCATCTTAAGGGGGGGTGTTAGAGTAAATTATTAATTATATTAATTAACTTTACTCCCTTCTTAAGATGTCAACTCATTTTGCTTTAGTTAAATGCACATGCACTAGTTGTTTTAAATATAAACTTGCATGCATTAGTCTTGTAATAATTTAACTAATTATTACATGCACTAGGGTTCCTTTTCAAGGCTTTCGATCTCCTTTATATGGATGATCCATTGTATATTTTATTCATTCATTATTTGAGGATATTTTCTTCTTCATATTTTTGAGTCAAACCCTTGCCCTCTTCTTGTCTCTACTTCCTTGTAACAGGTTTTTGTATGTAGGTGATCTTCGGGTTTTGTGGATTTGTATTGCTCAAATCCTACACTCTATATCCTCCTCTATCTCATCTAGATCTATACTAGTCTTTGGGTCACCAAGATTCTTTATCATAGTCCAAAAATTAGTCATTTTCATTCGAGTCCATTTTCTATCCTTACAATCTTCTGCTAGTTTCTTTGGTATATTTTATTTTGATCGATTGGCAGCTTTTTCATAGAAATTGTAGGACATCCTAGGTTGTACAATGCCCTGGTTTATTGATGTCATAATTTGTGATGACAACTGTTTAGCTAAATTTTTTTCCTTAGTGGAAACTTTCTCCATCTCATTTGTAACGTCATCCCAGCTATCCTTGTTTTTCAACTTCTCTAGCAATGGTTTACTTTCATGTTGAAATAAGTTTGTAGAGTTCTTATTAGCAACAAACATTGTTTGAATGACATTGAGTGGATCATACTTCCAGTACCACTCTAAATTAAATTGAAAAATTTCTAAAAAATAATTTGCCACTTTGAATTCCTTTCTCTCAAATGTTAACCCTCCAATTAAGAAAGGTAAGGAAGGGAATATGCTCTTCTTTGGCTGGCCAGTGAAGAGTCTATCTGTGCTCTCTAGTTGTAGTATATATTCTACTACAAACACCCTATCTATCACATGCATTGGAAGTTTGTGGGGTTTTAGTTCCGATCCATAAAACCTTAACACAATGTATTCTTCCATTAGGTACTAGTCAGCCAATTGAATTGTGCTTCCAAGTTGGATACAATCCCTACATGAAGCAAACAATCTAGGCATTGGAGTGCTTGTTTTTTTTTGTACATGGTGCCAAAAAGAAGTCTATAAAATTACTGTAATTCCTTATGTTATCATACATCCTTATTTGAGGTCTCCAGTTATATATTGGAGTACATGTCCCCCTCTGAATTTCAAGCTTGTTGTCGTTTCTCATTAATATTGCAAGATGCTTGGCTAGCCGAACATAACACAAGTAGGTTGTGAGCCTAAATGTCTTAGAATTGCCTCTTTTAATCAATGCTAATTGTTCTTGCATCAATTGAACCACGTGTCTAACAAAATTACATCTTACTAGTTCATTGACACAATGGATATCCCAAATCAATTGAAGAATGTTGGCACCCACTTCCCTATTATTTTCCAGTCCTAGGAAAAATGCTAGCGAGGATATAGTATCCTAAAACCATGGCACAAAAATGTTAAAATCATAAGGAGGCTTATGGTTCTCACCCAATGAAGCCTTTGCCTCTACAAATATTAGACCCTTTATAAATGAATCTTTTTCATTTGGCAGGACTGCCTCATATTGCTCTACCAACAATCCCACATCAATATGGACATTACAATTTTTTTCGGTCAAACCCTAGGTCTAGCAAACTGAGAAATTCTTCATGGGTTATTGATAAAATTTCTTCTTGATTTTTTTATTAGCAATTTCTTTTCTTTCTTCATCATAATTTTTTGCACAAATCAAGACAATTTCTGGGCAAGGGAAAACTTTGGGTAACAACATGTGACCCAAACCAACATCCCACGAAGCAACTTTATTCATTTTTGCACCTATTGCTAGATTAAATTTTATAAATTCAAACCTCTTTGGCCTAGTTGCCTTATTGCACAATGTATGTTTAATTTATATAACTCTCCTTTCACCGTCGATAGAAGCATCATAAACATCATGATACTCATCAGTGAAACCAAGGATTTCTACTAGTTTTCTCTAGTCTATTAAAGTTTTCCCATCTGCTTGCCCTTGGCCTTGAGTTTTCGCTTTCCCCATTGTTCTTCAAAAGAATGAAAAAACACAGAATCACATATATTTGCTAACAAAATCACAGATAATAACTAACTAATTAAGAAAACCCCAATTCAAGAAAACCTCAATTGTACTTGCAAGAATTAAAATTTTAAAATCAAGTTAAATTAAATTTTTTACATTACAAAATCGAGATGCCATTAGGCTAGATATCTTACGAGAAATTAAATTTTGAAATCTGGATAGATAGAAGTTAGAACGACTGAGGCTCTCACAAGTTACACTCCCAAAATCTTCAGCGATGGTTCAAAAGTTTGTTTTAGCTTTCTGCTGCTACGAGTTGGTAGGTTTTAAAAAAATCAATATTAACAACTTTTTGGTAAATGTATCATTTAAACCAAAATTATGGAATACATTTATGTTTTATTTTCACATGATACATAATCTTTTCGAAGAATTACACTTGTCACGTTTCTAAATTGAGTTTGCAGAAAAGGTTTTTGAAACCCACAGTACTTCTGAAATACAACTTCAACCGTTCATCTCACGCAATCAAACGGTTGTCATGATTTTAAAATATTAATACACACTAATGTATCATTTAAACCTAAATTCCAGAATATGTTTGTGTTTTATCTTCACATGATACATAATCTTTTCAATGAATTACATGTGTCACATTTCCAAAATGAGTTTGCAGAAATTGTTTTTGAAACCCATAGTACTTCTGAAATACAACTTCAACTGTTCATCTCTCGCAATCAAATGGTTGTCACAATTTTAAATATTAATACACACTAATGTATCATTTAAACCAAAATTTTGGAATATGTTTATGTTTTATCTTCACATGAATCATGATCTGTAATCTTTTTGATGAATTACACATGTCACATTTCCAGAAAAAGTTTGCTGGAAAAGGTTTTTGAAACCCATAGTACTTCCAAAATATAACTTCAACCATTCATCTCTCATAATCCAACAGTTGTCATAGTTTTAAAATATTAATTCACACTGATGAATATAATCATTAACTATATTCACTTATAATTCATGCATTCGAGAATCAAGACTTCCTTATCCATGAAGTTTGAACCAGTCACCATTACATGATAAAGTTTGGCAACATTTAATTATTACATGAAACAAAAGTGCAACGCAAAAATTTTATATTATATTAGGCAAAATTTTATTACAATTCAATGAGGCCCTTGGCCTTGAGTTATCGCTTTCCCAAAATCTATCAATGATTCTTATAACAAAACAAAAAATAAAAGCACTCAAAATTTCTTAAAATATTTTTTATTTTTTTTAAAAACATACATGATTACAATGTACATCATTGCAAAAACTTTGGTAATCTTGCACTAGAGGGAGGAACACTAGAGTCTAAGTAGACTCAGGGACTATTTGGCTCCCTTCCTTCTATGTGGAACTCTGAAGAGAGGATAATCTCAAAGAATTCTTCTAGCCATGGATAGTTGTCAGTTTCCTCCAGTAGGTGCCACTTCCGCAGGAAATCCCTCCCAATTTGTGCCCACTTCCAATGACACGTGAGCTTCTCAACATCAAGGTTGAGTAGAAATGGTTGCCTAGGCACATTTACCCCTAGTTGTAGAAGCCGAGGCAAATCATTTGCCCAAGGAATTCCAAACCTAATTTTTGCAAATATGACAACATTCACATCGTCGCTGAGGTACTCTTCTCTAAAAACTTTCCTCAGTAGCATGAGCATGTCCACCTTTTCCCCCAGGTCCAACAAAGATGCCAAGAATTGAGACAAAATATCAGTGTTAACTCTATACCTATTTTCATTCTCCAGAAATTCATGTCCCAACACCATCCTTATAGCCTCCTTGGTGAAGGCTCCCAATTTCGTATAAATAGACATCAGGATTGGATCTATGACCAAGCCCAAAAAGGCCTTTTGATCCTCCAAGGCATTGCATCTTAAATGAATTGGAGTGTCCATTGAAAATTGAAAATCGACAAACTGATATTAGTATTCTAATTTTTGAGAAAACTCAAAGAGAAGCTCGCACTCTCATACTATTTTCACAAAATCTACTTTCACAATCGTAAATTAACAAGCATAGATCATCTATTTATAAGCCCCTAGTTGAAATTCTCTATCTCCCCTAAAGATTTAATTAATTCGTTAGTTAAATGATAACTATCCTTCAAAAATTTCTAAATATTTCATATTTAATGCAGTAGTGGGTGAAATTAGAAACAACACTTATGATAAGACATTTGCTATCTTGGGAATAATGAGTATAGGTGGACATAATAATTCTTTAATATAAAAAAAATTGACACCTATGCCCACTCCATAGAAACAATGAGAAAAGTACGTTAGTTGTGAAATGGCGACAGGAAATGAAGCTTTACCATAGATGTAAGATCATCGAATGGTCAGAAAACAATGTCAGAAACCATTGATGTAAGATCAATTAAGCCTTAATGCATTATTCTATAGAGGTAATTTAATGATGTCATACAAATATCTATCATTAAAAATTGAAACTGAAAGGTGCCATCTAAGAAGCCATTAATTGATAGTTACATTACTTTATTTGATGTCATCTACTCATCACCATTGGCATTAATTAGTTAATGATTATATTCATTAGTGTGAATTAATATTTTAAAATCGTGACAACCTTTGGATTACAAGAGATAAATGGTTGAACTTGTATTTTAGAAGTGTTGTGGGTTTCAAAAACCTTTTCTACAAACTCGTTCTAGAAATGTGACACGTGTAATTCGTCAAAAATATTACGTAAGACTCACACGTTTGTTGGATTACAACATATAAACGGCCAAAAGTGAATTTTGGGCCTATTGTTGGTCTTCATAACCTTTATGAAAAACTTTTGATAGAATCATGACATATGGTATGATTGATCATGGGCTTATTGGATGAGAATCATAGTGATGGGACCCACGGCACCTGCTAATGCAACTTCAACATCAAATCAGAACCATTGGATTAAGAGAGATGAACGATGGAAGGTTCATTTCAGATGAAATTTGGTGGGATAACTCCTTTACTAAAAACTCTCTTCAGAATTGTCACATGTGTTATTAGCCCATTTTCCTGTCATACAAAAAATATTTGAAAATGGCCAATTTTTGCTTTAGGTGTGAGAGAATAGGGTTTTTTCATGAAAAGGGTTTCAGAAAACTTCAGCCATTAATCTTGGATCATCAGATGGTCTCAAATAATACATTTAACATTATAAAATAATGTATGTATGTTAGGTTATGTGTGAATAGGATGAAATCGGGTTCACCCTAAAATGTATGGGGGAAATATGAGATCTACTTCTAAATCCAAATTTCCCATGGAGAGATCCAAATTTATCAACCAAAAGGTTAATACACAATCGAATCAATCTATAGAGAATATGAAAGAGGAAGAAAACCTTATATTTCCCTATAAAGGAGTTTTGTTGAAGTCCAAAATAATTGAAAGGCAAGTACTAACCTCAAAATAGGGCAGATCTGGAAAATGTTGATTTTTGATGTCTGTGTGTAGTTTCAGACAATTCTGCAACCTATTTCAGATTGGAAATGTCGAGACAAAGAAAACCTAGAAAAATTTTATCTTTTTGACAGAAGGTAGTCTTTGACCTCGATAAAAGGTTAAAGGATACATTAATATTCTGAAGGTCGACTTTGACTTTGTTCATAGATCTCAGAAGTTCACCAAAAGGTATCGAAATCCAAGCTCAGATCCGTAGTTCCCCACCTGTACCTGCAAGAAAAAAAGGGTTTGTGTTGTTTGTATGAGGGTTTTTCCTTGGTCAAACCCCAATTTAGGTATTAACCTTGAAATTAAATTGAAATTGTATTGTACATAAACAAAGTAAATGAAACAATTCACCTTGCTTATGTTGAAGTCCTTGTAGAGGATTTGAATCCTCAAATCCACAAGTAGGGATGCTCCAATGGATGTAGGATGTCTCAAATCAATGGAATTTGATCTTCAACACCAATCTTGAATGGATCTTTGCATAGGAATAGACTTGGATGAATGTGGAAGGATGGACCTTCAAGGGGGGCTCCAAAGAGATTGAATCCTTCAATGGCTAACAATGGATCTCATTGATGAATAAATGCTTGAACACTTGAATGCTTGAATTCACTTGCTTACACTTGATAATGGATGGAGAAAATGAGAGAGGAAGGCCTCCTTTTATAGTGAACTAGGGCACAATCTTCTAGAGGGGCCACCTGGGAGAATTAAATCCCAATTAGGTCCTAACCTTTACAAATATACCTAGATTAAATGCAATTAAGGATTTACCATCCTGAAACCCAAAATGGTCAACTCGGAGGTGGGAAAAAGAATCTTTCCAGAACTTGATACCTAGAAATTAGAAAATCCTAAAATTTGAAATCTGGGTCAAGGAGGAGGTAGACCCCGCCCTAGGTCAGGGTCGAGGTCATCCCTGACCTAGGTCAGAGTTAAGGTCAAATTTGACCCTCAAGGTCAACTTTGACCTCGAGGTCAGAAACCTCAGGACCTCAGTCCATAATGCCAGGAAATGCAGACATGAAGTGGAATCAGGTGCAGAGAGAAGCATAACAGGGGGGAGAAAGCTAAATACATGCAAAGACCCGATCAAGGCACTTAACATGACCCCAAACCACTTACTCAGAGGGCTAAACACTCTTATCATGGAAGTGATTCCATTTTAAGATGATACATTAAGCCCGCACTTTAGCAAGAGTATGGACTCAATGCAAACTCTTGGTAAAGGAGATCATAATGAAAAGATAATCTTATCGTAATCAAAGGGAAAAAGAGAAACCTCAAGCCCATAGGGACTCAAGTCTTTGTTGAATCCAAGATCACAGTAAGAAAGACATCTCTAGAGAGAGAAAGAGAGAGGGTGTGATTATCTCACCCATTGAGAACTTATGTCCCATTCTGAACCACACAAGGAAACGATGCAACTGGAAAGATGGAATTGAACTGCCATTGAATGTGGCTACTCACTAGTCAACCCATCAAAGATTCATCCTTAGGAATATTCTATTCCATAAGAATAAAACCAAAAACAAAAGAGATCCAGTCTTAAGGACACCTTTGACCTTAAGGGATAAACTATATATATATATATATATATATATGAAACTAGAGGGATAAAGAGATCCTAAAATATAAATCCATGCTTTAAGGATTAGTTACTAATCTGAAAAGGGAGAAAAGTATCTTGAAAAATAATATGTGTATCAAAAAGCGTGTGTGTGCAATAGGTGAGCATAACATATGCCCCCATGTTAAAGTCATTTCTAACACTTTAACAAGAGCAATGGCTTTAACAGAAACATAAACAACTCCACTGATTACATTTCCACATTGAGATTCCCCTAGATAAAGGCAAATCAAAGGAAATATCATAGAAACATATAGAGAACACAGAAGGGATCTACCTACCGTGGGGTTATTATGATCATAAGATTATATATATATATATATATATATATATATATATATATATATATATATATATATATATATATATATATATATATATATATATATATATATATATATATATATATATGATATTATTACAAATAAATTGACATCATTCCCCAAAGAAAGTAGAACTGCAATCACAAAGGAGGAAAGATCACATAAGATATACGAAGGAGAATCTTTTCAGACCATGACATGGAGACCAAAAAGAATCAGTGCTACCACATCTCAAATCCAAGTAGATTACACAAGGAAACATTTATGAGCAATAACACATTTATGACATAACATGAAACAACGCATAAAAGAATAGAGATACATATAGAGGAATGGAAAAATAGTTTCGATTGCTTTTATCACCTTGCACCAATAGAGTAATAAGGATCGTATAAAAGAATCTAACAACATTTAGCAAACACATCACGGGAGAAGCACAATACAACAGACAAACACACAACAAAGCTACCATGAAGGACAAGCCGAATGAAGCGTGCCACCTACTCTCCCCATCTTGTTGTATTTAATTTAGGGAAGGTGGGTAACTCGCAAGAGGGACTATATCCAAAATAGTAGGAATGATAGCCAGTTCCAAACAAGGATCCTCTTGAGAATCATCATGTTCGATAGTAGGTGTAAGAGTTAATTGTGATGAAAGCATATTAGGTAAATCAATGTCAATGTCAATAGTCTCATATTCATCATTAACATCATCAGTATCATCAAGAGTATCTTCTTCATCCAAATTAATCAAAATAGGATCTAAGATACAAATAGAATCATCATAATCATGCATCTTAACATCATTATTAGTAACAACTTCTTCTAACACATGATGCATAGATTTATCCAGAGAAGGTAGAGATCTTTGAAGAATAGAATTACGAGCTTTAGCATGAGCATGATGCTTCTTACAACCTTCATTAGCAGATCGATTATGTTTTGATTTACTTGAAATAGGTTGAGAACTAAGAGGAACAATCACAAGATCCTTCACAAGTTCTTTAGGAAGATCAATAGGATTATCAGAAATAGGAGGAACTTGATTAATAA
The DNA here is from genome assembly GCA_027943335.1 of Chamaecyparis obtusa. Taxonomy (NCBI): domain Eukaryota; kingdom Viridiplantae; phylum Streptophyta; class Pinopsida; order Cupressales; family Cupressaceae; genus Chamaecyparis; species Chamaecyparis obtusa. The sequence continues at coordinate 268,739 of BSBK01004760.1, read as the reverse complement.
AACTAGAAGCCATAGTTGAAGGAGGTATAGAAGGTGTAGGAAAAAGACCATGATTGATATCCCTAAGAGGTATACTTAATTCAATAATCTTATGATGTTTATAAGCTTGATATGAATGGAAAAGATTATCAAGTCGTGGAGGACATGAATTAGGTAACGAAGTCCAAAATAAATCAAGAGTAGCAAAATCTCTAGGCCTAGAAGGTTGATATAGACTATGATTAACCATCTTCACTTCTTCATCATGAACAAATTTAAGACACTTATGGATAGGTGAAGCAACAACATGCATGGCATTCAACCAAGGCAAACCTAGCTTAACTTGAAATTGATCAGAAGTAGGAACAACAATAAAGGTAGTGTTCACAATTTTTCCACAAAGTTCAACCGGTAAAGTAATAGAACCAAATGATGGATAAAGAAAACCATTGCAAGTTTGAATCCACACATCTGATGTATCATAAGAATCACGGTATAATATTTTCATAAAAATATTTTCTTCAGTAATAACATTGACTAAAGATGTAGGATCAACAAGACAACCACGAGTAGGTTTCTAAGAAATTCTAGCATAAATGTAAAGGGGACCATCAGGAGCCTTAATAGTCTTAGAATCATCAAAGGTAATCAAAAGTTCCCGAGGTCTTTTATTCTTAGGTTGATGTCGAGGTTTAGGTTGAATTTTTAATTTAGGCTTAGGTTTTGGTTGAGGGTGAAATTGAACTTGAGGTTGAATCTGAGGTTGAGGTTGAGGTGGAGATGCAGATTGACCAACATGCTCCACTTGATTAAAAACATGATTGAGATCATCCATCTTTGAATCATACACAATTTCCATAGCAGATGGCTAAGCAACGGTATTAGTATCATGCGTAGGTAAAGGATTCATATAGATTTGAAGGTTTTGATTAGGAGGAGAGACATATTTGTTCCCACTACCATCAAGATTATCAACAGATAAAACATTAAAATCAATTAAGTCTTGAACCTTATGTTTTAAAGAATAACACTTCTTAGTATCATGACCATTCTAACATTGATATTGATAAAAAGCTTTAGGATCAAAAGATTTAGATGCAATCGTAGTAGGTAAAAGAGGTCAAACAGGAGGTAAAGTAATCATATTAGTAGTTAACAACCTATTCATAATAGCATGTAAAGATTCAAAAAGAGGAGTAAACATATGATGTAATAAAAAAGTAGTGGATGCAGAAGTGACATTATGAGATGCAACAACAACTTGATCAGTAACTGCATTCGCTTGTTTGTTTATCTTGACATAGTTGTTGAATTTTTAAAATTTGTTTGGATTAGGAGTAGCATCACTTTTATCAACTGGAACAGGAGCCATTGGAGTGGTGCTCTCAAATTGACTCACTTGTAATTGATAATGATGAAGCGCTGCACAAAGTTGTTGAAAAGAGGTAAATTCAGTAAGGAGAATCTTATCTCTAATATCCTTTTGCAAATTTGAAATAAACATCCATTGAATATCAATATTAGGAACATAATAGGAAATCTGAGCATACAAATGCTTAAATCTACCAATAAATTTAGTTAATTTTTCTTTAGCACTTTGTTTACAATGCATCAAATCAGTCAAAGATACTTGCGGGCCAATATTGTTTTAAAATTTTTGAATAAAGGCATTAGCAAGTTGTGGAAAGGAATCAATAGAATAAGGAGGCAAGGAACAATACCATTGTAAGGCCTTGTCACGGAGGGTTCTAGCAAAATTTTTGGCTAAAATCCTATGGTCATGAGCATAATCACTACAAAGGATTTGGAATATTTTAACATGATGAATGAGATCTCCTTTTCCATTGTAATTGTCAAGATGGGGCATATCAACTTGTTGAGGAATAGGAATACGAATAATGTCTCAGGACAAAGGACTTCCCATGTCACATGTAGGAACACTAAACTTGTTTTGAGTTAGCGAAGCAAGTTGTTGTTGTAAGGATGATACAATTTGAGTCAAAATGATGTTTGTTGAATCATTAGATGAAATAGGAGGAATAGCAACATTAGAAACACTAGGTAAAGTGTAAGAAGATGTAGGAATAGAAGACACTACTAGAGGAACACTAGGAACTACAATTGGAAGTAGATTGGATTAAGTAAAAGGAACATTATGATATGAAGGTTGTGATGTAAGAAGAGACACAAGAGGAACACTCATAGGAATAGAGGGAACCGTGACAGTCGCCAAAGAAGGAGTATAAGTAGGAATACTAGGTAAAGGATTAGAAGAGGGTTCTACACTAGTAATAGGAGGAATCAACCCTAAATCTTGAGCTTCTTGAGCTAGAGGTTTAACATTTGAATGTGCGAGGTGAGTAATACCAAGCAAGAGGTTAACACCTTGATCACTATCACAAAGAACTTTCTTAAGAGCCTCTATAGCTTGGATAGAATCTTGATTATGGTTCTCTTGAATAAGCCAATTACCCATTTTATCAAGTTTAGTTGAAAGTTTTGGACTTGTTCAGGAGGAACTCTTAAAGCTTCATCCTCATCATGAGATGAGTGAGAAGAGTTTTTCTCCATAATAAGATTGGAATCATGAAGAATCAAATTATCATTTGGGATCCTAAGGAAAGGAGAGGAAGATTCAGGATCAAAGGCACCCATGAGTCTACAAATTCTTCTAACCAAAATGTTATAAGTAGGACTACTAGTAGTAAAGCTCATAAAACAATGCAATGCAAATGAACTAAACTAAGAACACATAAAGCATGAATATTTTTGTATTTTTGAAATCTAATTAGCATGCAAGATTTATCATAAAAGAGAAATCTAATACCAACAAGATAATATAATGTCTAACAGCAAAAAAAAAGAAGAGTAAGCTAGTCAGGTTCACCAATATGAATAGGATGAAATTGGGTTCACCCTAAAATGTGTGGGGGAAATATGAGATCTACTTCTAAATCCAAATTCCCAAAGAAGAGATCCAAATTAATCAACCAAAAGGTTAATACACAATCGAATCAATCTTTAGAGAATATGAAAGAGGAAGAAAACCTTATATTTCCCTATAAAGGAGTTGTGTTTGAAATTTGAAATAATTGAAAGGCAAGTACTAACCTCAAAATATGATAGATCTGGAAAAGGTTGATTTATGATGTCTATGTGCAGTTTCAGGCAATTCTACAACCTATTTCAAGCTGGAAATGCCGAGACGAAGAAAACCCAGAAAACTTTTATCTTTTTGACAGCAGGTAGTCTTTGACCCCGATAGAAGGTCAAAGGATACATTAATATTTTGAAGGTTGACTTTGACTTTGTTCACAGATCTCGGAAGTTCACCGAAAAGGGTATCAAAATCCAAGCTCAGGTCTGCAGTTCCGTACCTATACCTGCAAGAAAAAGAGGTTGTTTGTTGTTTGTATGGGGGGTTTTCCTTGGTCAAACCCCAATTTAGGAATTAACCTTGAAATTGAATTGAAATTGTACTGTGCATAAACAAAGTAAATGAAACAATTCACCTTGCTTATGTTGAAGTCCTTGTAGAGGATTCGAATCCTCAAATCCACAAGTAGGGATGCTCCAATGGATGTAGAATGAATGTAGGATGTCTCAAATCAATGGCATTTGATCTTCAACACCAATCTTGAATGGATCTTTACATAGGAATAGAATTGGATGAATGTGGAAGGATGGATCTTCAAGGGGGCTCCAAAGAGATTGAATCCTTCAATGGCTAATAATGGATCTCCTTGATGAATGAATGCTTGAACACTTGAATGCTTAAAGGCTTGCTTGAATGCTTGAATTCACTTGATAATGGATGGAAAAACTTGATGTCTTGATCATGAAAGTGGATGGTGAAAATGAGAGAGGAAGGCCTCCTTTTATAGTGAACTAGGGCACAATCTTCTAGAGGGGCCACCTGGGAGAATTAAATCCCAATTAGGTCCTAACCTTTACAAATATACCTAGATTAAATGCAATTAAGGATTTACCATCCCAAAACCCAAAATGGCCGACCCGGAGGTGGGAAAAAGAATCTTTTTGAAACCTAATACCCATAAATCAGAAAATCTTAAAATTTTCAAATTTGGGTCAAGGATGAGGTAGACCCCACCCTAGGTCAGGGTCGAGGTCATCGCTGACCTAGGTCAAAGTCAAGGTCGACTTTGACCTTGAGGTCAGAAACCTTAGGACCTCAGTCCATAATGCCAAGAAATGCTAACATGAAGTGGAATCAGGTGTAGAGAGAAGCATAATAGGGGAGAGAAAGCCAAATACATGCAAAGACTCGATCAAGCCGCTTAACATGACCCCAGAACACTGACTCAGAGGGATAAACGCTCTTATCATTGAAGTGCTTCCATTTCAAGATGATACAACATGTATGTATGTATGTATGTTAGGTTGCATGTCCATGTTATGTCCCATCTTTTGAAAATCGCCAATAAAATATTTTTTCCCATAATTAACAAACGATTAGCCAATAAAATAAATAAATTTTTAAACAGTACATAAAACTTGCCAATACTATTATTTTTTTCCCTTCAAAAGAAAATCATTCACCTCATATATTATAATATTTACCTCAAAATAAATTCATATGCCTTATACAATATATATTTTCCCCCACATGACTGTATAATTCACCAAGAATTTATGAAATTTTCATTCAATAGAAAAAAAATTGGCAATACAAACTATGAAAAATCATGAATTTGAAAAAAAAATTGTCTGCATTAAAAAAAATTCCCCCCTAAAATAATTTACAATTCGCCAGGATTTCACACTTTTTCCTAAGAGGGGGTTTCTTAAAGTTATCCCTGCTCACTGCCCAAAGATACAAAACCAACTAAAGTAGATAAGATATAGCTTATTGCCAAAGTATGATATAAAAAAGTTGAATTATCAAAATTGCATCTGTGTATGCATGAAATACAATTCTCGTTGTAGAAAAATTATCTATACAGTCATTGAATCACAAATATTCTCTTACGATATGCAACAATAGATTACATTACATGTCACACAGAATATCTAAGATATCATAAAACATCTAATACATATGTATTGATGTCATCAAAAATATATACAAGTATTGATGCCACATACAACATGTCTATTAGGATTTAATATAAAACTTGTGAGCACACAACCAAAGAGAGTCGACAATACCAAAAAGATATTTCATTAGAACTGAGCCAAAATATCACTAATTTACCAAAAGGAGTGTCGATAAACGAGTTGTCGGTGATAATGGTGCCACACCCAGAGATGGATTGAGTTAATATTTGATACTCCTAGGAGTTGATTTTTTTGTCATTAGTTATGGGGAAGTTATAATGTTTGTCAAATTCATTCGATAATGAAGAAAAGATAAGTCGATAAGGCAGAGAAAGTCATTCGGTAATGGAATAAGTAGAAAGGGAATTTCGCTAAAGAAGAAGCAAGCACATGCACTAAACAAGGCAAAACAAAGCAGCAAGAACCAAGTTATATAGAGCACCAAACTGATAAGAGAAGATATTTACCAAGTTCAAGAAAATGTGTTACCGAGCATACAGGCTAACACCAGAAGAATCTTTAAGTACATTGAACCTGGACACCGAACAAAAAATGGTTTACCAATCTTGAGGAGATCATATAACATAGCATTGGAGATTGAAATATAATGATTACACATGATTACAAGGTGAGATTATCCAATGATGATTAAGGATGGAATATGCATTGAAGGAGTACCCAATGCTAGCACCTCTTGATAAGACGATTCTATAACTTCTAGCACCTCTTCAAAAATTGTATATAAGTGGATCAGAGTATGAAGATCAGTTTGCATACACAAAGAGAAATTGGAGATTTCATGTATTAAGCAGATTACAGAGAAGGTGATGAGTAGTGAAGCCACCAAGTAATAGAGCATTGAAGAACAATCAGTAATTGAGATCTACTGAGTACTAAATCGATAGTGTGAAGGATACAAAGTATGAGGTAATGAGTTAATGAGCACATAGAGTCTGAATAGCATACGTTGATGCAAGTTTGACAAACATTTTATTGTTACTGATTAAAGAGTAATAAGATTTTGTAGTCTATTAACCGAGCAGATCCTAGCATATTTTAATTGTAAATCCTTTAACCAGGTGCAATTCTTAGATTAGAATTGTGAAATCTCTTAACATAGTAGATTTAGCAGTCTTTAGAATATTAACTGGGTTAATAATCTTAACAGGGTAAGCTATCAAAAATAGCTAAGCATTGTAGCTTTAACTGAGCAAAATTTATTTTGCAATAGTGAAGTCTTGTGGGTGTCATCCCCATCACAGTTTTTATCCTCTAACAAGGATTTCTACGATACCAAATATTTGTGTTATGTGTTGATTATTACATGTTTTATTTATTTCATGTGATGCATACAAATGTTTAGGAATTAGTAAATGATTGTGAAGAAAGTTGAAATAAGTTTAAAAGTGGTTTAAAGTACCGATTCACCCCTCCCCTCCTAGTACTTACCTTTCCACACCTAATCCAACAATTGGCATCCGAACTTAGTCTCTTTTTGAGGAATTTAGTCACTTGAGAGGAAAGATCTGGAAAGATGGAAATATACAAGTACAAAAGAATAATTGACAATATGGAAATGGAATTGAAGATGGATAATGAGCAAATTGAAGAATTGAGCAGGAAATTGAAACATTCAATTAGCAAAAGGAAAGAACTAACACATCAACTGCAAGATACTCAAGATCAAGTTGAGGAACTTGAAGAATAGTCAGAGGGAAGCATGTCTGATGAATCTGATGCTATCATATTAGAACTATTTGAAAAGAACAATAATCTAGCTGATTAGGTGAAAACACTGAAAATAGAACAAGAAGCATAGTCGGTAAGGATGTGTGAAATCATGGAACAAAAAGGAAAACCCGAGGATGAAAAAAGAATTGTTGAAGAAGAGAGAAGACAAATGAATACAAGACTAGATGAGAAAGATGGAGAAATAATGAGGTTGACATGAACTCACTACAATTTGATAGATCAACTTGTTATTTCAAATTAGGATGTTGCAAGGAAAGTTGGAGAAATTTCAGAGCTCAGATCTAAGAATGAACATCTGAAGAATATTCTGAAAGCTGAGAGAGATGCAAATAAAGTCCTAAAAATAAATGAAGAAGCTTTGAAGATTCTGGATGAACAACTAAGAAATCAAAGGCAACCAAATGACACTTCTGGACTTGGTTACAATGTAAACAATATTACCGAGAAGGGTGAGTCCTCCAAACAAGAAACCAACTGAGACAAAGTTGCTACCCCACCAAAGTTAAAGAAGCCTACATGTTATCATTGTGGGAAACTTAGACACACATTAAACATCTACAAAAGAGAGGTAATCCACTAAATTCTCCTAAGTTCAAAGGTCATTTTTATAACTACAATAAGTATGGACATAAGGCATTTGAATGTAGATCAAGAGTTATCAACAATCCAAGAAAGCCAAGATTTGATGGCTATTATAACAATTGCAACAACTATGATCATAAATCTAGAGAATGTAGGTCACAAAGGAAAAATGAAAAATGGGTCCCTAACTGACAGAATGTTGACAACAACTGACAAGGACCTACTATACCATAGGATTATAATACAAGGATTTCTTGTACTACATGTGGATGATTCACATTGCTACAAACAAGATGCATGGAATGAACAATAGGAAATCATGGAGAAACACTGGAATGACTTGTTTCCATTGTCACAGAGTCGGTCACCTAGCCAAGGACTGCAGGTACCAAAATAAGGATTCAACTGACAAACAACCAAGTGAAAATACTCAAGTTAACATTGATGAAATCATAGAGCAGATGAGTAAGACTTGGAGAAGGAAGTCTCAAGATGATGGAACAAAATTTGGAACTAGTGATGGCATCACATCCTTTGGATTGGGTGCACCCATTTCACTTAATCAGTCAATGTATGTATAGGAGTTGATAACCTAAAGTTTATCTTAAATTGGTTCCTAGAATTAGTGCAAAGATCCATATCAGCATATCAAGATGCATTTGGATATGAGTTGTGAAATTATGATTTCATATGTTGATCAGTAAATTATTTAAGCTATATTGTTGCATTCAGTGAAGCAAAGTGTAGTTTGGTTAAAGGATGAACTATCAAGTATTAGGTAACTATTTACAAAATATAGGGGTGGCTCCTTACTAGTGTGGCTCATTCTTGGTTGGCTTACTATCAGTTGGGCTCACTACTCGAAGATACAAAACCAACTAAAGTAGCTGAGATACAACTGAAGTATGATATATAAAAGTTGAACTGTCAAAATTGTATATGTGCATGCATGAAATACAATTCTCATTGAAGTACAAAATTTATCTATATAGTGATAAAATCACACATATCACTTACTATATACAACAATATATTACATCGCATGTCACATAGAATATCTAAGATATCATAAAACATATACTACATATGTAATGATGTTATCGCTGACATACACAAGTGTTGGTGCCCCATACAAAATGTTGGTTGGGACTGAATATAAAAATTATGAGAATGCAAATGAGGAGAGTCGACAATACCAAAAATATATTCCATTGGAACTGAGCCAAAACATCACTACTTTACCGAAAGGAGTGTTGATAAACGAATTATAGTGATAAGAGTGCTGGGACTAGAGATGGATCCAAGAAATGGATCAAGTGAAGATTATTATACCAACAAAAACTAATGATATAAATGAGAACCAAGCAATAAATAGGGATAAACAAACCAAACATTAAGAATATGAAAAGAAAAGTCGCATTTTTACTGCCATGATGCTTGAATATTGTGTGCTAAAATGTTGTCACACTTCTATGAATCCTTACATGCAAGAAAACTCAAGAATGAGCCCTCACAAATCGATCCATAGCTCTTTATGCATGGAGTTGCAAGATTTGTAAAATTGCTCTCAGCTAGAGCTATAAACTCATGACCTTGCTAGTCAACCACGCAATGAGAGATTCACAATGAAAACAAGGGCAAGAGTGCCAATATCTCCAATGAAATCAATATGAATGCAATGCAATGCAAACCTATATGAGAATGCAAATTAATATATGAGAATGAAGATGCAATTAAGCTATGAAAATGGAAATGAAAGAGTTACAAACCCTCTAATTAAACTATGTGAGATTAATCTAAAAGATGAAAAGAAATGATACCATGATGATGCAACTATGATGCAAGCTAGGATGTGATGTAGATGCAAGATGAATGTCAATGATGCTCCAAATCTTCAAAACTTGATGCAAGAATATCTCCAAAAGCTTCAATGACTTAGAAAACCTGTAGCATAATAATAGCATAAAAGAGAGTGTATATGCATAAAAGAGAATGGATATGCATAAAAAAAGAATGGATATGCATAAAAGAGAATGGATATGAAAATGAAGAAGAGAGCTCTTCTTTTATAGAGAATGAAAAATCAATGGACGATGGAGATTAAGAGGCAAAAAATTTAATCAACGATGGAGAAAAAAAGAAGCTTGATCCTTGTGCACAAATATCCTCCAATAAGAAAATTAGAAGCATTTACTTTATGTTGAGCATTTAATTTATGTCCATGTGAGGCAAAAGTACTTTTATTTTATTTTTTATTTTATTTTTCTTTATAAATAAGAATTAAATGCTTTATTTGTGCAACATAGGATAAGAAGAAAAGTGGGGATTTTTTATTTAAATAAAAGGGGAGGAAATTCCTTTTAATTAAATAAAAGCTTAAGATAAAATGATTTTATTATTTAATTAAAAGAGATTTTTAATTAATTAAAAGAGAGCAAGTTCTCTTAATTAAATAAGATTTTTATTTTTATTTTCTCTTTTAAATTAAATAAAATTCAAACCTTAGGAAATATTGAATTGATTATGATTTGATCAAGGAAATTGATATAATTGATAAAATGTTGATATTTGAAAATATTGATTTAGGGATTTGATAAATTACAGAAATGGGGGCCCAAAGTCTAGGTGACCATTTTAGGGTGCATACATTTGCCCCTCTTTGACTAATGTGTGATCAATTTGGGAACACATGTAGTCAAAGAATGAAGTTGAAATGTGAGATCGATCTGGGATCACAAAACAATTCAGATGTGAGATCGATTTGGGATCACATCTGGACAAAGCATAAATAAAAGATTTTGGACATGAGGTCGATTCAGGATCATATCCAAAATAAGAGATAAGAATCTTAAATTTGAGCAAAAGCTCACAAAAGATGTCTGAATCAAGAGAATCAAGGAAATCAGGGATGAGAATCCCATAGATACTGCCCCCTCGGAATCAAAATCGAAATCAGATAGAGAGGAACAACAAAATTGATAAAAGATTTGATCAAATCATAATGAATCATAATCGAAAGATGGAGCACGATAAGATAACCATCAAACAGTGAAGATATGTCCCAGGTTGATTAGGTTTGACTGGGAAAGATATAGGATAAAGATTAAGTCAAACCTCAGAGAGAGGAAGCGAAAGGGGTGAATGAAAGACTAGAAGTTTGAAAGACATGGAAAGGAAGAAATTACATTGAAAATCGAAGAATTGTGCCTCAAATGGTCAGTCAATGCGACTCAGATTTCGGTTTCGAGTCTGAAATGGATAGAAAATGATGTGACATGAAAGACCAGAAATGAAAGATATGATCAAGAAGAATCAGAAAATGAGCACAGTTGACCAACTAGTCCATAGATGATAAAAAGAACTCTCTCCATATGCAAGATGCAATAACTAAACTATAATGAACCTAAGAATGCAAGCTACTATGAAAGTGGTTGACTTGCAAGGTCACAATGCTTATAGACATCTAATTATCATCATCGAGTGTTATTGGTAGTGTCGTAAGATCATACAATGCACACTAGCATAACTATGTGGATATGAATATGATCTTTATCAAATAGATATGTGGAAATCTCACCTAGGCATCAAAGACATATAGGTCAAGATGACTAATGCAGTGAGATTACCTAAGTTTGATATGGTGAGATTATGCTTGTATCAAGACACATGAAAGTCAGGATAACTAGAAGCATGCACTCGTATAACAGTCAAGGATAATACCTCGTCAATCCATAGTGTCAAGTAAGACCAGCATAAATGCTCATGACAGTTAGGATCAACAAAATATACCCACAAGCAGATAAAGAAATAAAACATGTTCTCATACCCTCAGTTTTCTAGCTATGCATCATCGAAAACTTCTCAGGGAGAGACCACTCATCAAAGAAATCTTCATAGACAGCACACAAAGAAAAATAAAGTCAACATATCTCAACAAGTTGATTGTTTAAGTGCGTGTGTGTTGGTCATAGAGTCAAACTCTTGTTATCGCATCTGCAAATGAGAAATATCGCATCATACTAGACTGTAGGGAAAGACATCTGATAAGTGTTAAGAAACACTCGACACAAGGGTAGTGTTGAAAAACACTATTTGGGGTGGTGTTGAAAAACACATGTTGTGAAATGCCCCAAGAGACAAACGCACCTAAAAGACCTATGCTAATAGGTATGCCCCTTAGACAAAGACAAAGACCAATTCTAGACCAAGGCAAATAAGGTCAAGGCATGACAGAAAGGCTAAGTGTCGAGGACGCATGCTAACAAATAGGGGTGCAAAGGCCTCAAGTAGCGCCTATTTCCAGGTTTTCACCACTTAGATTTATTGTAATTTTTTCTTTTTTTTTCTCTTTTTTTGTATTTTTGCTACCAAGGCGCCTATTGCTAGGTTTTCACTGAGGCACTTTTTCTATTTTTTTTGAATTTTTGAATTTTTAATTTTTTTAAATTTTTTCCAGGACTGTATATGCTTTTTAAGATTTTTTTCAGCATCATATATCAATTTTTTTTTTGGTATTTTTTCAAGATCATAAAATATATACAAAGGATGCCTCCAGACAGAATAGACATCAAACTCTTTAAGCAAGATCACATCATGTAGTCCCAATGTCTAGAAAGGTGAGGGACAAGATGGATTAGCAAGCTGGTGAATGAGATGGAGGAAAGGAGAATGAAAGTGAATGGAGGGAAGAAATCCTCAAGGTCAAACTCCTCAAGAGTACCCAAGCTAGGGAAAAATTGTCATGCAAAGCACATTTGGACAAGCAATGAAAGGCCGGCATAGGATAAGTCACAAAAGTGTAATGCAAAAGAAGGAAAGGATGCAGTCCAAAGGAGTAGACATGTCAAGAGGCTTCATAGCATCGTGTTTTACTCTTTTTACTAGATCAAGACTAAAGGAAAAAATGATAGCGAAAGGCTAGAATGAATGGAGGAAAATGAATATGAAGGCTAAACATGAATGAAATGAAAGCAAGATCATCATAAGATAGCTCACAAGATAGCCAAATGTTCATGTATAGGTCAACATTGTCAAGATCAAAGATGGAAGATGAAATGGATGAAATATGTAGAAGAACTACACATGATGCCTGATTTCCAAGTTTTCATCATGGTACTTATCCAAGGTGCCACAAGGGAGTGGTTTTCACCATAGGACGAATTTATTTCTCTTTACTTTTGCTACCAAGGTGCCTGTTTCCAGGTTTTCACCATGGCACATTTTCAATTTTTTTCATCATTTTTTTTCATTTTTTTCATTTTTTCATTTTTTATTTTTCATTTTTTTTGAATTTTATAATTTTTTAGAAGAAAGCAAGCTTTTTAGATAATGCTCCTTGAAAGGATAAACCATGATATGCCAAGGATTCAAAATGATATGCTCAAAGATGCTAATAAGGAAAAGAAGATGAAAGAGAAAAATGGAGGATAAGGTTTATGTAAAGAGAGTGAGGTTGGAAGACAAGAGGAATAGGCAAAATGAGGAAAAAATGATAGAAGGTAGAAGGATAATGAATGGAAGGATTATGAAAGAGTAGATGGAAAGGAAGGCAAGATCAACATCAACACACACACCTTGAAGGGTGGCGAGAGGATGGAGGAAACATGAATGAAGGAATACGTGAAGGAATATGGTGAATGTTTAGCAGATGTTGTAGCTTAGGCGCATGGAATGGAATAATGTTTTTGGAAGAAGATGAAGTGGAAGCCTTTGGAATCTTGAATGTCAACTTCACTTTTTGTTCAATATTAGACTCTTTCAAGAGAGACTTTGGAATCCATATAGCCTTAGGCTTTTCATTTCCTTTTGATGATTTAGAGAGAATATCTTCAATGATGGATTTTGGAACCCATACTTGTCTTGTAGTTTTCTTCTTAGATATCTCTTTTGACTTTATGCCCCCATGTCGATTAGAGGAGACATGGTGATCTTTTCTTGATGGATTCTTGTATTGCTTCTTTTTCTTGTATTGAACATTCAAGTTACTTCCAAAAGACTTGGGACTTGTGGAAGAAGGAGGATATGACTAGTTAAGATGGGTGGATGGATGAAAATGATTCAAGGGTATGCATCTATGTTGATCTTGAGGGAAGATAGGAGATGGAGGGACGTAAGGACCCAAGATGGATGATGAATTAGGAGAATTAGGAGGGGAAGGTGAAGGGACATAAGGGCCCAAGATGGAAGGAAGACATGAAGTCCTTAGTATTGGTGGAGGAGGTCTAAGGATGGACGTGGAAGACGCAAAAGGATAATCAATAAGTTCATCAGCATCTATATGACAACCAAGGACACCAGCATCTTTAGAATGAGCATTAGGATTTTCAATAGGATTGTGCACATCTTGAGTAGGAGCAACTTCATTGATAGAATCGTTCAAAGCTTGCGAAGACTTAGGAAGAGTAGAAAGCGGAAGTGAACATGGAATGGTAGAACAAGAAGATGGAAGACTTTGATCTTGACAAGGATCTTTGGATAGAATAAGCGTATCAACTTTCTTTTGATTTTCAATAGGCTTAACATCAGAAGTAACAACACTATTTTTAATAACCTTAATGGAAGTATCATCTTTGGAAAGCGCAAGTGTGGTAAGGTTATTTTGATTATCAATAAGCTCAATAGTGCAAGTAGTAGCTTGATCTTGCTTAGGAGAAGACTTAAGACATGGTGGAATGAATGAGGAAGGGTGTAAAGGATCGAAAGAACCATGAAACGAATGAGAGATATTATGAACAGAATTGGATGACATGGAAGGTTCTTGATCTTGATCTTTCTTTATGTTCTTTTCTTTATCATCTTTAAAATCCTCTTGACATGAAGCCACTTCTATGGACAAGGAAGCATGTTGGGATTGTATGGAAGACTTGGACAGAGATGGTGAAGGAATAGTTGAAGTAGTGTATAAAGGCTTAGGCTCTTTAGGTGTAGCATTATTAGAAGTATTTTCAGCCAAGTGAAGGTTAGCTTGAGTATCTTTAAGAGGTAGCCCTTGAGGATAACTATAGGGAACTGCATGAAAAGTATTAGGATCTTTGTTGGATGAAGAATTTGTGAAAGATTTGGAAGACTTAGCAGCTTTAGGAGATGTGTGGGTAGTGGAGGAAGTAGAGGATGGAAGGGAACCATCACAAGACAAAGGTTCAACATTAACATGAGCTTGCTTGAGGGAGTAATCTTTATTTTCAGCATGAGAACTTTTAGAGGACGGATCCTTTTGACGTTTGAAATCAGCGCGATAGATTTTCTTCTCCTTAGTAGGAATATTGTATTGTTCACAAAAATCATCAAAGAATTCTTCAAATTTAGAATCATATGGATCACCATCACAGTCTACCCAATAGGATGACCCTTTAGTAAGCCTAAGCGCACAACGAGGAAGACTCTTAGGAACATAGGTGTCATCATCACATTGCTCATTATGGTATGTTTTGATATGAGGAGTAAGACTCTTTGAAGAAGTAGAAGAAGAACGAGATCGCGAAGAAGAGGAAAATGAAGACTTCATGGAAGAAGAAGATTTGGATAATGAAGAATGCGAATAATGTTTAGAAGAGTCATGATAAGATTTGGAAGATGAAGAAGAATGAGAAGACTTAGATGATGAAGAATGTTTGGAAGAAGAAGATTGTGATATGATCATGTCTATGATTCTAGCAAAGGCGTCTGATTTAATCATCTTTTCTTTTATTTTTGCTATGAGTTTGTCACCCATGAGATATTTGGAAGGACTATTGGAGGAATAAAGATACTCTTCAAATTGAGCAATGAGTTCAAGATCATCTATTCTCAAGAGAGGTTCCTTAACAAGATAGTTGAAATTCATGGTTCTAGAAGAGGAGGAATCGAGCATGGAAAGAAGAAGAGATGAATGGAAGAAGGTAGACTAGATAGTAAGAGGAAAAGAATCAAGAAGAAGAAGAATTTCCCATGGGAATAGAAGACTTCAGAAGAACATGGGAAATGGAGAAGAGAGAAGAAGACTAAGAGTCAACTTGTGTAATTGATACCATAACGTTCATTGAGATGTTGAGCAACATGATAGCACCTAGGATCTGACAACTAGAGGTCATTTCCCTTGATTAACTTGGTATCTTGTAGTAACTATCATGAAAGAAAGAGACTCTAAGTGATAGGTAAATCTCTCAAAGTGTCAATTCCAACCTAGGATAATTGAGATTCTCTATTGTCCAAAGAGAAAATGAAAAGATAGAACATAAAAGGCGTCACCAACACTGTCAAAGAGGTGCTTCCAACAAAGGGTGAATACCCTAGCACTTTTGAATCAGGAGGTTGGACTTAGCCAAAAATCAAAATTGAGATATATGAAAAATGATTTGGACAATAAGAGGACCAAAATCCTCCAAGAATGTAGCTAACAATTCTAGAGATAAGCTTTCTCACCAAGAATAACCTTCTAACTTGACAACTATTTCCAAAGTGGCCTTGTAAACCAATTGATGCTATTCCTAGAGGGCAAAAACCAGAGATTTAAAGTCAAAACAAGTCTCTAATGACAGGATAGAAAATCGAGCAAGCTGTAAAAAGTTGGTGTCTCAACTCAGGAACTCAGTTTGTTTTAAAAGATCAAGTAAGTACATCAATAGATTTTCATCGTTGAACAGGCACATAAGACAGCAATCAGGGAGTTCAAGCAAACAGTCTTCAAACAATGAGCAAGGGGCAAAGCAACCTTGCGCATGAACAATTATAGTGACTTAGTATTTCTACTCCTTAAAGGTTCTACTTATGTATGTTCTTGACAATGTTTTAGCAGGCACTTAGAACACAACAACACCTTATCAAGCTGTCTATAAGGATATACATGGCTTTTCTAAGGAGTCCTCGATATACGCAAGGTACGTGAGGCCCAACTCCATAGATGAGAAGAATCTAAAATCACACAGCCGGGGGGAGACGGTAACCCAAATCTCCTCCTTCACTTCTCAAAGGTATAAAGTTTTTTGAGGCTTAGCTAAGAGTGATATCAAACTCAATTCCCAAGAGAGGTGTCTTTGGATTCACCTCCCAATATTTATACTCTGTCAGAACATAGGAGTTAAGGTCGTCCCTTGAGGTGGTGTGTCCCCAAGCAGGCCTTCTAGAAATAAAAACTAAGTAATTCACTATCAAAATTATTTAGAGCACTAAAGGTGGAACACTTAACTCTTCAAGTAAATGCAAAGTGAGTCCAAAAGTGGAACATTTAACCCTTTAAGATAATGTGAAGTGAGTCCAAAAGTGGAACATTTAACCCTTTAAGATAATGTGAAGCGAGTCCAAAAGTGGAACATTTAACCCTTCAAGAGAATGTGAAGTGAGTCCAAAAAAGTGGAACACTTAACTCTTCACACCAACTCAAAGTGAGTCCAAAAGTGGAACATTTAACTCTTCACACCAACTCAAAGTGAGTCCAAAAGTGGAACATTTAACTCTTCACACCAACTCAAAGTGAATCCAAAAGTGGAACATTTAACTCCTCACATCAACTCAAAGTGAGTCCACACTTTAGAAAACAAGTGAGTTCCAAAAAGCACAAAAGGGTTGCCTAGTGGAACACTTAACGCTTCTCTCCTGTAGACCCCTCCCCTTTAATGTGGCGCTGACCTTGCAACCACAGGGTGGAAATGAGGGGCCAGTGGATTTAGCGAGTCCAATAACCCAAGATAGCAATCTAGATCAATCACAAGTAATGTAAGGCTGCTAATAAATACTACTCACAAATGAAAAAGGGTTGAACAATGGAATATTTAACTTTCCAAGTAAACATAGAGTGAGTCCACAAAGTGGTGCATTTAACTCCCCATGTAAAGAAGGAATGAATCCATGCCCTCAATCATTCAATGAGATATTTGATATTAGAACCAAGAATTAATTAAGGTTTAAACACAAGCATTAACTTACACAAACTTGTATGAAAGCAAATCTATGTTCATTCATTTCCCATTAAGAGCATCAATTGAAATGTGTTCTATAAAAGCATGTAAAACACTCAAGTCAAACACATGAGAGGTTCAATTTTAATCTCAAAATCCAAATGTTTTAGAGATGTAACAAAATACCTCAAGTCCAACGCAACACGCTTAGTAGATTTGCCTTATTTTTTTGTTTGTTTTAAGCATTTTTCATGAAAGCAAGTCATGCACCTTCAAATGAACAAGACAAGAAAACAAGCAAACAAGATATGCAATGTATATCCAACTTATGCAAACCCTAGGGTTAGATCTAAAAATCAATTTTTAGGAGCAATAACAACCAGCAAATAATCCAAATGATAGCTCATATCATGCATTGAACAATGAAAAATAAGTGCATACCCATCGCAAAATTTTATTTTATTTTTGCATTTGACCTAGTCAACAAGATCTGATTGTTACCACATGAATTCAGACCCTAAACCAAAAATGCAGAAAAAAGACCTCTGTCAAAAAATAGAGAGCTTTCCAAAAATGTAAAAATCTTAGAAAAATCTCTTCATTTGTACTCTAGAGACCCATTTTACCAAAATAGACCAGTTTTTATAAATTGACCAAATGAGCTATGATATGACCTCTAAATTAAAAATACAGTGAATGGACCCCTTGTAGAATTTCAAGAACTTTTCATAAATATAAAAATTTCTGAAAAATATGTTGATTTGTGCCAAAAATTGATTTTTTATGAAAAATCAAGAAAAAAATCATAAAAAATACAAATTACCTCCGAAAATTTTGGAAATTTTTTTGGAGCTTCTCTGATATATTGTCAACTTAGAAAAAAAATTTTAGACCAAAACACCAAGCCATTTGGGAGATATGATCAAATCTTTCAAATCTAGGGTTTTTTTGTCTTCAAACAAATTTGCACAAGGGTTAGCTCCAAAAATAATCAAAACCAGCAAGTGTTAGCTCCAAAAATAATCAAAATCAGCATGTAAAAAGTGGGTTGCCCCACGGTGGGCGCCAAAAAATGTGTGCTAAAATATTGTCACACTTCTATGAATCCTTACATGCAAGAAAACTCAAGAATGAGCCCTCACAAATCGATCCATAGCTCTCTATGCATGGAGTTGCAAGATTTGTAAAATTGCTCTCAGCTAGAGCTATAAACTCATGACCTTGCTAGTCAACCACATAATGAGAGATTCACAATGAAAACAAGGGCAAGAGTGCCAATATCTCCAATGAAATCAATATGAATGCAATGCAATGCAAACCTATATGAGAATGCAAATTAATCTATGAGAATGAAGATGCAATTAAGCTATGAAAATAGAAATGAAAGAGTTACAAACCTTCTAATTAAACTATGTGAGATTAATCTAAAAGATGAAAGGAAATGATACCATGATGATGCAACTATGATGCAAGCTAGGATGTGATGTAGATGCAAGATGAATGTCAATGATGCTCCAAATCTTCAAAACTTGATGCAAGAATATCTCCAAAAGCTTCAATGACTTAGAAAACCTGTAGCATAATAATAGCATAAAAGAGAGTGTATATACATAAAAGAGAATGGATATGCATAAAAAAAGAATGGATATGCATAAAAGAGAATGGATATGAAAATGAAGAAGATAGCTCTTCTTTTATAGAGAATGAAAAATTAATGGACGATGGAGATTAAGAGGCAAAAAATTTAATCAACGATGGAGAAAAAAAGAAGCTTGATCCTTGTGCACAAATATCCTCCAATAAAAAAATTAGAAGCATTTACTTTATGTTGAACATTTAATTTATGTCCATGTGAGGCAAAAGTACTTTTATTTTATTTTTTATTTTATTTTTCTTTATAAATAAGAATTAAATGCTTTATTTGTGCAACATAGGATAAGAAGAAAAGTAGAGATTTTTTATTTAAATAAAAGGGGAGGAAATTCTTTTTAATTAAATAAAGGCTTAAGATAAAATGATTTTATTATTTAATTAAAAGAGATTTTTAATTAATTAAAAGAGAGCAAGTTCTCTTAATTAAATAAGATTTTTATTTTTATTTTCTCTTTTAAATTAAATAAAATTCAAACCTTAGGAAATATTGAATTGATTATGATTTGATCAAGGAAATTGATATAATTGATAAAATGTTGATATTTGAAAATATTGATTCAGGGATTTGATAAATTACAGAAATGGGGGCCCAAAGTCTAGGCGACCATTTTAGGGTGCATACAAATATGACCGATCTAAAAAAATCATGAAAAATAGGGTAGAAAAGGAAACACAAAACTTCTACAAGGCTCAACTCCAAGTATTATCATAAGAAAACATGCACAATATATCCATTCATTATACCAAAACTTCATCCTCTTCGAGTTTGAAGCTAGGAACATCCAAAACTACCAAAGATAAGCTCCTAAGTTCCACTGGGACAACCTCAACTAGTAATTCAACAAGAGACATATATAAATGTTTGTATAATATAATAACACTCTAAAGAAATTAATAATGTGCCTTCATACTCTATGCTATGTTAATCATAAGTGTAACACCTCTCCAAGGAACCCAAGAGAGATTAACCTAAAACATGCTACTAAGTTTGATGAATAATTTTTTTTTTAAAAGTTTACATACAAGATAAACATCAATGCGGAAGCAATTACCATTTAATCACATTAATACAACAACCACCACAAATTACAAAATTCAAGGGTCCAATGGCATAGAATTACTTAAGAAACAAAATCCAACTAAATAACATCAACAAAATATTCCATATCATAGATACAATAATTACATCATACATCATAAATTACAATCCTCGTGAACATCCATGAAACCTACATAAACTCACATCCGCTGCACATGTTGCAGGGTATGTAGTAATCACTCTAACAATAATAGATACAATATCTAGATTAGGTATCACATGTGATACCCTAATACAAGATTACAATAAATGAAGATAAGAATAATCCACCAATGAAGAATCATAAAGAATCCAACTGTAGAAGCACCATCAAGCACTAGAACTAGGATGTCAAATCTCAAATGGTAAAGAATCACTACCACCCATCCATGTAGATCCAAAAAGGTCTACCCCACCATGCTGAGGAGATAACAAAAGACCCCACTCGGATAACCAAAACCAAAGAAAGATAAATCCAGTAAGCAAAGAGATCCTAAAAGCTTTCTAACTCAAGGTGTACAAAAGATAGTGATAGGTAAGACTCACTAATCCAGGGGCAACCGACACATGTAGGATAACTAGACTATGCATAGGAAGGAGCCATCATGTATGTCTAACCCTTGAGTCTCATCCTGGTAGTCACTTTGGACCCTGAGACTCAAGTGACCATACATAGTATCAATGACCTTTCATACAGACAAGGCCACTAAGTATGCCAGACACACGCCTCTCAAAGGCAGCAAGCATCATCTCATCCCCCATCTTAGTCTATACTAGCACTCAAGCATGGGTGAGGAAACACATCTTATTAAGTTCATTTAGATACCCCTTAATTACATATTAGGTTTTCACTTGATTAAGATTACTTACAATAAGTGATCCTGCAATACTATATTTGGGGCCAAATTTTGACAGAAACTTTTGACAGGTAATTTTCTTATTATGAATTTGGTGTTTTTTTTGTAATAAGCCCCCATGGTGTCAATATTCCGATGGGTTTTAAATTGACCATCAGAATTCTGACAGTTTCAGGGCATAGATGAAAAAAAAAGAGAAACACCAAATCATTTTTATTTCGATTGCATAGAAAAGGAGTGAGAGAAAATGAGCGAAAGCTGAGCGTGAGAGAAGGTATGTGATTTCTTCATCTTTCGAGCCTCTGGCATCATATTCGATAGAAAATTTCAAATGCATTGCATTTTATTTGATCATGAATGCTCTCTGAAATGACCGCATTCTACTGATGTCGTGCCCTAGCCAATGCTTTATCTCTATTATTTGATGTTATTGGTGCTTGTGCTCAAGGATATCGATTCACTATTTTGAAATGTTTGGATTCACGTTTGTTGATATTATTGGCATGTTTAATGATGCCATTGTATATTGCTGAGATACTCACTGAAATAACCACATCCTACTATTTTGGAATGTTTAGATTCATGTTTGTTGATATTACTTGCACGTTTAATGATGCCATTGTATATTACTAAGATGCTCACTAAAATGACCTCATTCTACTAGTGTCATGCCCTAGCTTGTTCTTTAACCCCATTATTTGATGTTATTGGTGCTTGCTTTCAAGGATATCTAATTTTTTGAAATGTTGACTGTGGTTATCAAATGGACAGACTGTGAGCTTCTAGCTAGGTGCCATTTATATTGATAGCTTAGGGCATAAAATGTATTGTATCATTGATAGTTGAGACTTTGTTAACAGGAAATAGGAAAAAGAATGATTTTGATTTATTTTCTCTATTTTGATCTCTAAGTGGCTTACAACCCTAGAGAAGTATATGCAGATTTACAGATGCAGTTGTAGAATACATAGCAGCTGATAATTCACAAGAAATCCATGCATCCAATTTGAATAGAAATTAATACAAAGAAATAGTGTCCTCCAATGGCCCAATCATCTAGACCTTGACTGTCCCCTCAACCAGTGACCCTTCAAAACTGGGTTATCATGCAATCACTGAGTGATCCTTCATTCTCCTAGTTTGTCCTACATCCAAACATATTGGAAATACACAATACAATGATAACAAGTCTTTCACAATCCCCCTTCCCTCAAGGAACACTATCAACCATCCCTATATAGCTCTCTACTATCACTCCATCCTATGATGACCATAATGATGAGTAAAATTCTACCACTACCTTATTGATTGCATCTAATTCCACAAATTGTTGACCAATTTCATTCTTTATTGAGCCTATTCTATTAATTAATGGTCTTTCCTTGACCGAACTATGGAAAAACATTGTATTGCAGTCCTCATCTTTCAACCAATTCTCTCTAGATTTTTGGCATTAATATATTTCTATTCTCCCTCTTGTCCTCTTTCCTCCTGTATTTATCTTTTTGGACTTAGATTTATTTTTCTTAATTGTTCTGTTTTCCAAAATACCTTCCCCATCTCTCAAGACAAATTCATCTTATGCCCCTCCCTAATTAAGACCCCCCTCATCCTCAACATGGTCTTCATCACCTATAGTCTCAATTTCATGGATAGGGGACATGTAAATATCTTTAAATACTTCTTCTACCACAATGTCACCCTTAAAATTATGGTCCTCCTACTCCATCTTCTTGATCTTCCTGGCTAAAGCAAATGAATCCTCCCCATTCTCTAGTCTTTCATCCCTCTCTTCCACACTCACTTATATTACTAATATATCTATTCCTTTTTTAACTTAAGCTTGTGGAGTAAATGTGTTCACAATCGAGTCTTTTGTATTATGCTTTGTTTCCTCTATGATATTTCTAGAATCTCCACTATTCCTATCCTTACCAACAATTCTTAAACATACTTTATCTGATATGATAATAACATGCTAAATTGAACCAATGGCATGTTCTTCATGTTGTACAAGGAAGATTTGGCTATCAAATCTTCCTTCGTGAAAGATGAGCGCGAGAGAAGGTATGTGATTTCTTCATCTTTGATTGGTATCTTTGATGGGTAACATCTTTTGAGCCTCTGTCATTATATTTGACCACAAATTTCAAATGCATTGAATTTTATTTGATCATGAATGCTCACTAAAATGACCGCATTCTACTAGTGTCATGCCCTAGCCTGCGCTTTATCCTCTCAACTTCCCCAACCACTCCTAATCGGCTAGAGAGATTAGTTGAGTGTTTAGACACTAAAACTTCTCATGCAACTCCCAAAATTTCACATACAAAATAAAATTAAATCTAGTATGCCAAAGGACTACTCCCAAAAATTCTTAAACATACTTTATCTCATATGATGAATTGTTAATAAAGGTCTAATATACAATGGTCGTGCCAGAATACAGTCATTTCAGTGAGCATTCATGATAAAATAAAATGCTTGTGCTCAAGGATATCGATTCACTATTTTGAAATGTTTGGATTCATGTTTGTTGATATTACTGGCATGACCATTGTATATTAGAAGAAGTATTTACTAAGTTTCACATCAGGGATTGTTGCAAAACCTTGGGCATGAGCCTAGGTGGATGGACCCCCAGTGAATGTCCATTGTAGATCTTGGTACCCTCACAAACAATGACATAGATTGGTTTTACTAAGTTTCTTTTCTCTATTTTGAGGTTCTCATTGCCAAAGTGGCCAAAGACTATGTTAGGCTAATAAAATATGGGGATTCTCTTTACCACTGCAAATCTTTGAAGGTTGCTTCACTTGGACAGATGTGTACCATTGTTAAGAGAATTAGACTGAGTTTGGCTTACCTCAAACAGGTGAGGCAACATATGGAAAGGTTGTTTTCTATTGACCCAAATACCAGGACTATTTTGATATGTGGATACCCTAATGTTGGCAAGAGTTCTTTTATTAATTATGATGAGTTGTATCATTCCCATCATGTCCCATGCTTGCACCATGTGTACCCTCAAATATAGGATGTAAATCATTGTTCTCTTGTTGACCAAATGCTGCCATATCTTGAGGTAGTGGAGTTATGTCACTGTTATGAACTCATAATTATAGTCATACCTTGGTGACAAATTTTAAATGGATACAAGCACCTTTTTTGTGCAATGGTCAGCCCCAACCTTTATATTTGAATGCCAATGCTAGATGCCTCTTCTTTACTGATTAATCCATGTGACAAATCTGAAGACTTGTGAGAATGAGGAAAGGAGCCTCTACTATCCAAATTCAAAACTTGGGACTTTTCTTTCCTTCCATCTTCAGATTCACCACACACCAGTAAATTTAGATTTTCCTCATAGTCTTATCAATTGAAAAGAGGAGTTGGTGTGTCAAATGAATCCCTATCCAATATCAACTTCATGTTCTTCACCAATTACTGATTCAAAATCAATCTTTGAGCAATCTGAATACTCATCAAACCTCTCTTGAATGTCCTCACTACAAGGCACATGTGATGACAAAGAACTAGTGGTTAAACTCAGAAAATTAGAATCATGTTTAAGTTTTTAACAATAATGTCTCGATGGACTGTGGTACCTTGCATATTGCATGAAGTTACACAATTATCCTTCACATCTTCCACCATGAATGATAGGACAACATTGTAACCAACCAAAGAGACACCAATTGGATTTATACCTTGTAATATCCTAAAGCTGACCTCAATGTATTTTCTAAACACTTTGACTGAAGTTGTTTTTAGAAGTCAATTTGTAATGTCTTGTATTTGTTATATGAATGGTTTAGTTTAAACAAGAGAGCATTGTATTCAGATCATTCATAAAGGTTTACTCAAATAACCATGATAACAATTTAATATCACAAACTTCCAATTAAAAAATGTATCAGACTTAACTTCAGTCAATACAAAGTGAGAAGGAAATGTAATAACCCAACTTGGTTCAATCTCCATATATTGAAATACCATTTTTATTTTGATCTGTGGGTACCCTAATGTTGGCAAGAGTCATTTTATTAATAAGATTACTAGGGCGGATGTGGATGTGCAACCTTATGCTTTTACTACTAAGTCTATGTTTTTCGGGCATACTGATTATAAGTACTTGAGGTATAAGTTTATTGATACCCCTGGTATTTTGGACCACCCCTTGAAGGATAGGAACACCATCAAGATGCTCAATATTATTGCATTGGCTCATTTGAAGGTGGTTGTTTTGTTTTTCCTTGATGTTTTGGGGTCATGTGGTTATAGTATTACGCACTACTCTACAAGCTTGAAGAAGCGGTATATTTTGGCAAATGAAGAGTGGAAAGAAGATGATATTCCTAAGATCATGGATGGACACAATGTTGTAGACTTTATTGATCTAGATATCTTACAAAGGCTTGAAGAACTGGAGAGGGAAGAAGGGCTTAGGATGGCAGCTGAGGGCGATGAGGATGATGAGATGGGGGAAGTGGAGTTGAATTAGGAAGAAGAAGAAGATTCTTATCATCGAACACAGATTAAAGAAGAGTACTGTAGAGAGCACACCTACCGTACCAAGGAAGTTTGACAAGAAGAAGGAATATGGCTTAAACATAATGTAAAGACATATTTCTAGCCTGGGCTTGGATCCTTCGACAATTAGCTTGATAATAAATTAAGCAGATGAGAGCTGAGCAATTAGCTTCCTAAGAAAAATCTTGTAAATGAACTATGTGTACCCCAATTCTTGTGCCCTCTATGCATACCCAAAGGATATATTTGAAACAACAAGGGTAAGGCTTAAAGAAGTTAATTTTGCATCACTAGATAGATCTTTAAGCCTTACCCTTGTTGTTTCAAATATATCCTTTGGGTACACACAAAGGGCATGGGAATTGTGGTACACATAGTTCATTTATGAGATTTTTCTTGGGAAGCTAATTGCTCATCTATCATATACTTCATTGTTATGAAGCTAATTGCCGTAGGATCTAGGCCAAGGCTAGAAATATGTCTTCCCAAACACATACAAAACATGCACATAAACACAACAGTTGAAAAACATAAATTTAGATATCACAACAGCTAAGAAACATAAATGTAGGCATCATGGTCACAATTTTTTGGAGACAACATAATTGAGTTGTATACCCAGATGATGCAAAGTAACTACTACTCCTCCAGTTCCAGAGGAGTAGTGGTTGCTTTGCATCATCTAGGTATACCACTTTAATTATGTTGTCGCCAAAAACTTGTGACCATGATGCCTACATTTATGTTTCTTAGCTGTTGTGTCCCAACACCCCTTATGACCCTTTATGACCCTTTACAACCTCGAAGAATACACATCTTAGAGGTCTTAAAATTTCGTAAAGGGTCATAAGAGGCTCCTAGGAGGGGCTAGATGAGCTTCCACCTTCATGTGGTTGGCCCTATTAAGTAGAGAATGTTAAACTATTATTGAAACAAAGAGAAGCTCAATAATTTAAGGTCTCAGTCCACGGAGATGGTGAAAAATGATGGGAATCAATGATGGAGAGTTTTTAGATACTGAGAAGATGTATATGAAGTGGAGGCTAGAAGGGATTTTTGCGGAGATTTGCTAGATGTGGAGATTTTCTAGAGAGAGTTTCTAGATTGAGTACCAATGCAGAGATGATGATTCAGTACTACGTCTATAAAACCTTCACAAATATCCCTTTTTTGGCCTCCACTCATACCTCTTCTCAGAATCTAGAAACTTTGGAAATGTGCTAGTGATCGTATAAAATTACTTTTGCGAGACTGGGATCAATTATGAGAAGGTAAACAACAAGATATGTTTATTATATCTTTCATTTCTTTTATCCATTCATATTTTCTGCCTTCTCTTATATTAGATACTGTGCAATGTACATAAAGGCAAGGCAATGATTATTCTCAATGATCGACGAGTATAAGTCTTCCAACCCTTACCCAGTAGCTAGGACTAAAGATAGCAGAGCTCAAGAGACCATCATAATTGGTCTCCATCTTTGGTCCATATACTGACAAAATATTTTACATTTCGTTAGCTCATCAAATGCAGTGATTTGAAAGAATTTAATGGATGATATTTGCATGTATAACGTATATTATTTTAATTTGACAGTGAAAATTTTTATCTACTTCATGCACTTGTATACATCGAGAATAACCATAAAGAAGCATCCCCTCCTATGGCTTGAATAATGTAGGCCATGGGAGGAGATGCTTCTTTATGGCTGTGCTTGTAGTATACAAGTGCGTAGAGTCAATAAATTCATGCAACATCAATTTAAATAATACACGTTATCATGAAAATATTCTATTAAATTCTTTCAAATCCCCTCATTTGATGAGCTAACAAAATATAAAATGTTTTGTTAGTATATGGACCAAAGATGGAGACCAACTATGATGGTCTCTTGAGGTTTGTTATCTTTACTATGCTCATCCATCGCTTTTTTGACAAGTAGTAAAGTTATGCCGATAGAAGCGCTATACATCCAATGGATTCTCATATCGGTAGTTTATTACATATCGTTGGATATCCAATAGGTCAACCCTCGAACGGAACCCCAATCCGATGGATTTGTATGACAAGACTGCTATACATTCGATGGGTTCTCTTGTTGGACATCTACTGCATATATGTCGCCTTTCCGACCGAAGAAATGTCATAAGAACCATTTTTTGACAGATCGCTCCCATAGAAAAATTGCTATTTATGTGGCCAATTCCGACGGGAAACGATGTCGGAATACCGATGGTTATCACTTCCGTCACCATTTCCAACATAAAAATGCCGACGGACACATCTGTCAAAGTTTTGACAAATAGGCATTACAAATTTGACACATAGCCATCAAAATTTAGCCTTAAATGTACTAGTGTTGGTAGCCACTTGTGGGACCTGACGCTTATTGCAAGCCACCCCCTACTACATATCTAGGTAACCTACCCTAGGCTCATAGATCCCACATAGATATAACATAAGTATACAACCAGGTAATCCAAATTTGGCACCAAACACAAAAATCCAGAAATGACTACAGATACCCATTTACAAAATATAGTATAACATGAGCCAATAAGAGCAAATAGGGTTATTAAGCACATTACACACACACCATAACATGGACATAACACTTGACCATAGAAATACACCACCCAGCCTCTGTATACCTCCTAGGTCATCTAAAGCCCAATAACACGTACAAGCAAGAGAAAACACTCATGATGTATAATTAACATTTACTTCATACATAATTGAAAATGAATCAATAAGCATTTAAATTAATATACATTTCGAAATCATAATACATGCACATAATCATCTATTCTCTAAGAGAGACAGATTGACATGAATCATAAAAAAACAATACTAATATCAAAAGACAGTTCTCTAAGTCCCTATAATAAAATTTCATTTTGTTAAAATAAAAGCCCAATTACAATAAATACATAACATTTATTCCACATTTTAACCATTTAAAAATATACATATTTATTTACACACACACACACACACACACATCCTACTGTGATTATATACATACATAAACATATATACTACACTTAAGAAATAAAATTAAAATAAAATTCATCTATTTGTATTAAACAAATGATAACGTTATATATATATATATATATATATATATATATATATATATATATATATATATATATATATATATATATATATATATATATATATATATATATATATATATATATATATATATATATATATATATATATATATATATATATATATATATATTTAAATAAAATATTTTACACCTTTAAACATATATATAAATTCCAATTTTAAACTAACTATATAAAAAAACATATTTACTAAAACTTTTTAATAAAACTAAATTTTAATTAATTTTATTATAATTT
>BSBK01004760.1:0-235000 GCA_027943335.1 Chamaecyparis obtusa | reverse complement strand
TACCAAAAAGGTCACTACAAGTAGGTTCACTATCAGTCAGACTAACTTCCCTAAATACAAAAAAAGTGCTCTCACAACCAATAAAAAACAATATCACAATCAAAACTTGAACTAATGTAGTTGTATCTACATATGCACGAATTCAGTTTCAGTTAATAGCACATTAACTGTCTATAGTAGATCTAGATGGGAATCAATTGCAAAACTCCTCCACTATCTCTTCACATAAATTTTATATTATATTCCTTTCATAGAAAATCCTTTTCTTCTTTGCATCACCTAAATTCTCCTTCACACAAATTCACATTTAGGATATGCTCCCCCTCTCTGTGTTTGGAATAAAAAAGATGATTTACATATACACCCATAGAAATGATATAAATCCATAATGAGTCGACCAACCAAACATATCGGCTTGAATAACAATATTGAGATGTTCATTATAGCATGCTACCATTGGACCCAAAAGAGATAGGTCGCACATAGGATATTCTTTCCACATTACCACAAGACCCAAAGATAGGTCATGCGTAAGATAAATACATTACATAGCATACTTACTAAAAGATAAAACTTTGAGATACAAAAAATATATTTTTGTGCCAATGAGAATGCCACAACCAAGACCATGTCTTGATATCATTAAATTTAGGACCAACTAGAAGATCACAAATAAATGCATTGATGACAAACCAAAAAACCTATAACCAATTGCATGAATATCCAGATGGTAAGAGTACCCAAAGAGACTTTAGAATGCAATAGTAAATACAAAAAGATTGATCTTCGTTATTCCGAACTGACTGACTTCCACATAAATCACCAAAAAGAAGTACCGCCATAATCAGACCAACTACCTCAAAATTCATCATCATAACATATTGTATATGATAGATCAATACTGTATAACTTTCAGAGCACAACATTACGGGCCCCATAGTCGGGCAATATTATTTCAGTTTTTTTCTTCTTCAAATTCTCCCCCTTTTGCCAATAATGGAAAAGGGCCAAAAAAGGAAAATTCATAAGAAATCAAGAAAAATAACACCTTTTAGAAGAAAATTTTTCTTGTACCTTTCTCTCACAATAGGAAGATATTCTTCTAAGATTGCATTGTAGAACTAATCATTTGGACACACATACTATCATGTAAAATCAATAAGTCAATTGAAGATGACATATACAAATTAAACAGAGATGGTCATTTCTCTAAGAAATTATTTACATAAAAAATTATCCTAGAGAGATGATCCAACTGGAACTCAACAATTTCTTTGACCAACAAAAAAATCTTGACCACGTCTTTTTATCTTTGAATAGATAATAGTTCATAATACAAAACACCAACTCTTATCCTTTGTTTTCTATCTTTATCCTTGAAAAAGTCAAAATTCTTTGCAATCTCATTTAGTTATGATTCAATGGAATCAATTTTACTTCTAAAATCATCAATAATAACATGCCACCAGAGATAATACCTATAGATGTATGACATTTCCTTTATGCAATCTTTTCTCTAACTAATGTTCTTGTAAAAAATTTGTTTGGAATTGACATATATTTTCTCAATCACGTTTTTTTTTATCTCATATCCTTCACACCCTTCCTATGACATCCTTTCTTCAATAAACTTTACCAAATCATTTGGTAATAACTCAGAAATAGTAGAAACAACAATACCCTTTTTAGCATATAATCAACTACAACATCTTCTATGCTAGGCCTACTAATTGGAGAGTGGGCATACCATTACCAATGTTACTAAATTCACCTTCCTCTATGAGAGAATGCGTTTCATCTAAATCAAAGAAGTCAAATTCAGGATAAGGCACATCTTCTTTTTCCTCTTCCTCTGAAATCCTAGTGACAACTTCCTTTCCTTTAGAGCTAGTTTTCCTTCTTTTAGGTTCTAGTGGGGAACTGCCAATGATAACTTCAAATTCCTTTTGATTAGAGGATGAACCTCTCTTAAAAAGAGTGATAGGAATGGCACTAGATAATACCACAATGGAGCATAAATCTATCTGCAATGATAAGATATAAACTTTGCATGCATTATATGTCTTCTAAAGATTCCAAGTACCTATAAACTTGCCTTCTGACTTGAATATCAGATAACCACACAACATTTTCCCTTGATGGAAATGAATTCAAAAAATAGAATACCAAATGCATATGAAGAGACCCAAAAATGAAAAGAGTATCCCCTAACCACATACATTCTTATGTTCTCAAATAAATTCTCCATTAATAGACTACAAAAATTGAACTGCTTATTGTCCTTCACAATCTTGTGTGCAAGATATACAATAAAAACTGAAATAAATCCTTCATGATTTTGAAAGTATATTTTGTAACTAATACCATAAGAAACATATTTAATTATGGAATCACAAATAATGCTAATCAGTAAAGCTCGTGGATCTTTATCAATACCAATAAGATCCTCAACATCTTTGTATTTTATCTTTTTCTTCCCTGGCAGGTCACCAATGTTACACAAACTAGTAATTGCCTCAATAGGTTCCTTCATGATTAGATAGGGTTTGTCCAGAATGAGATTGTTATCCATAACTCAACTCAACAGAAAAAAAACAAACACTTTATCGGTAAACTAGGGGAATTCTCCTCACAAATCCATACCCATAGTTCTGACATTCTATAATTCCTTAGCACTTAACCCTTGTTCCATTTATCTTATTTTATAAAGATTATATTTGTCAATTTATACTCCTTTAAGTATGTTGATGATGCCAGAAAAATGAACTTTGCATTCCAATAAATCAAATCAAACTTAATTACTTTGAAAACACATTATACCTTATTTTAGAGAGGGGAAATCGATAGAATATGCTTTGTAAAACACCCCCTAAGCCAAGGTAGTTGGCTTAGTTATCGAAAGAACTTTCACTAGAATCCGATGCAACAAATAGACTTCCTTCACTTATTTCCTTCTTCTTCCATACCATAATTATTTTCTTATTAGACTCATTAGATTCTATATTTTTCTTCTCACTTTCAGACCTTACTGGAGTGATTATATATCTGCATGTGTTAGCATAGTGTCTAGTCTTACTACATTTGTTACATCTAATACTCCTCTGACCCGAATTGACTGACTGAACTCTAGATCTTCCATGATTATCTTTGTGACCATGAAAGAGATTACTTCTTATTCTATTCATCTTAATTAGATTAGATAATTGAACTCTACACTGATTTTCTTTATGTCTAAGCTTGTGAAATTTAAAGCGTTGAATATTCTATCCCATCTTGCTTCTACAAACTATAGCCTTATGTCTAAAATTTTTGCAATGAAAATGGTAACCATTAAATGATGAGTACCTTTAAGCATTTTGTTTCATGAAAGGAGATCTTTTTGTTGGTGCTTCAATGTTCTAGACCTTTCTTATAACTTTAGATTTCTCTTCAACTTCAACTACATTTTCTTTAGCTTTGATGTTATGATCCGAGTTATCACTGGAGAACTCAAGTCCTTCCTTATCCATATGAATTTTATGCACTCACACAAGTTGACCTATAATTATGTTTCTCTCACATACCTTTGCTTCTAATTATAGCTTCTTTAGTTCTTGGTCTAGCTTCACATTTTCTTCCACTTTATGTTTCATGACGTCTTTGAGGCTTTCTTCAATATTTTTGCTCCTCAAACCATAGATTTATTTTTGCAACATTTCCTTTTGAATCCTTTAACTCATGCTTTAATTTTTTGTGTCCTTTGAATTTTTGGATTTTCTCTCTCATCTTATTGATACAGACATTCACTTCCTTTAGATTTTCCTTTAGTTCTTCATTCTCAGATTCAATGCATTCTATATCATCCAATATATTCTTCAATTCTTTATCAAGATAATATCCTCTATCCATTTGTTCAACTAACCAAGATCATACTCAAGTGGTAAAGCTTTATTTTCGAGGGACCAAGCTTTGATACCAATTATTCAATAGCCCTAGATAACTAAGAGGGGGTGAATTAGTTATCCTGCGATATTTTTAAGCTTAATTGATTTGGTAGCAATGTTAATCCAATCATATAATTAAAACAAAAATGAACATGAAATCATATAAGAAATACCATGTCTAATGAAAACTAGCTATATGTGAAAAATCCAAGAAGGAAAAAAACCACAAAGAATCTAATACAAATGAATATAAAGACTGGTTAGGGTGACACTAGTTAAGGTAATTTTTAAAATGAAGGCTCACTACTAAAATTCTCACTGTAGTTAGGCTCACTATCATTAGGATCAGTACTAGTAGGCTCACTTTCAGTTGGGATAATTTTCCTAAATATAAAATAATATTTCTTACAACTAATACAAAAAAAGTCTCACAACCAAAAATTGAACTAATGGAACTACATTTGTATATGCATGAATCTAGTTACAATTAATAGCACATTAACTATCTCCAACATATCTAGATATGAATCAACTAAAAAACTCCTCCACTATCTCTTCGCACAAATCCTATATTACATCCCTTTCATAGACTATCATTATCTTATTTGCATCACCTAAATTATCCTTTGCATAGCTTCACAATTCACACCTTCTCCTCCTCTCTATATTTAGATTAAAAAAGATGAATTACATATATAACCTTAGAAATTATATAACTCCATAATGATTTTTCCAACTAAACATTTTAACTTGAATAACAATATTGAGATGTTCATTATAGAATGCTAGCATTGGACCAAAAAGAGATAGGTCACACATAGGATGTTCTTTCCACGTTACCA
Organism: Chamaecyparis obtusa; assembly: GCA_027943335.1. Classification (NCBI taxonomy): domain Eukaryota; kingdom Viridiplantae; phylum Streptophyta; class Pinopsida; order Cupressales; family Cupressaceae; genus Chamaecyparis; species Chamaecyparis obtusa. The sequence continues at coordinate 230,235 of BSBK01004760.1, read as the reverse complement.
CGAGGCCTAAAGTTAGGTCATACATAAGATAAATACATTACATAGTATAATTATCAAAAGATAAAACTTTGATGTACACAAAATATATTGTGATGATGATAAGAATGCCACAACCAAGACCATGTCTTGATATCATTAAATTTAGAGCCATCCAAAAGATCACAAATAAGTGCATTTGTGACAAACCAAAAAACTTGTAACTAATTGCATGAATATCTAGATAGAAAGAATACCTAAAGAGAATTTAGAACACAATAGTAAATAGAAAAAGATTAATCTTCATTATTCTATACTGATTGAATTCCACCAAAATCACCAAAAAGAAGTAATACCACAATCAAACCAACTTCCACACAATTCATCAACATAACATACTATATAAGATACATCAATACTGTACAACTTCCAAAGCATAAAATTTCAAACCATAGGTTTTTTCATCAATTATAAAAATGCCATACCAAATCAATAATATCACGTGATCATGGGAAGATGGTGTTTTACAATGCCTCTATATTGTTATACTCTTATACCTATAAGTCTATGCGGTCTAGATGTCTATTATTCAATAGCAATGATATTGTGTTGTAGGGAAGATAATAGTTTTATAGTTGTAGTTATTTGTACTTTCCAAAGTGTTTCTATTCTAGAAATATGAGTTGAAGATGTGTTTCTTCTCATATAGATGAATCTAGGTTTTGGTCTCAAGTGGTTATGGAATTCTCTGGTGACCAGGAAGTGTTCTCTGTGTTTCAAAGACCGTGTCATCTAGTTTTGTAGAACTCTTTTCAGTTGTTGTTCTGATCCAAAAATATGTTGTGACAAATATTGATGTGGCATGTTGACATTTCTTCTAAAATGGTGTCTTGAAATTGTTTCTTGACATGGTTTCTGTTGTGGCGTGTGGATCTCTCCATAGTGTGTGGAGGTTTGGTTACATTTGGTAAGTTAGCAATTTACTTCTACATATTTGAATTATCTTTAGTAGTTTTTCTAGTTATTGCAGATCTAAAATTGGGATATGTGTAGCATGTTTTTGATCTTTCTTTCTCCTAGGATGGATCATACTTTCATATTTAGGTCTAGATGTAATATTTATTGATTATTGAAGTGTCAAATTTAGGTATGGTTCTTATACTTAATGTTTATCTCTTATCTGGATGGGTTCATGCTATATGTGACCTATATATATTTAATGTTTATCCCTTATCAATATGGATCCTCAATTTAGATACTTTTGGTATAGGACTTATTTTAATTTTTCTATTGCCTTGATTGACATGAAAGTTATTTGTAATATCGTTTGACTTGGTAGACTTTGTTGTTATCTCAAATGATCTATCATGTATATAAGGATTTTTGGTGCTTTGGAAAATGTAAGTGTAAGGTGTGAAGTAGGTGAAGTATGTGAACAGGTTCAATAATCAACATAGCAGAGTTCGGTGACATTGGCAAAGAAGGAAAGGTAGTAAGAGCTTGCTACTAAAGTGGACAATGTTTTTCAAATCAACAACATTATTAGGAGAGCCTATCTTTATCTACTTTGAAGAGTTGTATGTACTTTAAGACAACAAGTCTTGGTTACTTGAGTTTGTTTCTAAATATTGCTACTTTGGTAGTGAGCCTCTATATGAAAGTCCAGAGAAGTGAGCTCCTATTTGTACTATAAGGTAGTGAGAATTCTTCTATATATTCATTGATTGGCAATGAGCCTCTGGTTGCTAGTCCAAAGCAGCGAGCTCTTAATATTTTGTAATTAGATTATATACTTTAGTGAATTATCTTTGTGGGCAATTTATCACCATGGTTTTTCCCAGTTTGATTTTTCCACATATAAATGGTATTTGGGAGGTAATTCAAACTAGTTTTATCCTCCTTTTGGAAGACCTTTGATGACTTAAGAAGAAAGATAGAAAGAAGAAAATGCGAAAGAAAGAAAAATCTTTTTTAGTAGTTAATGCAACACAACTTTTGGAAAAGTGAAAGGTTTGAAAGGTGAAAAGGAGATCTAGGATAAGCTGGTTTTGGTGTATAAAGGATATTTGAAGACAAAAAAGAAAAAATAATGAATCTCAAATAGAAGTATGAAGTTTTGCAAAAACCAAAAGATGAGAGTGTTAAAATATACATTTACGGAGTTACTGATGTTGCTGATGGAATCAGAGTTGGCGGTGGATATCTAGAAGATACTGATATTATAATCAAGATATTATTAACCCTACCAAATAAGTTCATACCAATGGCATGTTCAATAAGGAAGAACAATGATTTGAGTCAATATTCCATTGATCAACCATTGGGTCACTTTTTGCATTTGAGCTTGTAGAAGTTGAAAGAGAAAAGAGAGAGATTGCATTTAGAGCTATTGCAGATGCTGAACAAGAGACATGCAAGATGCTAGAGGATGTTGAAGCATATATTTCAAGAAGATTGAAGTGAGGTACCGATAGATAAAAAGGCAAGTTACTTCTTAAGTGTTGCAATTGTGGAAGGATAAGACATTTTGCTAATGATTACAAGTATAAGGATTATCATAGTAATTCAGAAGATGTAGATAGAAAAGGAAATCAAAAGAAAAGAGATTTTAGAAAGAAATTTAATTTCAAAAGTAGAGGTAAAAAGAGCTTATTTTCCATGGAATAATTCTTTTATTAAGATGAAGTTACTACCGAAACAATTGAGGAATCTTTATTTTTAGCTATTTCTCAAAAAGGGAGAAGATTGTTTTGCATGCTAAAGTTGGTATAGATGCATGGATCATAGATTCCAAATCTTCAAATCATATGACAAGAGATAAAAGAAGATTTATCAAGTTTGAATATTATGATGGTGGAGCAAACAAATTTATAGGAGAATGAAGTGCTTTAATAAAAGGCATAGGAACCATCTCCATTGATGGTAAACATTGATCATATGATGTTTTCTATGTTGAAGGTTTGAAACACAATTTGTTAAGTGTCAGTCAAGTGTGCAAAAAGGGTTATGAAGTTATATTCAAAGTGATGGTTGTACTATTACAAAGAAACAAACTAGTAAAAGGGTTGCATAAGGTTTTAGGACTACTAGTAACATCTATTATATTGAAAAAAAAAGTGACAATCTATGTTTTCTAACTCAATACAATGATAGATGGGGGGATTATGTAGAAATTGAGATTTATCAGATAAAGTAGAATCCTCTCAGTCAAAGCACCATGAAGAAAGAAAGTTCGAGTCAAAAGATTTGGTGGAGTCTGAATGGAGTATGGTAGAACATAAGCAAGAAGAAAATAATAAGGACATGGTAGACCGGAAGAAAATAGTAAATCAAATGCATACAAAAGACAAAAAAGAAGTTGAATGGTTTATATTAGACTAGGAGAAAGGTGAAGAAAATAAGGACATGGTTGACTAGAAGTGAGAGGAAGACAAAAATGACATGATAAATCAAAAGTACATGGTAGAAGAAAATAAGGATATGATAGATTAGAAGTAGGATGAAGACAAAAAGAACATGGTTAAGTGGAAGCTATTGGAAGATAAGAAACTAGCAGACTAGTAGCAGATAGAGAACAAAAATAATTTAGTACATTAAAATTATGGAAAGAGGATGAAGAATTAGAGATTTCATTCTATTCTTTCCAGGTACTCTTCTTTTGATGATATATATTTTTATTGCAAAAGTGTAGGACACAAAGTTAATGAGAACATAGAATTTTGAGAAGGAATTATATTTTCAATGGAAGATGCTATTGTTGCAACAAGTTAGGGAATAAGGAAATTTAGTGTAGAAGTAATGTGAATTACAATATAATGCATGTGCACAAAGATGTCAATAAATTTAATGGATAGTGTTATGGTTGCAATGGATATGGACACAAAAAAGTTGAATCTAGTATAAATATCAATATCAGGAATAATGAAATTGCTAAAATGAAAAAAGATGGTTTGATTTTCTATAAAACTAACAAGATGAGACATATTGCAAGGTTTTTCAAGGATGGTTCTAGTTATCTATAGATGTAATATGACATGACATATTTAAAGTTCCACAAGAATTTTGAAGAGTAGGGTGATTGTTCAAAGGTTATAGAAGACTCATAAGAAAGGAACAAGATATATTTTCTATGGAAAATAGAGGGTATTTTTGATGGTGGTCCAACATCCATTCTAGATGTTGTTTCCTCTTCTATTAAATGACTCAAGCTACAGGGCTTAAGGGGGAGTCTTTATTTATTTTTCCCCTCAAAACTAGATACTGGGTATCTTCTCAGCATGGCAATAAGGTATGAATAGTTCTTTGGAGATAAAATTTTTGTTTTGCAGTCAAGAAAGGTGTTTTTTTGGTTGACGGTGTCAAATTTTTTTATTTCTTTAAGATGAATTGGAAATATGATGTCTCTGTTGGATCACAAATTAAAATAGATTTGAATGACAATCTTATAAATTATAAAATCCCTCTTGATGAATCGATAAGCCAATGGGGCTATTTTTATACTAAAGATAATGATTGTTTAAAGGGGAATATGATCTGTTGTTACATAGAAAAGATTGTGTTTGAATTTGTTTGGATAAATGCATGTTTGATACTATAAGGAATGAAGATGTGGCAGATCTAAGGAAAAATAAAGATAAGGAAAAAATAATGAGAAAAATGTATCCAAAGATCTTTTCTCTAGTGATTGATCTTGCTGGAGATATGATTCATCATATGATCATATTTCTTTTGAGTTTCTCTAGAAATGCTTTGGGTTGTTTCTCCTCTCTTTGTCTAGCTTAGTGCAATCTGTCCAGATGGAGCTTTCTAACTTGTTTGTATCTTGGACTAATGCTGGTGTTAGGTTATCAAAGTTGTGTATCAATAGATTGGTTGTTGGCCTTTTTCCTTGGTGGAAAAGGGGAGAAAGATAAATAAATTATTTATTATAGTAAAGGGTTGCATTTTTTTGGTGGCTATTTTCCATCAATGACAAAGGGGGAGATTGTTAGAAATATATGATTGTTGTATGTTTTCATTGATGTCAAACATATTGTTCTAGAGGAGTTTGAGTTTTTTTTTCAAGCTTTGTGGTCTAGAAGTTTTCTATTCTTGGAGATGTTGGTTTGTGTGTTGAACCTACAATGCAGTGGAAGACACGTATGTTTTTAGTGCTGAACTATAGTGCATTGGAGAATAGTATGGTTTTAGAATAATGGAAGACAAGTATGTAGCTTGTGATCATGCGAAGATGGTGTTTTATAATGCCTCTATTGTAAACTCTATATCCATAAGTTTGTGAGGTTTGGATGTCTATTGTTTAGTAGAAAGTGCATTGTGTTGCAGAATAGATAGTAGTTTTATAGTTGCAATTATTTGTACTTTCTAGAGTGTTTATGTCTTGGAAATTAGGGATCAAGATGTGTTACTACTCATACAAATGAATTAAAGTTTTGGTCTTGGTTGTGGCATTCTCTAGTGACCAAGAATTTATTCTTGGTTGTGGCATTCTCTAGTGACCAAGAATTTATTCTTGAAGTTTTAGAGACTATGTCATCCAATGTTGTAGTTCTTTTCAATTATTTTTCTGATCTAAAACTAGATGGGTGGGCGGCCCCTACTATTCTATGGCTAGAACTCAAATTGGGAGGGTGGAAATTCTATCAAAAAGGGCAATTCTATGTGGTTCAAGTTCTGGGAGGCCCCGAGCCAGCAACCTGTATTCTCCACGCATACTATCTATAGGATCCAATTATAGGAAGCTCTTCATAGTGGGGCAAGGCTTTAGTGACTGGGATAGGAACTAACTAATATGGAATTTGAAGCATAGACGAATAGTTTAGGTACTCGACTAGTAGATTGAATGGACTTGTTGACTGAACATCGAAGGGTGGGTAGATCCAATCTAAAGTGAAAAGGTTGATTACCCTACTATTCTAAGGAGGCATTTTGTCCATAGAATTGTAGGGCCACCTTGTATGCAGGGGTGGGGGATGGAGCACCTCCGGTTGGGAGGCAGGGAGTTCAAGAAAGGAAGGGACTAACATAAGGCCTATTGTTTCTTTAGGCCCTGTCTAATATATTATGATAAGTTTTGACATGACATGTTGACATGGCTTATGATGTGGCATGTTGACATGGCTTCTGCTGTGGTGTGTGGATCTCTCCATATAAGTAAGATTTGGTTAACGCTGACAAGTTAGTATTTTTCTTCTACACATTTGAATTATCTTTAGTAGTTGTGTCAGCTATTCAAATCTATTAGAAGGATATGTGTAGCATGTTCTTGGTTCGTATTTCTCTTGGGATGGATCATGCTTTCATATTTAGGCCTGGGTGTAATATTTATTGATTGTTGAAATGATAAATTTAGGTTTGGGTCTGATATTTAATTCGTATCTCTTATTTGAATGGATTCATGCTATATGGGACCTATGTATTTAATATTTATCCATTATCTATTTGGGTCCTCAGTTAGAATGTTTTTGGGATATAAATTACTTGCATTTTGATATTACCTTGGACAACATGAAACTTATTTGTAATATCTTTTTTCTTGTTCGACTATTGTAATCTCCAGTGATCTATCATGTATATGAGGAATATTGGTACTTTGTAAAAATGTAAGTGTAAGGTGTGAAGTAAGTAAAGTATGCAAACTAGTTCAACAATCAACATTAGAGAGTTTAGTAACAATGGAAAATAAGGAAATGCAATAATAGTTTTCTGCTAAAGTGGAAAATATTTTGTAAATTAACAACATTATTAGGAGAGTCTATCTTTATCTACTTTGAAGATTTATATGTACTTTAAGACAATGAGTCTTGGGTAATTGAGTTTTTTGTTGTATCTTTCTACCTTGGCAGTGAGCCTCTATATGAAAGTTTGGAGCAGTGAGCCTTCTTATCTATATCCATTGTTGTATTGGCAATGAGCCTCCGGTTACTAGTCTAGAGCAGTGTGGTGCAAGGCACCAAAGGCAGCATCCAAGATGATCCTCATGTTTTGTTTTGTGTTTTGTTTTGTAATAATAGGATGGATCCTTGAGATCATCCTTCTTATGGTTGGATCCATCTTGTGTGGTCAAGGATCCCTGAGGCACACCTATAAGCCTTGGGATGCCTTAGTCCACTTGGATTTTAAGGCTATATAGGTGATAGGTGGGATTAGGTATTTTGTGTGTTTTAGGAGTTTCAAATTTGATTTAAATTATTTTGGATCATTTTGGGCATATTTGATTAGGTTTAAGGGTTAAGATCTTGGTCCAAGTCATTAGGAGTGCAAAAATGCAAAATTGCAAGAAATGTTGCAAAAGTTGCTCAAGAAGTTTAAATTTGGTTTTGAATGGTCACAAATATTCATGGACCAATTGGAAATTATATTTTAACATATTTAAACATGTTCAATCCTCTCCAAGGGGTTAGACATTGTAACATGAAGTTTGATGCAATTTTAATGAAAAACCACCAATTTTCCCAAGAAAACTCTGCCCGGTACGAACATGTAAGGAGAGACCAGATAAAATTAATGACATGATTAGAAATATTTGTGAATCTAATTTCTACCACGGTTGGATTGATTTAATGTAGGTTTGTGTAGCAAAAGTTGTAAACAAATTTGTAGAAGCAGTCCAAGAAGGAGCCCAAACTAGGCCTGTTGCACAAATGGGGCCCTAACTTTACATTTCACTAGTGAAATTCCAAGACCATTTGGGAAATAAAAGTTAGGAATGTATTATTAATTATTCTTGAGGCTCAGGGTGAGATCTAGAGGTCTGGATGGTTTTTCATCAAGCCCTAGGCTAAATATCTCTATGTATTTAGCCAATTAGTTGTATGGAGTGGTGTGCAAACAATTGATTTGATTGGAGAGATTGGTTAGAAGGTGGATTTGATTCATTTGGAGGTAGGTTAATATTTCCAAAACCATTCACTAATTTTATGTACCCATCCTTGATCACATGTAGTGTAATCCAAGCCTAATATGGCCAATTAGGTCTGTGAACATTGTGAGGGTTGAGTGCTGCAGGAGTGGATTTAGTCCTTGGACTTTGGGGATATTAGATGAATCCAAAAGGGTACTTTAATATTCCCTTAGTTGTTCTATTCTCATCCATGGTAATAATTTATAGACCAAACACCATTTGAAGAGACCTAGTAGGATTCATAGGTTAGTTGGATTTCGGTGCATTGTGGGTGTTGTGGGATCAATTTGATGATTGATTCTCTGTTAATATTTCTCAAATAAGGTGTTCCAACCTTTAAGTTGGATAGGAAGTGTCACTGATGAAGATTTCTATATTTTGTCCAAAATAGGGAAGGTGTCCCTAAGTCCTCATTTTGGATGAGTTAGTGTAAGACCTTAGGGTATTGAAGTGAAGTAGGGAAGGTGCTTAAACCTCACTACTTGGTTGATATTAATCATATCCCAAGGTTAGGGAGATTGGATTGTGCCAAATCCAAGATTGTGGAGTGTGAAGGAAATATAACATTTCGCTGTCTTCTTGTTGTGTCCTCTACATCACAGTGAGCTCTTAATATTTTGAATTAGATTATATACTTTAGTGAATTATCTTTATGGAAAAGTTCTCATCATGGTTTTTCCTATTTTGGGTTTTCCATGTATAAATCTTGGTGTTCTTGCATTGCTAGTTTTATTCTTCACTTTTATACAGTTTCATGTGGTGATTACATATGTTATTTGTTTAATTTTTGTTTTATGATGATTCAACCACCCTCAACATTCAGAGTGTGTTTAGATATACCTTTCCAACACCTTCATGAACAAATATTGAGATCAGACATATCCATAAAAATGCTTGATTCTCACTTGAAGTTATTGACCTTGAAATGTAGAATGGAATCAAGGATTCCTTAAAAAATCTATGGATCTATGAATGCCACTCCTAGGTATTCAATGTTGTTATGCTTGATTGAGCACTTACTATGGAGGAAGAATGGATGAGAATGAAAAAAAGGATCTTCTTTCTTGCTTGAGAACTCCTCTACTTGGCCATAATGGGAGAGAAACTTGATTCGATGGAGAAGATTACCTTCAAATTTCATTAGATGCTTGGAGAGAGACTAGATCTTGGATGCTTTCCTTCAAATCTTGAATTTCCTTGGTTTCTTGAATGCTTCTTGATCATAGATATTGCATATATTTTTGGTTGATTGTCATTGATCTTGGTTACCAAAATGAGGAGAGATAGTGTTTTTATATACCTCATTACACATTCCATGATTCAAAATTAAGCTAGGTCAACCACATGATCTAATTTCCCACCAAAACATTGTAATAAGGCTCCGACTCAAATTTGAGCCCATTCCTAGGGGAATAATTTTTTTTTGGTATTTTGTTCCTAGGAAAAATAACTAACATTTGAATGGGAAGCAGGAAAGATAGGGTAGATGTCAAATAGGGAATAAATAGGTAGATGGATCAAGCATAATGGACATGAAATCTCAAAATTACTAAAATGGGGCCTAACTAAGCATCCCATCAGGAGTACTAACTTTTTAGGATTGTATAGTACCACAAAAAGGAAGATGGCCTTTCTCGGTATAGTCCCAAATAATAGATATCTTGGCATTCTAGCAACTATGCACTCGTTGGTCTTTCATGCTACTAAGAAGGTTCCACATATGGAGTTTTTAAAGGCTTATCATCACTACAAAGTGAAATACCGACATCAATGCAATGTTCTTAGATATGTTAGCATTTATGGGGGTGAGCAATTCTAGGGAAAAAAGATAATCCAAATGCTTTTTTGACACTCCTTTCTAGGTAAGATCGATGCAACATTGGACAATTTGATGATAATTTTATCACTCCACTTTCACCAGATTTATATATGTCTTTTGGCTGAGGGATGGAGATCTACAAATTTCCCATCATATGAATGCTAGAGTTGACAAGTTTGGAGAGGAGCTGGGATGAAAAGGAAAGGAGCTTCACCTTTCTTTTGTGGGGGGTAAAATTTTTACTAGAGTTTGAGGATGGGTAGGTTTGGAATTTCATGTTTGATGAAGGGATGCTAGATGGGGATGGATATGAGACTAACGAGGAAAAAGAACAATGTACCTAATGAAGAGACATACTAGGGTCTTGGTTATGGAGAATAATGGATTTCCAAGGATTATAGGGATGTCGAGGAAGTCATGACCAGTCAATATCACATCAATTTTAACATGAATTTCTTTGTCATTGAGCACTCCATTGGTGCATGTTGCATTCGAGAGGCTGAGGAAGACAATGAAGAAAAAGGTAAAGGTGACGGTGACAATGATAATAACAGTGTATAGGGTAGTTAGCTAATTCTATAAATTTATAATGGGATGCATTTTGTATATACTATAACCCCAATATGGATGGATTTTTGGAGTACTAGTTTACATTATGCTTAATGGATATTATTCCATAGATATAAGTTGCAAGTTTTTTTGTTAGGGGATAAATGGTTTAGAGTTGGCTTTAGTCGACATTCTCCCATTTGAACAAATGTAAATCTCTTTTTATTTTAACATAAAGGGCACTTCCCCTTAGTAGCTATTTACAAAAATAATAATAATCAAGATTTGTAAATATAAACATGTAATACATCTCTAGGGGTTTTGAACACAAGTCTCCACTATGAAGGTTTCTTAAGCACATTCTATTTTTAAATAATCATTTACTTTATCTTAATGATATGTTCATATCTATGGATGCATATACCTAGGACCTCCTTGAACTTGTTCCTGACCTCACAAGACTTGTTTCCTTTTTTTATTGGCATGTATATCTATAGATATCAATCTATTTATGTAGCTTAATTAGGGTATACATTCTCATATTTGTAGATATTTGAAGTACTTGATAAAGAAGTATCTAAAAAAGCATAATGTCAAGGATTGGTTGCAAGTGATAGCATCCAATAAGGATCACAATGTCTATGAGTTACCATATTTCAACATTTTTGGGAATGAGGGACAAGATTAAGATTAGATTTAAGTTTTGTCAGCATTTACGTATCCATGATATTGATTTTTTAACTATAAAGAGTTTTCTATTGCAATTCTATCACAAATATCATGCATTTTGTCACAAATATCATGCTAGTTTTGAGTTTATTTTGATTGTTTGTATTTTGGAAGTCTGATTGCTTTAAATATGTAGGTAGAGAGATTACATGTCAACATCTGGGGACATTTTTTTGTAGTCTTTGGATTATAGAACTTAAAGTATATTATTTAAATTCAATATGTTAGTTGGGAATTTGATTATTTTTAAAATATAATACCTTAATCCTTTTGTTGTACAACTTAGATAGATTGCCACACATATGGCTAATAAGAATGGATATTTATTATATTTTTGGTCAAGCATTGTAATTTTAATATCACTCTTGGAAATAGTCTTTAGACTATGAAGCACCTGCTTTCCATTAACATAAATGCTTTGAAATGTGCCATATTTATACTTATTATCCTAGCTTCAACCATTAAATTACTAGATAAAATCCTTGGTGGAGAGATGCTATTCACCATTACATAATTGTTATGGGTTATTTAATGGGTCTCAAACCTCTTCAAATCCCATCAAGGTAAATCCTTCCTTTTCTTCTGAAAGAATTAGAGACATAGTTCTTTTGAATGAAGTTATTCCTTCTGCTCATGTTGTAGAGACTCCCTTAACTTCATTTATTGTTTGCTGAGAAAAGACCAAACCATGTTCCTTTGGTAGATGAAGTTTTCCCTTCATTCCCATTTTTCTCATGCTATGGAGATTGGACTTTATCCTATAAGCAATCTTCTAGTTCCTTGTGAGGGGCAACATTTATTGTCAATGCAACAAGTTTTAAGAATTCCAAATGGGGTGGATTGAATTATATGATTTCCAACTAGAAAAAAGGGGGAATATAAGAAAATTACATCTCACATTCTTAGATTTGGATGTAAGAAGGTGTTAGGCTTTCTATGATAGTTACTTTCCAACTTATTGTATCATCAAATTAATCTGAAAGAAATAACTTCCTCAAGATCCCTCACTAAATCTAGATTGACCATCTATACAAATAATTAGTCAACCAAACATTTAAGAATCACATGGAAACATTCTAACCAGCCCATAATTCATTTTCAAAACATCATTAAGAGAAAAAAGTCAAGTCTCAATCACTTTAACTTAGCTAAGGCATTCTTGACAGTCCAAGTGAATAGTATTAGGAATGGTGCCAATGTATGAAATATTAAGTTCATCATACATGCACTTTCTATCTTAGGCATGAAAAAATCCCAACATGACACATTGCTAACCAAATTTAAATAAAATTTTCTAGGCTACCAAGAAAAAATAATCCTATCATCATAAGGAGGTATAGCCTTCTCATGGTGTAAGCTGCCTTCTTACTAATTTAGTCATTTTTCTAGATGGTGCACTTTATGTCTAATGAGATACCTTATATTATAAATATTCAATTTTGTTCCATTAGCATCAAAGCCTTAGTTTCACCCAATTATATGTTCCTTCCGCATGCTTAATTAAGTGATGATTGAAGATAAACTTGCATGGATCTACTTAATTTTACCCCTGAGATATTGAAGACCTAATAAGGTTTATGAATGAACAACTCTGGGATCTCATATAGGTCTCTCTATTGGTCCTTATCTTGGAAGGAGATTTGTCAATACAAGATAACTTTTTGTTAGTTTTTTATACCAAGTGGAAAATAGGCATTAATTTCTCTTGTGGTCCTGTCACCATGGGTGTATAGACAATATGGTGAGTGGTTGGAATAATAAATTATTGAGCACAAATCTCAATGAGATTTTGGCAATGAATATCAATACGTTCCTATAGTGGAAGGTCCACAACAACTTTATAGTTGGCCATATTTAGTACAATGTGTATTAACACTTGACCAATGTATATGCGATTCACACTACTTCTATCAAATGAGCTTCTCAAAATGAATCCAACAACACTTTCCAACAAGGCCTTATATTTTTTCATGTTCAAATACTTAATATTCATTTGTTGATTTTTACTTCTAATTTGACACTTTTTTGATGCAAAATGGTTTGACAATAATTTTAATTTCAATACATCAAGCATTAAACTAGGAAGATTTATCAATGCTTGCATTCTAACATCAGACCCAATTAAACAATCTTCAAATTTTACTGATGTGCAAAATATAAGTTGATGATCCCAGGGCAAGTGGATTTTATCAATAGTGGGTCAACTTGTTAGGTATAATAACTAATAGTGTAGTTTTTATTCAAAGTGTAGTCATATAGATGTTGAATTTTGCGAGTTAGATTTAACTTGAAATGGATTGTAATTTTTTGTGTACAATAAAATTGTTCATTATAACATTGATTATATAGAAGTTGTACTACTAAGCATGTATGCATTTGACTTGGGTACATTTGGGTACAAAACTATTATCTAGAATTTGTATTACTACTAATAATTATTCCATGACTGTTGAAATGTTTCGGATCCCCATTGGCTAGGAACAAAACTCCCATGGTCACCATCTTGAGGCATTGAGTTTGTAACTAATGGCTTTAGCAATATTACAAATTGCTATGTGAGACAATCAAATAATCAAATTGGTCGAATGTTATAAACAAGGAGATAATAGAAGCTAACATAAAAGTATAAGTTGGGTGTAGCAAACAGACAATTAAATTCTTATCTTTAAATTAAGATAAGAAATTGGGGAATGATCTTGTGTAGGGACAATTAACTTTATCTAAAATTCTCAACTTTAGATTAATAATGATCCATTTTCTAGCTAATTTTTATCTTTGGATTATATTTCTAATCATGTCTTCTAAACATTTTTATTAGAGAAATTTTTAGAACTATAGGCGATTGTATAACATCTTCCAATTGAATTTCTCCACAAGAACTCAACTCACTAATTTTTAAATAATGCATTTATTTTAAAATGAGCAATGATATATCTTTAATTGTATTTAAAATCTATTTTATTGCTAGTATATTGACCATTATTAAGGGTGGTTTTGATTTTCTTGAATTCTTTTATTCTAAGAATATTTTATTAGGGAAAATAATTTAAGAGTCCATCTTGTTTCAATAGTTAGAGCATTTGATGATTTATATATCTATTTTAAAATAAATAGTGATATATTTGTAATACTATTTGAAACCTATTTCATATGAGTTACAGGTTAGTTTTGATTTTCTTGAATTCTTTTGTTTTAGAATATTTATTAGGGGAAATAATCTAGGAGTTGAGCATGTTTCAATATGTGTAACATTTGTTGATTTCATGCCTAATATTTTTAACAATATGGCACCAATAACTTTTTAGCTTGTTAGAGTTGATGATGACTACCCATAACTAAATGAAATGTATTCCTTAAATCTAAAAAGCAACAAATCATATAATGGCACATCAATGCACCCTTTAAGAGGGCCCTCTCTCTTTTTTTGGTGCACCTTTTGAGACACCTTAATAACCAAAAAGAAAACTATTTGGCATCATATTTGACAATATAACTCAAAGACCTCAGTTCTAAGCAAGGGATTTTCCAAGTAAGCAGCTCTAAAAAAATGGGGGTGATTTGAAATTTCCACATAAGATTTTGAGAAACATAAAACTAGGGAGCTCAACTATTAGGTTCTCTCATTATTTCACTAAGTGAGATTTGGAATTTGAATCTTATTTATTTACAATCAATATCCAAACACACTCTTAAACACTATTGTATACATTTGAATATAATTTTTTAAAACAAATAAGTAATTTTTATATTATAGGTAAAATTATTTATTATTTCATTAAAATTAAATTGTTTGACACTTGAGTCACTTATGGTAAGTTAGTGATTAAAGATTAGATTTCCACAATTCATAGTATTTAACACTTGTAGTTTTTGAATTCTTAGTTTAAAATTTATTTTAGAATATCTCCAATCACACCCTACCCTCCATCATTAATACATTAAAATAATAATAAAAAGCTACAAAATATCCAATACAAATAATATTCAAATGTTATAAAAATTATCTAGAAAGAGTAAAAACTCTCAAAAATTTGAGGGCTGCTGCATTGAATACATAACTGGCCAATGGCCCAATTACATTTTTTAATTTTTTAAAAATGCAGAAAAAATATATAATAATAATAAATAATTATGCTACTCTGTATTGGAGGTAATTAGGACTGCATTGTTGAATCACTGCATTCAACAGGCATCTGGGCAAAACGTTTAGTATCAAGACAATAGTCATAAACAAGAAAATTCCTTCTTGCCCAAGTATAGTCCAAATTTTGTGCATCTGTTAAGGTCCAGGCTTGTGACTGATCCCACCAATTCTGTGTTGTTGTGGATACACAGGGTGGGAATGGATCCTCCCATATGCACCCATCTGCTTTGAATTTCCTGTAGGAAGAGATGAAGGGAGCCTTTCTCCAGTCAGTTTTCACCAATCCCCCCTGTGTGGCCCAACCATCTCCATCCCAAATAGTTGAGGATACATACATTGGCTGCTCATTGGGGAAGCTATTACTACCAGTGTTTTTGTATACTCTCACTGGAACTAAATCTGCAAAAAATCTGCACAACATACACAATGTCAAATTGACAAATACCCAAATGAAATGGAATATAGCTGAAATTCTAATGGCTTCTGTTAGGGTATGGAATCCTCGTGTCAGATCTTTCAAAATTAGAGGATTTTTGAGATTTCTACATGTGACATTAACAGTATGCAAACATCTTACAGTGATGTAAATGTACTTACACAATCTGATGATTGTTCCAAAGTACAGAATATGTGTGGTAATCCATGGTGGGATCAAACCAGAGCATGTGTCTCTGTTCTCTGTTCCCAGTGCCATTGACATATATATTGGTTTGCAGAATATATGGTTGCCCACTTGTGTTTCCCAAGAACTCGAAATCCAGTTCATCTCTTGTGAGAAAGTGCTTTGAAACCATCTGTCGGTCACAAGCAACGCAAGCACCTGTCAGCCATTAATAGTCACCTACACTGCTGACATACATTACCTATTTGAAGATTCCAAAATAAAAAATGTGTGCGCTTCTCAGTGTTCTTAAAAATGAAATTCGTTGTCCTATTTATCAGCATTTCAGACCAACTTCTGAGCTATTATCAATTGTTAAGGTCGGAATACCTAACTCTGGACCATCTTCAGGGGAGTTCTGTTTTTTCTTAGATTCATATTATATTTAACACTTTGATTTGTTTATTTGGATGATACAGCTTTCACTACTTGCCATTGTTTCATTGGCCTATTGTGCTTCTCAGAGATTTTAAAATTGAAATTTGCTGACCTATATCAGCATTTCAACCAACTTCTGATCCATCATACATTGTTAAGGTCTGAAGACCTACCTCTGAACCATCTTCAGGGGATGTTTGTTTTTTCTTAGATTTCTATTAAATTTAATACTTAGACTTGTTTATTTGGATATCCATCTTTCAATACTTGCCATCATTTCTTTATATACCAATTTCAGACCTACAAGAAATTCTACCCAAAACTATTCTGGAAATGGTACATGGAAAACACACTATATTTATTTATGATAACTGAAATTGGGTATTATGGCATTTGAACAAACAAAGAGTTCCTGATGCTCTCACATAATAAGTTGTGACAACTCCTGCAGCATCTCCTCCAACCAGCTTCAGCTTCATACTGAACCATCCGAATCTGTAACTGTGTTTTGACTGAAAACCAGAGCCTGCATATGACACTCACAATTGGGCAAATCAGCAAGTATACCATAACCTTCAGAGAAAACTAAAAGTGGATTCAACAAAGTTGTTTCCAGTTTGAAAAATCAAAACCTGTGAAAACTCATGGCATTGCTGGAACTTTGATACAGGAAAAAAGACTAAATAAATGCTCAAGTTAAATGGAACGTACCTGTTTTCTTATCCAGCATCAACTGCCAGATCTGCCCATCCTCAGATGTCTTAAAATGATCCCGTGCAAATGTTATCTGAAAATTGTCATCAAAAGCCTGATCACCAGCTGATGGTGCAGTTGCACTCACTCCCCAAAACAACAGTAGCATAAAAACCAATGGTATCAAGGCACCAGACATGCCCATCTTAGCAGGCTTTTACCTATATTGTTTGACACACCAAATAAACTACGAGTCCTTTATGTAAAGCATTAGGGTTTCCATTAGCAAAGCACAACGCCCAAGCATTGGAAAATGTTAAAGGTGTGTAAAATATAAGTTCAAACATGATGAAAAAGGCATTCAAATAGTGTGAAAATTAACCTAAAACTGAGATTGGTCAGTTGAAAACATTTCTCATATTTTTCCGTTTTGATGGGAAAGGTCCTCATCAATGACGGAATGCCTGGTTGTACAATACAATTAGAGAAATCTTGCTGGCTAGTGGTGTTTCCAGTTCAATTATTTGCCAATTCTATCTAAAGACAATAATTATGATTAACATTTCACGTCACTAATTATGATTTCATCCAGTGGGCTTTTTTAAAGCTTATTTTGGACCAAAGATTTATGTATTTGCAGAGTAAAGTCAGGACTTAAAAAGCCGTGAAAGAATTGAATGGACCTCCATTCACTGTAAAAGCAGATATTAAGTGTAAAAATGGGTCATCACGTGAATTCAGTTTGCTGGTAAAGGTCCTACTTTTTAACATAACTGAAAGAATCACGCGGAACTTGATGTTTTTGTTTGACTGTTTTAGAGAACCTGTTGTTGACACGTCATCTTGTGATATAGACTGATTTATCTCCGTGACATGGCCAGCTGTGGTGGACACGTCATTTCATTTCATGCCACACTTAAATTTAGGTATTGGCTAAATAGCCAACTAAAACGTAAAAAATATAAAGGGAGTTGGGAAAAAATACTAAGTGTCCCCTTGGTAAAATATACATTTTAGTTTGCTGTTAGACAATATTCACTTATTATCAAGGTGCACATTGTATTCAAATATTAGTATAATTTAATAAAAAATAATTTTTAATGTTATTAATAATAAATATATAGGGAAGAGGATTGAGAAGTTGAACATCTTAATTTCATTCTTTTCATAATCTTATGTAGAATTTTAAATCACTTCTATTTTTTTCTTGTAGTAGCTTATTTGGTAAGTTGCATGCTTATAACTAAGATTTCAAGGTCACATCATTAAACAAGATGCCACATTCACATGCTTTTTGCCAAGGCGGGAAAAAAATGAGACCCTTACTCATACACCAAGTCATGTTTAATTAGTGCGTTGACATGGCATCATATGAATCTAAGGAACACATTTCATTTAGATATGAGTAGTCATTATTAACAATAACAACTTTTAAGTCACAACTATTAGTGCAATATTGTAAAAAAATATTGAATATTTTTTCAACAAGTGCTATAACAACTATTAGAACATAGTGAACTACTTAGTCCTCTCCCATAGTTATTAATTATTTTAAACATTATAATCAAATATAAAATGGATGGTACCATCTTTCAACTAAAAGGGAGACCATATATGCCTTTTTGGGTATACGTGAAACCTATAAAGTAATATAAAATAATATAGATTTTTTAAAGGATATGAACTCTATTTATTTGGTGATCAAAACTGTGAAAAAATGATAAATAAATAATGTTTGATAATTGACATTTCAAAATAATTGAATATGGGAAATGTAAATAGAAAAAAAATCTAATTAGGTTAGTGATTGATAAATGTATAAAGAATGAGAAGATTTGGATTAAATATGCTCTCAACAGTACATAATAGTAGAATGGTAATCGTTTATATTCATATTTATGCTCCTCCAATTTAAGTTCATGTAGATATCAAGCATCAGAAGCTTGTGTGAAGCTTGACTCAAATAAACATTCTCAAGGATTATAAGATTGATTCCTATTATGTTTTCAATTATTTCTCATAACTTCACTTGCTAATGAAAAAAATAAAGATAAGTCTAAAAAGAAATATATTGTAACTTGAACAATTAAATAAGTTATTCATTAGATATAATATTACTTCTCTAAACCATAACACATCAATAATCAATAGACATAACTTAAGCACCATTAGTTTAGGTAAATAATTGGTTCAAAAACAAAATAAGATTTCTATAAACGAGCCCTTGGTCTATTGGTGAAGTTCAAAGGTTGCTAATGAACCCACTAGGAGTGTAAGCCTCCAACATCAAAATATAGGATGAGGCTAGGATCATGCCCTGAGCAAATTCGGTAAAATGTATCTTCCTCAATTGTCGACTCTTAACCAAAGAGGTTTAGTGTAAGGCTTGTGCTCTTGTATCGGGTAGCTAAAAATGATTTAGTGGATGACCTTCATAAAATAAATAAGATTTCTCTCTTCTTTGGATATCTCATCTTGATGATGGACCATGAAACTTTTGATCTAAAATATTGATGATGAAAAAAAAACATATTAAAATATAAGAATTTCTGATAAGCTATTTTTATAAATTGCAAATTTTCATGCTTTTAAGAATCATAAAATGATCACAATTCCTTTGTATTAATCACTTGTTTTGCCACAGTAAAAAAAGTATAAGATTAGACATCTTTAGAAACTTGAAGGTTGATTGAAATTGAAAACCAATTCAAGAATATAATAGTTACGCAAAAATCAAATAACATGAGAATTTTTGTTACATTCCAAACTTATACTAAACTCAAAACTCTAATCTATACAAAACTAAGAAGTTGAAAAAGCCTACCAAACAATATTCATTAATGTAAGATTTGAGCAATACAAATTCACAAAACCCGAAGATCACCTGCATACAAAAACCTGTTACAAGGAAGTAGAGACAAGAAGAGGGCAAGGGTTTGACTCAAAAATTTGAAGAAGAAAATATCCTCAAATAATGAATGAATTAAATGTACAATGGATCATCCTTATAAAGGAGATTGAAAGCCTTGAAAGGAAAACCCTGGTGTATGTAATAATTAGTTAAATTATTACAAGACTAATGCATGCAAGTTTATATTTAAAACACCTAGTGCATGAGTTTAGAACAACTAGTGCATGTATGTTTAAATATAAACAACTAAAGCAAAAGGGTTGACATCTTAAGAAGGGAGTAAAGTTAATTAATATAATTAATACTTTACTCTAACACCCCCCCTTAAGATGAGAAACAATGAAGCTACAAACAATGCAAGAATAAAGCAAAAGAAACTATAGTTCTGAAAGCATAAAATGGGTCCTGACAGCATGGCTTGATGAGGTACCCATGTACAAAAGAGAGTCTCTATAAAGCAGAGAAATATAGAAAATCACATGAGAAAAACTCTACTCCAAAAAGAGACAAAGACTAGTCTGAAGGACTGAAAAAAACTCCAAAACTAGGGATGTTCCAGAAAATAGGAACAAAAATGAGCATGTAGAACATCATTGAAGTAAGAAAATGCAAACTCTATCAATAAGTAACTACTGATTTGAAGATCCTCCACTGAAATAGAGCATGACCAGGTAGAGAAAACTTAAATATGTATGAGTGCCCTCAAATGACACTACTCCAATAAGTAGGGAAACAATTGAACTCGAAGATATAGATGGTATAAAACACTAAAGCCTGAAGAGCTGATCAATCAAAGATGGAAGAGTGCCTCTAAAAATAGGAAAGAAAGAGTGTCTACATGGTAAATGATCCATCTCATTGAAATGCATAGGTACCCAACCACTACATCCACCTAGTACATAGGAACAAATACTGAATACATAGCTCACACTATCGAACCAATGAAGTAGAAGAATGATCAATAGAAACTCCCCATAATGCTGACAAGAGAGAGGTGACATGTACACTGAAAAAAGTGCCAATAAGAACTGCAT
The DNA here is from genome assembly GCA_027943335.1 of Chamaecyparis obtusa. NCBI lineage: Eukaryota > Viridiplantae > Streptophyta > Pinopsida > Cupressales > Cupressaceae > Chamaecyparis > Chamaecyparis obtusa. The sequence continues at coordinate 209,438 of BSBK01004760.1, read as the reverse complement.
CGTGAAGAACTAGGAACATCGAAGGTGCATAGAAAACACATGCACAAATACAGATACCCTGAGGCTAATGTCATGGAAGGAACACTCACTTGATAAAGGTAGATAGCAAACAAAGGCAAACATCAAACACCCCCCCCAATACACTTTATAATGGAGTGCAAGTACAAATAGCACAAACACATTCAAGATTCCAAGCATGCAATAGAATGATATTTTATCTCTGTGCATGTGCATAAAAGAATGCTACAAAAGTAAAGTATACACTGCTCAAAGAAGAGCGAAGGCTGCTGAAACAAAAGAACAACCTAAGACGAGCCATCCCCCAGGACCTATAACATCCAAGATATCCACCAGAGTGCAGAAATGCAAAAAAATGATAGAATGTACTTGGAGCAGAATCTGAAAAAATGACTGATATAACTAGAAATCTCTCAGACCAAGCTTTCCAACGATATCTTGCTTTCCCAAAATGGAGTCCGGATGTACAAGATAGAGCCTTCAGAGTGTAAAACATAACATCTAACTTTGACAGTAAAAAACACTATCAAAAAAGAAAAATTAAAAATTCAAACCTCCAGATCTAGATAGAGCTCAGAACTAGCTTTTCGACGATATCTTGTTTGCCCAATTTCAATACCGTATGCTCAAGTTATGAGCAAAAAACCACCGAGTGCTCTGGAAGGCCCAAAATGGTGTCTAGATGTGCTAAAATCAGCACTTCACAAGCTTAAAATTGACGACCAAATGATCATCGCAGCATACAAGCCCTGTGGGGCTTAAATTTTAGGTCCCTAGTCGCCATATGACTAGGGGTTAAAACTACATTCGCCTGGCTTAAATTTGATGGCCAAATGGCTGTTGCTGGCAAAAAAAATAAAAATTAATTTTTTTGCAAAATTGCATGTGCACCTTAGGATCCGTGTTAGGCCATTCAGGTTTTTGCCTTGATTTGTGTGCTAAGTTTTTATTCTTGATTTATGTTCTGGGCAATAAATTTTTTTGCCTTGATTTGCATGCCAAAATAGAGAATTCTACATTCAGAAGTGTGCCAGGCCATACAAATTCTACCTTGGGAAGCGTGCTAAGCTGTCTGGTACCAAAAAAGCCCCAAAATGCAAAGTTATCCAAATTTGACTTTTTTTTATATCAAACTAGGGGTTTTTGGGTGCTGCAAGCTCAACAGTGAGGTCCGTTTGGGATCAAAGTGCACCAAAATTTAGGGTCCCCTAATTTCAATAAAAAAACAAAAAAAAGCCCTAATCTAAAACAGATGAATTTCTAATCTCTGAATCCTTCAGATGCGAATAAGTTGTAGCAGATTAGACTTTGATACCATGTAGGATTCGAGCAATAAAAATCCACAAAACCTGAAGATCACCTACATACAAAAACCTATTACAAGGAAGTAGAGACAAGAAGAGGGCAAGGGTTTGACTCAAAAATATGAAGAAGAAAATATCCTCAAATAATGAATGAATTAAATGTACAATGGATCATCCTTATAAAGGAGATCGAAAGCCTTGGAAGGAAAACCCTAGTGCATGTAATAATTAATTAAATTATTACAAGACTAATGCATGCAAGTTTATATTTAAAACACCTAGTGCATGAGTTTAGAACAACTAGTGCATTTGTGTTTAAATATAAACAACTAAAGCAAAATGGTTGACATCTTAAGAAGGGAGTAAAGTTAATTAATATAATTAATACTTTACTCTAACAATTAATGCCTTGGATGTATGTAGTATGGTGTCTTTTGAATAAAATACTACATGCTAGTAATATTTGCATAAATTATTGGTTAATATTATTCCTTCTGCATAGCACATGAATTTCTACCATTAAAAATATAGTGGGGTGATTGTGGGCTCGATACATCCTAGATACAACTATGCATTTTTGGGAGCTTATTTGAACATTTCAAATATTTGGTAATTAAATTTGCATAAGATGATATTTCTATTTCGTTATTCTCAACATACTACAATAGACACCACCATGTAAAATTTACCAAAAAATCCTATATTAAGCTTAGAATGTTGGTTGTTGTTTGAATGTAATTGGATGATTCTTACAATCTTTATCTAATATTTTTTAGTGATTTTTTGTATTCTTTTGAGGACTATTTGATAATCCAAATCATTATTTGATTCAACGGTTAGTGATAAATGGTGATATGCACAATGCTCTTTATAGACCTATACCAATATGGCACCCTTCACCTAACATAAATAAATCAACCTATATAATACTTACAAATAGACTAGGACTTGTTACCTAAGGACTCCACTCCGCTTGAGGTCCCAATGGTATAAACATCCCTTGAAATAGTCCCTTGGGATTGTGTCAATAATTAGATATAAAATAGCTTGGATGGATAACAAAACTCAAAGAGATAACATATTTAGAATAGGTTCTAGAAGGTTAGTACACCATCTCAATTGATTGACTTTATGATTTATGAAGCTAAAAAATAGTGAAGTTTATAGGATTTAACATAGTATCCCTGATGATATCATTGGTTAACATTTGCACATGTTAATTGATAAAAGATAAAAGGTCCACAACTTTCTTGATAGATACACCACCAACCAACAATGGAAATGTATCCTCAACATGCCTAAATTGCTACTTATAGATTGCATGAACCATTTGAACAAAGCTAAATCTATGATTGTCACAATGTAGATAAGGTAATGGATTCTGATAGCACTAGGGATTGCAAGGGTTATTAAATTAAATTATATTGATGATCCCTAAGTTCCAATATCCCACTACATATAATACAAAGATAATAAAAACTAAACTTAAAACAAGAAACAAAAACACAACCTTGGTCTATCAAAACTTGTAGTTACTCTTGATTGAAATATTCATGGTCATACTTGGATATAAGGGGACTATTTTAATAATAATACTGATATTGAAGAAAATATCATATTTAAATGCTACAACTCTCAGTGAGCTCTTGTGTGTTCTCTTCCAATGAGGAAAATCATCTCTAGAGTCCTTATCGTGTTTTGGGTATAAAGTCAATGATAAAAACTAAATTAAATCACACAAAAATGAAAACTTATTAAATTTTCTCTAAGGATGTTCAGAGAGACTCCTACTTATCTTCAATTGCCATTTATTTATTCTTAAAATATTAGAAAACCTTTCCCAATTTAATTATATCTTTGTAACAAATAATCTACAAGTTGTCAATGGGTAAGTGCACTAAGATGGTGTGCAAAAAGGGGCGTATAAGTGGCCACTTTTTTTTTTCCTGAAATCAGGTAAACCCGAACTTCAAATAGAAATTGGAGGGTCTTGCACTCAAAATTAGAAGATGTGTAAAGAATAAGAATTGTAGTACTCTGAATCTAGTTTCTAAACTACTAAAGTTTATTAAAAATAGATAATATTAAGAGGGCCAAACCCTTTGCGAACAAAAAATTATTCCTGATTTTTTTAGAAAAATATAACATAGTTGTTTCTGTGTGCTTAACAAAATATATACCTAGATATAATATTTTGAAAAACCGTTTGGTAGGATGGTAGGTAAGAGTGAGATCTAGAAGTTGTGTAGTTTTACATCATTTTTTGTTAAGTACTTTTTTTTAATGATTTTTTGAAGTGACCACATCTTGAAAATTTGGTACCTGTTCATGCGCTGAGCATAACATACATCAAAATAATAAAAAATGCAATCTTAATTTTTTTAAAGTGTATAGATTAACAAAAATATGTAATTTGCTTTGCAATTGGTTGAGTAGAACAAAATTTATTAAAAAAATGGTAGACATATGTCTATGAGGCCTGTCAAGGCACTACTAAAGAAAATTAAATTTCACTATGTTAATGTTGTCTAAAAATTGAAAAATTTATATGGTTAGAAAGATGAGAAGATGTATAAGATTATGGTGGTAATTTAAGAGATACCCACTTGATCATTTGTAAACCTAATGAGGATGAAATCGAGCATTCATGTTGGAAGATGAAAAATGTGTAAAGGGACTAAAATAGAGGGAAAATGGGCTTTCAAGCCTTAGGGTCATTTACTAACCCTTTTTGAAGCCTAAAACGCATACGAGATTTTTTTTCCATCATAACCCACTCAGGTTTTGAAAATAAAAAAGTACATTTCAAAATTTTAAAAACCCGTACGTGTTTTAGAGATGTAAAGACATGCAATTTAAGCTTTACAAAACATGTACAAGTTATGAATACATCAAAACACATGTTCCTAAATTAAGAATACACTAGATTTATGTATATAATATATGTTTATGTTTGTATATATTCTTATCTATAGTTTTATATACATATATTTATATAGATATATGCATATATGTCTCTATAAATGCGTGCGTCTCTCTCTCCCTCTCTCTCTCTCTCTCTTGACATCCCATTATCTCCATTCCTCCCCACATCCCCCTCTCTTCCTATCCCCGTCTCTCCCTCTCTTCCTCCCTCCCTCCCTCCCTCCCCTCCCTCCCTTCCTGGGTTCCTATTTTTACAGAACCCATATGGGTTATGGAAAAGTAGAGGAAATGAAATATGTTCCTCATAACACATGTGGGTTATGAGGAACTTCTGGTTCTTCATAACCCGTACGGGTTATGAGGAAATTTTGGTTCTTCATAACTCGTATGTGTTATGAGGAACTTTTTTTTCTTCATAACCCACATGGGTTATGGAGAACCCAAATATTTTAATATTTAAATGATGCTAGGGAAAGGGTCATTTTCACAAGCCTACGAATTTTGAATTTCAAATAACCCGAGAAAGTTATGAAAATAATTGTTTTTTTTGATGTGGCCACTTTTTTGCACACCATCTTGGTGCACTTACCCCAACTATTGCTTTTACCTATAGAGCTAAACCTATTTCATATGTTTGGAGATCACTTTCATTTAATGATATTCATAGTTAAGACCAATCTTGGAATAACTATATTTTGAATTATTTTCTTTGTTTCTCTACTAGTGGTATAATATAAGCACACATGTCCTAAATAGTTTGGTCTATTACTACTCACTACAGGTCACATTTTTTATTTTTCTCTATTAAACAACTCATCAAATCTCATGCTTGTATCTTTGTGCCATCATAATTTTTTTAAACTTACAATTTCACGCTAGGTTTAGCACGTATTTTGGTAGTTGTGCTAGTCTTGGGTCTAGATTGGAATTTTTTCTCATATATACCCTAGTTCCTGGAACTTTGAATACCCAATTAGGTTTAGGACACTAGAACCTAATGTTAGTGTACCAACAATTTGACTCCAAATTTAAAAGTTCAAACATGTTGGCTTTAGGCATCTAATAATCATGACCTTGTTGTCACTCTTTTCTGAATAATTGTTTACAAAAACGTGTTAGAGATATGTAAATGTACCTCTATTCCCTATTTGAAAAGCCTAATAATCAATCTAGAAATATAATTACACATCTTTCTAGCAAGAACTATCAAGATCAAACAAGCTTATGAGTTTAAAGCTATCATCAAACACATAATGATTTTCTATTAAGATTCCTTTATTGCTTATTGCTTGTCATCATGAAGATATACTAACATATTACATAAGAAGTCTAGGTGATCCCACAATAGCGGGTTACACTTTCACCCATGGAGGGAAAATGAGGGTGCGGGAAAAATGATTAGAAAGCATGTTTGATTGAATAAAAATTTCTAATCGAACATGCTCTATACTTTTAATTGAAACCTATGACACATAATTTTGATTGAATAGAATATATGTTTAATTTAATCCTTGAACATATGTTCGATTGAACCGTAGACCATTTTTTTGGAGAATTTATGGCACATATGTTCACTAGAACCCTAACTGGTTTTCTAGAACCTCTTTCAATCGAATATATGTTCTATTGAATATGGTTCCTATGTATTTCTCCTCCAATATCTCCAAATTTCTAGCCTTTGAAGCTTAGGTTGAAGGCTCAAACAAAACAATCTTGACAAACCCAGATGTAGGATTGTTGTACTCAAAGCAACCTTTCCAATGATTATGATTTTAATACATATTGAGTTTATTATGAATTTTTATTTTTAGTTTAGCTAGACATAGTTTTTCATCACATATCAACTTTTGTATTCAACACTTATGAAAAATAGTAAACTAAGTAAAACAATTTTTGAAAAATATCTATGTTTTAGGTATTGATCCTGTCTTTCCAACAAAAGTAAATAGTTTAATTTCAATACATACACAACAAGTTATGAGTATCAAGGGGAAACCATGTCTAAATTATAGTTAACTCCACTTTAAAACTTAATAAAATAAAAAATATTCAACAAAGTGAAATGAAACCAATTGAAATCACTAGATTTTGATACATTACAAACCTAAATTTTAAAAAATCACATTTTGATCCCTTTTAGGAAAAATGCTAAGCAATATAAAGTGAATGCCACTCTTTGAAAATGGTGTTTGCTATTAAAAAAGTATTTTTGAAGGAGATGGAAAAATGGATATATATCAATTCCATTTAAAAAAAAATTAGAATCCACAAACTAAATGTTACAAATCATTACTTTATATCATCTTCAAATTCCTAATGTTTTAGCGACAATAGGTGTCCAAATGTGAAGTTTCTTCTAGAATGTTCATTTTACTGTCAAAGTTGGCTAAAAAGTGTAAACTACTATTATGGGATTACCTAACTTCAAGAGAAAATATCGCCACCTTACATGAGATCCAATCAAGGGTTTTATGCTCAAGGTAATTATTTTTATTTGTGTTATTTATTTGCCTCAATTTCTTTAAGAACATATATGATTGTTACCATCAACATCATTGTTGTTGTGGAAGTGGGAACACTAAAAAGAGGTTAAAATAAGTTAAGCTCCTATACATCATAACATTTCCCCTCTTTGTGTGTCTAGGCGTATATATGAAGGATTCAAACTATAACAATGACATGGATGGACATAATTGACCATGATGAACTATTTTAGACTTTAAACAATTCAAAACCCTAGGAATAGAGTGTCCAATAGTAGTGTCCTCTTATTTTGGTTCTAGATTTTGAGGGTAGCTATGTATATCTCTACTTCTAGGTCATTCTCAATGTCAACTCCTATTTGTACAGTGCTTGGACACTAGTGCCCAATGATGGACTTTTTCCTAGTTAGCCTCTCATTTTAGTATTATGTTCCTTTTTGTACCTCACTTCCAAATATAATTTTATCCTATGTACTTTCATTTTATATTTCTTACATTCTATTTAAATTTTTAATTTTAGCCTTCTTTATTCTAGTTCGTTAGAGGGATTCAATCAATCCCCATCATACGCAAGGAAATTAGAAAATTCTGGATTCTAGATAGCTTGGATATCTCTTGAGGATTATATTCAAACCCATTCACATCCTTATAATGATCTATGTATATAAAGGATTGATTCTAGGCTAATACACATGTTATTCTAGGAGATCACTTTTCACTAACATCATTTTGGTGAACCCAACTTAGTTCGCACTTGCAATTAGGTGGTCCCACAATAGCGAGTCCCACTTTTTGGCCAACTTTGACACAGAGATCAACATTCTAAGAAAAAACTTCACTTTTGAACACCTGTTGCCGCAAAACTATTAGGAATTTGAAGATGATGTAAACTAGAGTCTTTTAGAATTTTCTTTCTAGTTTCTATATATATATATATATATATATATATACATTTAAATTAAAAAACATTTAAATTCATTTTTCCTTCTCCTTCGAAAAGTGGTTTGCGTGAAAAAACTATGTTTTTAAGGAGTTACTATCACTTGGATCAGCATAACCTTTTTTTAAAATATGATAACGATGTAATTATTTTGAGATTATATTTGTAACTTCAATATCTAAAGGATGCAATTGGTTTTATTAATTTTGGGTCAATATTTCATAGTTTATTAAATTCTAAAGTGACATTAATTGTAATTTAGACATAAGGTCACTTGGATCGCTCTAACTTGATAGATGTGTATATCAAAATTCATTTTTTCTTTTTTCATAGAAAGGTAACAAAAATACACTTTTGCTATATAGTTTTTATAATTTACTATTTTTCCTAAAGTCTTGAAGAGACAGGTTGTTGAATGACCAAACAACCTATGTTTAGTTAAAGTAATATTTAAAAGTGATAATGAACTCAATATGTATTAAAAATATATTCATTAGAAAGCTTGTTACGAATAGCATCATTTGACATCGTATGTTTGAAAAACCATCTTGTTTGGTCCTTTTTACACGCCTCGAAAGATCATTTTTTTGAAGTTCACTCATTTTTTGAGGGTAGAATTTCAGTTTTGGGGTCTTCGCGCGAAGACCCCCTTCGCACGAAACCCCTTGAGGGTCTTCGCACAAAGACCCTTCACATGAAGCCTCCCAAGTGAAAATCCCAGCAAACAACACCCCGCTAGATTTTTTTGTCTAGGCACTTCGTGCGAAGTATATACTTAGGGCGAAGTTGGCAAGTGTGTTTATTTTGTAAAAAAAAATTAAAATGGTATAAAACTAAAACATTTTGTTTGTATTTTATACCGAATTGCATTTAATAAATTTGCATTTTCTATTATTGAAGGCATTTGTTGGAGGAGGATTTCTATTTCTATTTTTTCAAAGATATAATTTTGGAGAGGAAAAATATTAGATTAAAGTATTTTTTGAAGAAGAGAATTTTTGTTGACGATCTTGTGGAAGACATTTTTTGGAGCTCAAAGAAATAGGGAACAAGAAGGGAAGACAAAGTAAATCTTCTAGAAAAAGGTCACCTAGTAATGAACAAAGAAATCGTGAAGCTACATTGACATATTATCATAAAACTAAAGAAGTTGAAAGAGAAGATGACGTAGGAGGGTCAAGTCAAGTTGAAGAATTGCACATTGAAGAAGGGTCGGGATCACTCCCTACAGAAGCTCAAACAATTGATGTTGGAGAAGGGTCAAGATCACGTAATCTTATTGGTATGGATGAAATTTTAAATTTAGCTCAAACTATAAAGAGAAATATTAATTATAGAAACTTAGATCAATTACTTACAATGGATGTGGAGAATTTGAGATCACTTGCTAATGTTAAACCCTTAAGTCTCGCTAAGAAGAGATCAATGAATATGATAGCAAGAGAAATATTGGGTAAATTTGGTAATTTTGAAACACTTGAACAAGTTCAATTGTTTTCAGTTGTACTTATAAATAAAAAGTTGGAAGGGGCCTTAAAATTATTGGGTATAGACACATCATCAAAGAATAGAAAAGTTGTTGACATGCAAACTGATATGATTGAAAATCTTAGGAAAGGTTTGAACCAGCTAGGGAAGCGATCTCAAACTAAAGATAAGAAAATTACAAGAAAAGTTATGTTGACATCCATTGTAGGTAACACTATGGGATGAAAAAGACAGATATCTTCAGTTTCATCTTAGTTTGGTCTTAATAGGAAAACAATATCACAATATGTTAATAGGAGAATACTTTTGGATGATAGCATCTTGGAAGGCAATTGGGAAATCATGTGCAGAGCTCCTCGTTCTGATAGGATTGATGAAAGAATACAAATTTTGGTCACATCATTTTGGAATGATAATACACATCATTCATCAAACACTAGAGATGTTATCAGACATAGAATTTCAGCTAATCAATATGAATATCATATGAAACATTGGTTGGACACAACACAACATGAAATGTATGTGTCATTTTGTAGTTCTAATCCTAATATAAAGATTGGGAAAACATTTTTTGAAAGATTGAAGCCATATTATATCAGGACAAACAAAGTGTTCGAAACTTGTTTTCTTCGTTATCATATTGAATTTGATCTCCACTATCAGGTTTTTCGAAAGTTTGTAGAAGACACTTATGGTTTTGAAAATGATCCTCCTACTAGATAAAGTGAGTTCATCTCATCCATTTTATGTGACAAAAGAGATGATGTAGCTAGACAAATAAATTGCATAAAAGGAATATGTCAAACATGTGTTGATTTGCCTCTTTTTCCTTTGAAAAATGAAAATATTGATGTAACAAAGATGGTAAATTGTAAGAGTTACAAATATGTAAAGAATGAAACAAAATTTGGGAAAGAATCCAAAAGGTTAGAATATGTTGAAGAGGAGATAAATGTTGGAGTATTTATGGAAAAATTTAAAAAATTGAGTCAACCCTACATTCATCATGCATTTTTTGCAAAGTGGCAAGCACAACAATTCCAAAAATTGAGAGACAATTTCCCACTTGGAACTATTGTATCAGTTCTTGATTTTGTAGAAAATTATTCTTTTGTTCATCAAAAGGCAATTCAATCAGAATACTATTTTTTAGAGCAAATTACTAGTATGGTACATGTGTGTTATCGACACACACAATTAGATTTGGATGGTATTCAGAGCACATTTGAAGCATGGGTCATCAAGAAGGAATATCATTTTTATATAAGTGATGATAGAGAGCATGACATTCGTTATGTAGAACACTGCTTCAAGATTTTTTTGCAAATTTGAAAGAAAGAGGTATAAAAATTGATAAACATTATGTTTGGTTAGATGGATGTGTTGCATAATTCAAATCACTGAGACCATTTTATGCACTATGTAGATATCATCGTAATGAAAACATACCACATGTCTAGAGTTTCTTTGAGAGTGGACATGGAAAAGGTGAACATGATGGTGCCGAAGCTTGCATCAAACGTGCTATACAAAAGTATCAAATGAATTATAAGGGAGTGCATATAAAAAATGCACATGATGTGGTTGAATGGTGCAAGACACATTTCACACCAAATGAGAATGACACGTCATCAGGATTGACTTAGGTGGTGCCATATAGAAAATTTTGGGAGATAAAAGGTATGCACACATTTTTATATTATTTGAAAGTGTTTAAAAATTTTATGATATTTTTTATTCAAATTATATTTATATAGAATGTATTATATATGCATTTGTTCAGGTGTTGTAGAAAAATTATTCATGGTTGCAATAGGATAGAAAAGACACGATCTTTGCATTCAATTATGAGTACGAATTATCGTAATTGGATGTTGAACACTAGGGACTATGCATGCTTTTGTTGTCACTACATTGCTAACAATTATGAGGAATGTATCAATCAAGACCATGGATATGTAGGCGCATAGAATCTAGTGCCACTAGTTGTTACTGTTACATTTGATAGAGATGAAGATGAAAACTTTGACGATGTCCCTTTGATTTCTACTGATTACAATCATATCTCAGGATTGGTCAAAATTGGTAAGTATATATATTTCACATTATTTGGTACATTGAGATGCATGTATAGATAGATAGATAGATCTATAAATTTAACTAAGTAAATTTTAAGATCTCACACATGTATATATAAATTCACTGTGTAGGAGATGTCTTTGTAGTGATTGCTGAGCGTGGAATGTAGAAGGAGTTGGTTATTATTTACTGCGTTGTACTGCAGAGAGGATGAAGTTACTTGAACCTAAAGAAAGTGATGGAATGTTGTTCCCCACAGGTTTGTATATGGTTTACGTCAATAGATTGAAATCAATTTGTAAATTTTAAATTTCAACCTTTTAACAAATTCAAATTGAGTTTGTTTAATTTATATATTGTTAAAATTTGTGACCTACAGGTTCAATTGTTTTAAAGGTAACATATTTCAAGAAAATCAAAGTAATTCAACATGGTATTCACTTTGTTGGTTACAAACCAGACAATAAGGTGTTTCAATATAGTCACCTAGTAGTTGTCACATCTATTTGTCTCCATACAGTTAAATCTAAATGTGGACGTCGTAAGTGGAGACTAGATAGTGAGGATCATGAGAGAATATTACATGTTCTCCATGAAAGGTCTGAACCACTTGAGTTTTTCTAAAAAGTATAATATGTATACCTATTTCTTGTGTTATGACCTACTTGATATCTCTAGATTAAATTTCATTATACTTCATTTATATATTTAAATATATGATGGACTATAATTTGTTGATATATGATGGACCTATTTGATGGTTCAATGGTTTTAATATATAGAATTTTATATGTATACTTTGATTATTCACTGATTTTTATAGATTGCATAGTAGTTAAAGATTTTATGTATGCTTTGATTATTCAATGATTTTTATGATACTTTTTATGATGCTTATGATTTCTAGATCCCCTTAAGACTCCCCTTAAGACACTAAAAAATGATGAAATTAGTTAGATTACTTACGACGTGTATTAGTTCTATAATTAGTTACATGTATTAACTAGTCATTTTTTATGATATTAATTCTAGATCCTCTTAAGACCTCCCCTTAAGATCTCCTCTTAAGATTACTTATTAGTTAAAGATCCCCTTAAGACACTGAAAAATGATGAAATTAGTTAGATTGCTTATGACATGTGTTAGTTCTAGAATTAGTTAGAATAGTTATTATCCATTAGTTACATGTATTAACTAGTTATTTTTTATGATATTAATTCTAGATCCCCTTAAGACCTCCCCTTAAGACACTAAAAAATGATGAAATTAGTTAGATTACTTATGACATGTGTTAGTTCTAGAATTAGTTAGATGTATTAAATAGTTATTTTTATGATATTAATTCTAGATCCCCTTAAAACCTCCCCTTAAGACACTAAAAAATGATGAAATTAGTTACATTACTTATGACATGTGTTAGTTCTAGAATTAGTTAGTATAGTTATTGTCCATTAGTTACATGTATTAACTAGTTATTTTTTATGATATTAATTCTAGATCCCCTTAAGACCTCCCCTTAAGATTGCTTATTAGTTAAAGATCCCCTTAAGACACTAAAAAATGATGAAATTAGTTAGATTACTTATCATATCTAATCAAAATCATCTAAGATCATATCATCTAATCAAATAAAACCATGTAATCAAATAATCTAATCAAATTATATATCATCAAATCATATCATCTAATAAAATAAAACCATCTAATCAAATCATATATCATCAAATAAAATCATCTAATCAAATCAAATCAAATAAAATCATATTATCTAATCAAATATATGTCTCTAATCAAATATATGCCTCAAATCATATGTCTCTAATCAAATATATGTCTCTAATTAAATATATGTACATCTAATCAAATATATATGTCTCTAATCAAATATATGTCTTGAATCATAAACTGAAAATATCAAACATATACTAATGACATATATAATGAGTCTCACATAAAAGATATGTGCAACATATCCTCAACTAGGGAGTCATCTAGGCATGTACGGACATAACGACCCTCTGAGCAACTGCCACGAGCATCCTCTAGCTGTGAGACAACAACTGATCCCCGCAAATATAAATGCATGTATATATAATAATAATCTAAAATAATTAAAATATTATAAATGCATGTTTAAACTTACATATTTTTAAAACTTACCTAACCACTACTAGGTGTCACATCTGCTGAATTGCTCCTATGAAAAGCATCCTTTGGCTGTAAAACAATGATTGACTCCTACAAATTTAGTACAACATTTGGTTATATACATGTGCATAGTATATATATTATGTAAATTACTTAAAATATATAAATACATGTGTACACATGCATGCTTAAACATACACGTATATCTAAAACTTACCTGACCACTATTAGGTGTCACATCAAATGGATCTCTCATATGAAGATGCTCTAAGCCCACACTAGAGGTAACATGCTTTGCTAACTGTGCCTACAAAATATTATACATTGAACAAACATCAATACACATGTCCACAATTAATTGTTCACTAAATCTCCTAAGAAAAAAGAAAATAAAATTTTATATGTATCTGGGTCTTAGGAGAAGGAGCATCATCAATGCACTGGACCATCGTATCATCAATTGAAACTGCATCACCCACACCATCTAAGGTCCCAAACCTCTCTAGTAATGAGGAGTGTAGGGGTGACACTAGCTGGGAGGGGAGTGATGTAGAACTTGAATCATCTGGATGCAATAACATATCCATAAATGACCCAATATCAGTGCCAATGTCCACCTGACCCAACCCACACAACTACTCATCAAAAGTGTCTAGGTCCTCAGTGGTGATGCGTACATCTCCAACCTGTATACCTAGATTTGTAGCTGTAGAGTGATCTATGGGTGTAGAGGACTCTGCACTATGTTGTGCCTGACTAGTAGATGGTGCATCTTGTGTCAGTGGAACTATAGGACCCAATGCAAGTCCAATGAAATCCCTGACTGAATGTATTGGGATCCTGTGCATGTAAGCAATATGAGAATAGGCCTATAGGAGATCCTCCAAAAAGTAAAGGGACATATCCAAATGACTATGATGACCTGATAATGATCATATCTCTCTAGGTACAGGAAGATCTATAGCTCTATATATCTCATTAGTCACACCTGAAGTAGTACTAGACAAAGCCTCAGAAGATGATCTGGCTCTACTCGGTCTAGTCAAAATGTATCTATCCACTAAATCTGAAGTAATGGATGTGGCTGCAGAAGCAATTTTTCCTATACTATCCACGAATCCCCTCTGAGAAGCAATGATGACTCTATCTGTAGTAGCAGCCATCACTGGTGCCACTGCAAGAGTCCTATGCCTAAATAGCTATCTATGAGGCTGTACAACTTGATAAGCCCTACAATACTGATCATGGTTTGCAACCCTACCGCACCCCTAACCATAATATGCTGGAAGATCTAAATAGTTAACCCTAAGTCCCAAACAAAACTCAGTGTACAACTACTATACAAAATATAATGGAATCTGGTCATTATTTGGATAATGACCATGTGCTATAAGAAACTGAATTGTATATCATACATGTGATCTAAGGAATCACACACGGTGTGACCTGATATGCCCCCACAATGGCCTTCCCATCATAATGTGGGAAAACCTCTCGTTTGATGATTTCCTTGGGGATAAGGCTCTGAACTGTCGCCAAGGAAACATCACCTGAGACCTCGGCCCTCAACTCTCAAAAAATGGTCTCAACTACCTGAGGCGTGAAGGAGGAGTGAGACCTCAATCTAGTAGTCATAGCCTCCAAACTGGTCAATATAGTAGCATAAGTATCTCTACATATACCATTTGGTGAAGACGTATAGATGGACTCTCTAAGTCGATCCATCTCTGTGTCAACAATATGAAAAACAATCTGCATATCAGGAGTCTGAGGTGCATCATGAGAGGCCATCTAGATACATAACATGTGAAAGCTAAGTCTTAATAATTAAGTACTTGATTACATGTTATAATTGCATGTAAAATGGAAACAAATATCTAAATGTATAAAATTATAGGTCCTATTAGGTCACGTAAGTGGTCTTATTAGGTCTTAAGGGTCCTATGATGTACTAATTGGTATTAATAGGTCCTATTACATCACATAAGTGGTCTTATTAGGCCTCAAGGGTCCTATGATGTACTAATTGGTATTAATAGGTCCTATTATGTCACATAAGTGGTCTTATTTAGGTCTTAAGGGTCCTAAGATGTATTAATTGGTTTTAATAGGTCCTATTACATCACATAAGTGGTCCTATTAGGTCTTAAGGGTCCTAGGATGTACTAATTAGTATTAATAGGTCATATTAGGTCAAGTAAGTGGTCTTAGAGTGTCTTAAGGGGTCATGGGTCACATAAGTGGTCTTATTAGGTCTTAAGGGTCCTATGATGTACTAATTGGTATTAATAGGTCATATTAGGTCAAGTAAGTGGTCCTAGAGTGTCTTAAGGGGTCATGGGTAACATAAGAGGTCATTAGGTATAGATAAGGGTCCTAGAGTGTCTTAAGGGGTCATAGATAACATAAGAGGTCCTAAGGGATCTAGATAAGAGTCCTAGAATGATAATGGGTCGTAGGTGCAATAAGTGGTCCTAGAGTGTCTTAAGGGGTTGTGGATAACATAAGATGTCATAAGCTATAGATAAGGGTCCTAGAGTGTCTTAAGGAGTTGTGGGTAACATAAGAGGTCCTAAGGTATAGATAAGAGTCATAGAGTGTCTTAAGGGGTCATGGGTAACATAAGAGGTACTAAGGTATAGATAAGGGTCCTAGAGTGTCTTAAGGGGTTGTAGATAACATAAGAGGTCCTAAGGGGTCCTAAGGGATCTAGATAAGAGTTCTAGAATGTTAATGGGTCGTAGGTGCAATAAGTGGTCCTAGAGTGTCTTAAGGAGTCATGTGTAACATAAGAGGTCATAAGGTATAGATAAGGGTCCTAGAGTGTCTTAAATGGTTTTGGGTAATATAAAAGGTCCTAAGGTATAGATAAGGGTCCTAGAGTGTCTTAAGGGGTCGTGGGTAACATAGGAGGTCCTAAGGTACAGATACAGGTCCTAGATTATCTTAAAGGGTCATAGGTAACATAAGAGGTCCTAAGGGGTCATAAGGGATCGAGATAAGAGTCTTAGAATGTTAATGGGTCATAGGTGCAATAAGTGGTTCTAGAGTGTCTTAAGGGGTCGTGGGTAACATAAGAGGTCATAAGCTATATATAAGGGTCCAAGAGTGTCTTAAGGGGTAATGTGTAACACAAGTGGTCTTAGAGTGTCTTAAGGGGTTGTGGGTAACATAAGAGGTCCTAAGGTATAGATAAGAGTCCTAGAGTGTCTTAAGGGGTCATGGGTAACATAAGAGGTCATAAGCTAAAGATAAGGGTCCTAGAGTGTCTTAAGGGGTCGTGAGTAACATAAGAGGTCCTAAGTTATAGACAAGGGTCCTAGAGTGGCTTAAGGGGTTGTGGGTAACATAAGAGGTCATAAGGTATAGATAAGTGTCCTAGAGTGTCTTAAGGTGTCGTGGGTAACATAAAAGGTCATAATGTATAGATAAGGGTCCTAGAGTGTCTTAAGGGGTTGTAGATAACATAAGAGGTCCTAAGGGGTCCAGATAAGAGTCCTAGAATGTTAATGGGTCATAGGTGCAATAAGTGGTCGTAGAGTGTCTTAATGGGTCGTGGGTAACGTAAGATGTTATAAGCTATAGATAAGGGTCCTAGAGTGTCTTAAGGGGTTGTGGGTAACATAAGAGGTCCTAAGGTATAGATAAGAGTCATAGAGTGTCTTAAGGGGTCATGGGTAACATAAGAGGTCCTAAGGTATATATAAGGGTCCTAGAGTGTCTTAAGGGGTTGTAGATAACATAAGAGGCCCTAAGGGGTCCTAACAGATCTTGATAAGAGTCCTAGAATGTTAATGGGTCGTAGGTGCAATAAGTGGTCCTAGAGTGTCTTAAGGGGTTGTGGGTAACATAAGAGGTCATAAGATATAGATAATGATCCTAGAGTGTCTTATGGGGTCGTGGGTAACATAAGAGGTCCTAAGGTATAGATAAGGGTCCTAGAGTGTCTTAAGGGGTCATGGGTAACATAAGAGGTCCTAAGGTATAGATAAGGGTCCTAGAATATCTTAAGGGGTCATAGGTAACATAAGAGGTCCTAAGGGATCCATATAAGAGTCTTAGAATGTTAATGAGCCATAGGTGTAGTAAGTGGTTCTAGAATGTCTTAAGGGGTCATACGTAACATAAGAGGTCATAAGCTATAAATAAGGGTCCTAGAGTGTCTTAAGGGGTCATGTGTAACATAAGTGGTCCTAGAGTGTCTTAAGAGGTCATCGGTAACATAAGATGTCATAAGCTATAGATAAGGGTCCTAGAGTGTCTTAAGGGGTCGTGGGTAACATAAAAGGTCCTAAGGTATAGATAAGAGTCCTAGAGTGTCCTAAGGGGTTGTGGGTAACATAAGAAGTCATAAGCTATAGATAAGGGTCCTAGAGTGTCTTAAGGGGTTGTAGATAACATAAGAGGTCCTAAGGGGTCCTAAGGGATCTAGATAAGAGTCGTAGAATGTTAATGGGTCGTAGGTGCAATAAGTGGTCCTAGAGTATCTTAAGGGGTCATGGGTAACATAAGAGGTCATAAGCTATAGATAAGGGTCCTAGAGTGTCTTAAGGGGTCGTGGGTAACATAAGATGTCATAAGTTATAGATAAGGGTCTTAGAGTGTCTTAAGGGGTCGTGGGTAACATAAGAGGTCCTAAGGCATATATAAGAGTCCTAGAGTGTCTTAAGGAGTCAAGGGTAACATAAGAGGTCCTAAGGGGTCCTAGGTTACATTAGTGGATCCTCGTATGTATTAATTTAATCTAAGATACATAAATGTGTCATAGGACAACCTAAGATATATTAATGGGTCTTGAGGATCCGAAGGGGTCATATATGTCTTAAAATGTCGTAAGGGATGTATAATGGTCCAATAATATTAATGGGTAGTAGATGTGTTAAGTGGTCTAAGTGGTCCTAGGACATCCTAATATTCTTTAATGGGTCTCGGGGGTCCTAAGGTTTCATATTTGTTTTAAGATTTCATAAGGGATCCAGATAAGAGTCCTAGAATGTTAATGAGTCGTAGGTGCAATAAGTGGTCCTAGAGTGTCTTAAGGGGTCATGGGTAACATAAGAGGTCCTAAGGTATAGATAAGGGTCCTAGAGTGTCTTAAGGGGTCGTAGATAACATAAGAGGTCTTAAGGGATCCAGATAAGAGTCCTAGAATGTTAATGGGTTGTAGGTGCAATAAGTGGTCCTAGAGTGTCTTAAGGGGTCGTGGGTAACTATGGATCCTAAATATGTCTTAAGATAGTGTAAGGGATGGATAAGGGTTAGGTAGAGCGTCTTAAGGGGTTGTGGGTAACTTAAGAGTTCCTAAGGGGTCCTGGGTTACATTAGTGGATCCTTGTATGATATTAATTAAATCTAAGATACATAAATGTGTCGCATGACAACCTAAGATATGTTAATGGGTCTTGATGATTTGAATGGGTCATATATGTCTTAAAATGTTGTAAGGGATGTATAATGGTCCAACAATGTTAATGGGTCGTAGATGTGATACGTGGTCTAACGAATCTTAGGTTACATTAATTGATACTAGTATGTCTTAAGGGTTCTTGCGGGAAATGATGGGTTCGAATATATATTAACAGAAGCTAATATAGATGAATGTGTCCTAGGATATTTTAAGATATAATAATGGGCCGTATGGGTCCTAAGGGGTCCTATGTGTCTTAAGATGTCATAAGTGATACGTAATGGTCCTAGAATGTATTAAGGGGTTGTAGGCCTCATAATAGGTCCTAAGAGATCATAGGTTACATTAATTCATACTAGAATATGTCTTAAGGAGCCTTGAGGGAAATGATGAGTCCTTGTATGTATTAATGGAACCTAACATGTACATCAATGGGTCATAGGACATCCTAATATGTATTATAAGATCTTGAGATTCCTAAGGGATCCTAAGTGTCTTAATATGTCATAAGGGAGGAATAAGGGTCCTAGAAACTTACTGTACTATAATTTTTTAACGTTTTCTAACATACTACTAGATCATTTTAAAAAATTTAAGTACAATTTTCTAAGATTTTTACAAACTAAAAATTATTTAAAACAAATAACCAAGTAATATTTACTAAATTTACTAAAAATGTGTGTACATGTGTGAGAGAGAGAGATTCCTAATATTTACAACTTTAAACTTGAAATTTAAAAATAAATATTTTTAATAATTTCTATAAGATCTTAATGTAAATTCTAATATTTTCTAACATTTCTACTACGATTTCTAATGTTTTGTAAATATTTTCTAATAGTTTCTAACAAACTACTACAATTTTCTACCATTTTCTAACATATTCTAACATTTATACTATGATTTTTAATATTTCTATCATTTTCTAATATTTAGCTACGATTTTCTAACATTCTACTATCAATTTCTAACATATTAGATAATATTTAACTACAATTTTCTAACATTTCTATAAATAAAAAAATATTTAAAACAAATAACTAACTAAAATAAATATAAAACATATAATTTACAATAAAAAATGAGAAAAATGCGTGTATCTAATACTGCTAACAATATGAAGATCTCAAAAAGGCTCAGGAAATGCTGATGTCATACTGGACGTCACTGCTTCACTCCAAGGCATGGGGTCCGCAAAATCCAATAGTGACAATGACAAATAAAAAAGAAACATCAGAAATATATAATGAAATCCGGCCAAAAGGGGCTTCGCGTGAAGACCCCCTCCACACAAAGTACCCTGCATAGGGTACTTCGCGCGAAGGGGGGGTCTTAGTGTGAAGCCCCCTATCTAGGGTACTTCGTGTGAAGCCCCCTATCTAGGGTACTTCGCGTGAAGCCCCCTGTCTAGGGTACTTCACGTGAAGTGAGTCCACCACTTCGCCTGAAGTAACGACTTCGCGCGAAGACTCTATTTTTTTTTTCTCTACAATGCTGATTTTGTTCGTCCCTAAAAGTAGGACACAACTTTGTGGGATCACCCAATCATTCTAATTTTCTTGCATATCTTGCTCTATTTGATTAGGTAGTTAATTTATTGTATGGTTACATTGAATATCTTATTTTGCATTTATAATTTTCTTTTTGTTTTGTTTAGAAAACAAAAACTTTAAAATACCTTTCTTAGATAACATCTCATTTGTATATCCATCTTGTCATTACTTTCTTTTATCTATTGCTCAAGGTCAAAAATTAATTCTAGAGGACTAATCATAACTATGTAATTATTGGCTATAAATCTATTTCATGTTCTCTAATTCTAGGCTTTTAGTGTCCTTTCCATGTGGTATTTCAACCTTTTCTTGCATTTTAGTGGTATTGGTATTTTGTGTTTATTACTTGCCTTAGTTTTTTCTTATATATGTTGTCACTTGCCCTTTTTCTTTTTTTTGTTTGTTTTAGTCTTGGATTCAACCATGTTTTTATTTTTTGTTGATCAATGCTATTATTATTGTTATTGTTGTTGTTGTTGTTGTCATCATCATCGTCATCAGACTGTCATCGTCATCGTCATTGTTGCTTTAAATTTTCTTTCATTTTCTCAATTTTCTTCTTGTTCAAATTCATTTTAGGTTTTAGTGTGCTCTTTGAAATTGTTTTTGACTACATCAATATTCTCTATTAGGTTACCAATTTTTTTTATTCTTCCATTTGTTTGGTATGTGGTTGAGATTATTTTCAATATTTGATCTCTAACAAATCATATCCTACTAATATAAAGTTTTCAAGGTTCTCTTTGATCCCTAATCTCTGGCATATTTTATGTTCCATGTCTTCCAAAGATTATTGATCACACTTCCCTTGTATGATCTTTGTTATTAGCATACATAGTTGAGCTTACCTCTACTCCCCCATATTTGATGTATTTTACATTATAAGTCTTTTGGAGATCACTAATTGGGCTTCCCTTGTATAGTCTACCAAATTGGCACTTAATTGGGTGTTTTCTTGACCTTGAATGAACAATATCCCTAAATCACTACATATATTTTTTGAGAAATGAATATTTTCATTGATGCTCTAATCTTTTGGTCAAGGACACTAGGTTATCTCGATGCTTGATCCCCAATGTTTCACACTTAAACATATTGGCAAGATTGGGTCATCAAGGTTCATTATTTTAGTTTACCAATTTAGGTATGGATTATGTAATATATTCAACTTTTTATCCTTAACAATTTATATTGTGTTCTTTGCACATGATTGTGTCATTGAGGATTCTTATGTTAGCTAACCATTTTGGTACTGGTTGATTTTTATTTTTCTCTGGACATTTTGTAGGTATTATTATTTTCTTTTTGGGTGGTAAGGGTTTACCTTCTTTGGTATTAGGTATGTCATATGCCTAATGTCCAATTATTAATGTTTCACAATTTGATATTATTGGGATTGAGTTGTAAAAAATCCTTATGTCACTTTACCCTCTTTTGGTATGAGCCATGCCACGTGTTCAAGATCTAATCCTCAATATTCTACACTTTTATCTATTAGTGGGATTGGGTCTTCAATGTGTTTTATTTTAATCTACTTTTCTAGTTCAAGTTATGTGCATGCTTGATATGTGATCCCTAACACTTTATATGATCATCTATACATGGGAAATTAGAACTTCTTATTATGGTTTTCCTTTTTTGGTAAAGGTCACGAGGCCTTCATAATGTCTAATCTCTCATATACAATATTTATCTTCTGGGAGACCAAGGCATTAGGTCTTTTTAGGTTTGTTTGCTCTTGGTTAGATATTAATGAATATACCCAACCCCTTTACTTTTCACTTTTGTTCTAGTCACATTTTTGCTAAATATACATTCTTCTTGTAGAACACAAGTGGAGACCAATCAATGGAAATCGTCTTTTGATTTCTTTTTTATTTTCTATAGTTAAAATATATGCAATAAATTTAGTACCCTTAAACAATACTTATGATGAGTTGACCAAAAAAATACGATGTTAAGAAAATGTGTAAGGTGTAGATCCATTTAAAGGTAGCATTGAGCCATCTTACTCTATCATTCTCCCAATGATTTTGAAGTAAACATTGATGCAACTCTTAGAATAAATGTTTTATATATGTTTCTTTTTTTAATCCAACTTTTAATTATGTTTCTTTTTTAATCTAACTTTTAATTATGCTTTGGCTTCAAGCTTGCAACTACAACACAATACTCGTTAAAAGAAAAAGAAAGCTTATCTAATAACATAAAATGACTTACAAAGAATAATTATTATTTTTTATTTTGAGTGTAAGAATTTTAATACATTTATTGTTAAAAACAAATAAAATTATAAATATTTGTGAGATTTAATTTTAATTATACTATAAAAATATTTAAATTTCTATAAATAAACTGCGGAATAAAACAGCATAGAGAAACACATTTATTAAAAATATAATATTTAGGAATAAGTTCTTAGTTTTATTTCAAAATGCTATCATTTATTTGGAAACCCAAAACTTCTTGCATAGCGTATTTTATTTTCATTTGCGACCTTCGTATCATTCAACTTTGCCCTGTGATTAACTGATCTGAATGCCAGAGTCATAAAGCGCCCCTGCCTCCCAATTAGCTGGAATTGCATTGGCGGCTCTGATCCATTCAAAGCTGGTTCTGCGGTAGCCGCCTGCCAAGAACCGCACCCAAAGAGCGCCCTTTGGAGGGCCTACCACGTCCCATACTGCGCCGTGGTTTCGTTTCATTCCTGTCGTTTGCTCGCCATTTTTCTCCTGCAAATTCATATGAGATTACTAATGGAGAAAATGAGCTGTAATTGAATTGTAATAAGGAGTTTACCAAAACATTCTGCTACTGAATCTCAAATGGAAAAATTAGAATAACCACCATAATTATCAGTCCTTTAAGCTCTTCAAAAACATTTCTGTACCAAAGATGTTTATAGTTTGGCGATAGGTATTTTGTTTGATTAAATGAGAAGAAAATCAACAGAAAGCATTGAATACCTGGGAAAGCTCTATAGATAAAATATCCTTTTGGCCTCCCTGATACCAAAATTGTATTGCCAGATAGTCGGGAAACTTGCTGCTCTCGTCAATCTTGAACGTAAGATTGTAACCTGGATATTTGCAAGATACTCTGCAGTTTTCAATTGTAAAAATGTAAAAATGTATATCTCATATTGAGTTTCGATGAATTAATATGCTAAGCAAAAGCAAACCCACCCTTTGTATTCTATGTCCACCACACCCAATGATTTTAATTGGCTCGCTTTGTCAGGGCGGGCCAACTTAGAGAATGCAGTAGGGCTCATAATGAATTCGGTTCCATTGCCTACGCCGTAGTCTGTCACAACGATTGTTACTCCCTCTTCTGTGCAAAGCTCCTCATTTGTGCAGGTTATCTGTTTCAGTTTATTTCATTACAAAATTTAAGATTAGCTAGGTTACAATAATATGATATAAGGTGTTTTCTTCGTCAATATGATCAAATTCTATGATACATTATTAACACGAGATAGCTACATAAGAGACACATTTTGGATCGTATTCTATTTCACTCTATCTCATTTTCATGAAAGTTCATGAAAAATTATTAAAAATATCTGTCTTATCTGATTATCATCGCAATATATCATCCAAGAAAATAGCTAGAGAAACAAAATATTTTAGATCATACTCTATCTCATCTCACTATCTTATCTTGATGATAGATAATTGAATATGATAAAAAAATTATCTCTTCTATGATTATCTCATATCAATACATTATAATAGAGAAACATTTTTTTATCTTATTCGACAACTTCTCTCAATCTTGTCTTGTCCTAGCAGCAGATTATGATGTGTGATTGAAAACAACTCTTCTCTAATTATTGCATATCAATATATCATCAAGAGTAGACAGCTACAGAAGAGAGACATTCTGGATCATACTCCAACTCTTCTCTCTATCTTATCGGAAGCTCTTCTGGATCATACTCCAACTCTTCTCTCTATCTTATCGGAAGCTCTTCTGGATCATACTCCATCTCTTCTCTCTATCTTATCGGAAGCTCTTCTGGATCATACTCCATCTCTTCTCTCTATCTTATCGGAAGCTCTTCTGGATCATACTCCATCTCTTCTCTCTATCTTATCCGAATGAAATATTATGGAATATGGTCAAAATTATAATTTTAGTAATGGAGAATAATAGAATATGATCCTCGATGAAAAACATGTCATAAATATTGGCAAGACTACAATTGCTTGCAGTAAAGATAATTACAGTGTTATATACGAGGTCCTTCACTTTATGTTACCTGGTAGCAGGAGCCACATCCGATGCCATCTTTATACATATCAGAAGCAGCAGCTACTTGTCCTCCATTTATACTTCTTCCAAAAGAACCATATCCGCACGCCCCATCTGTCACAATTTAGAAAATAAATTCATGAACAATATCACAATTCAGAAAATAAATTCATGAACAATATCACAATTCAGAAAATAAATTCATGAATAATATCACAATAGTATTCACAGTTCACATTGCACAGAGAGGATGAATTGATAATTGGCTTACTGGGAGTTCCAAGGCCATCTGAAGTGCCATAGTAAGCGGCTTTAGACTTAATTAAATCCCCGTCGCCAAACGCGCTTCTGAAAACAAGGAGGCCATAAACAGCCCAAATTACTAAAACCCTGCGAGATGTTAAAATCACCGAGGAAGCCATTGTTAACCAGAAAGGAAAGAGGATGAGAGATTTCTTATATCCAATTCAGGAATGGTTTTAGTATATATGGCTTTCCATATTTATAACCCATATAGACATGAGTTGAATTTACTACCCATAGATATACACAATACGTGGAATTCCATTAATAAAACTATTTTGTTGCATATTTAAGCATTGACTCCTTCAGAAGTCGAAGAGTTCAAGTAGGAACCAACTTCCTCTCTGTTTTTACATGTAAAAAGTCTCAAACTGCCAGCCTAATAGTATTATTTTCATATTTGTCCACCGCTGAATGAGTTTCATGATATATATCATGAACAAGTGCACGCCAAATGGCTAGACCGCCGACTTGAATTCATCATTTCCCTCTTCAGTGGCTGCCAATTAATGTTAGTGGTCCATTATCTTTTCCTGTAATTCTGAAAATGGGGAGTGGTGGCGTGAGCATCTTGTAAACAGTCAAATTTGAGGGCTCTGATAATTTTTTCTTTATACAAGGGGATATTTTCCGTGTTGACTCTTTTAACATCGGCCCTAAAAAACATTTAGAAATACATATTTATGATTGTTATCCAAGTCTCAAAGGGAATCAAATGGTGTTTAAATGTATAATTAATGTTAATTCACAAAATGTAAATAATTATTTACAAATCAAGTTAGATTAGTTGAGTTGTTAGAGTAAATTAGATAAAGTAATATTAGATTAAAAGTATAATTGAATTATAAAATAATAAATAAAGAGAAGAATTGATTAGCTTTCTTATGGAAGAATGTGTGTCAATTGATGAAGTCAATGAGATTTAAGTATTATACAATCTAGAAATTTATTAAACAGTCTTACATATAAATTGGAATTATAATATTTTATCTTATCTTCTATTAGACTAACTTCTTGCTTTTTTTTTGGATGTTATTTGCAGCTACAAACTTGCATTGTACTTGTGAACTAAATCTTTGAGCATTTTTGGACCTTATTTTGTGAGTCTCAAAATGTAGACTACTAAACAATAAGATTCTCTACCACACTAAAAGTTTTTATATCAAGCTAGCAATATTTAGACTTAAGTTGATATATAGCACACAACATGAATTCCAAAATGATTACTAGGTGATGCAAATATGTTAATATGTGTAAATGCAAATCATTGATCTTGAATGTCCTTGTATTTAGAGATGTGTTTTTGTTTGTTTGATAATACAAATTGATTTATTTTAATCAATGTACATAACATCAAATGTTAAAGATTTGTCCATAGTGAGCTTGAGACCAAGTGTAAACTTGGACAAGTTGGCTAAAATGTTTTACCTTGAATTTTACATAAATAAGTGGTTCAAGATCATTGGTACAAGGATAACATCAATATGTGGACATGGATTGGGTTAGATAAAAGAGTCGAATCAACATCATGTGAGATCAAACTATAGATTAGGGATTAAATAATGATACAAACATAATACAAATTTGATTGGATTGGAATTGAATGCAAATAGGAATAAGGTTAAGCAATGAGCACATGTCACAATGCATGCATGTTGATCTATTAATTCCCAACTATGCACAAATATGCACCATTTGTAGCTAAATAAATGTATTAAGACATTCATTTGGATATTGAAATTGTCATGGAAATGGAGAAAGAGACCCCAATCAACCTATAAAAGGGTCATTTGCTACAAGAATAGGGGATAAGTTGTCAATTGCTAAAAAATTGACTGATGGCCATTCAAAAGTTATTAATTGGTTGGCCTCTAAAGTAATTCTCTAAGAGATTTCATTAATTCCATTAATACCAAGGTTAACATTGATCAGTAGTAGTGTGTGAGCTAGGGTCTTGACAAAGACAATTTAAAGAAAATGGTTTCCCTTATTCAAGATGTGGCCACCAATGCCAATACTATGAAAAAAAAGCATGAAAATAAGGTCAAAATTGTTGAAGAGACCACTGGTAAGTCTCATGAGAATCTTAGAGCCAAGGTTGTAGTTATCAGAATGGAAATGGGGAATAGTTTGGATGGTCTTATAAAGCTCAAAGAGAGATCTCTTGAGTTCTTAAAGATAGTGCAATCAAGAAGGATAAATCAATGGCCTCTTTTGTAGCTATTATAGATTAGGAGAAAATTGAAGCTGGTGATCATGATTTAGGCTGAGTTCCATTGCAAGGACCCTCTACTAGAACCTACAACAATGTCAAAGGAAATATGGTGTAGTACTACATTATTCATGATGTAATAAAAATTAATGAGAATATTATTAAAAAAATATGGAGATTGCAAAAAACTTGAAAAGTCTTTAGTAATCTCATGGGTCTCTAACCTTATTTTTGTTTCTTTTTGTCTTGTGGGATGTGTACCCTATTTTGGTATCTTTCTAGCAAGTTGACAGTTGGTGTTGAAGCTTGTTTGGTTATCCTTTACTGTTGGATGTCTATTTTTGTAAATGGTTTTAGGGTCCCTTCAAAACCTATTTCACTCTAATAAAAAATATTGTTTGTTTGAAGGTGATGAATCTACATCTCTACTAAAGACCTCTCTAAATCATGATAGTAAGCTATACATGATATCTATATAATCATATCCTAACTAAAGATCACCCATATCCCTTGTATAATTAAAATACTCATTTGAAATATCTATAATTGGAAAGATAAAAGGTAACCACAATTTCCAAACCAAGAAGATAAACTACAAACTAAGATAAAAGAAACAATATTTCATAAAAAACTAAGTATTTGTAGAAATATCCACTTGGTCAAATATTTATTCATGAAAAAGCCTCCATGAAACCATGATCTTTACTACCAAGATGTATCAACATAAGAATTTAATAAAAAGAGATTTAGAACTATGTCCCATTAAATAATTATTTAAGGTATCACCATATCTCGCACCTCAAAGTGAAAATCATACCAATGCACCAAATGACCAAATAAGTCCAACCAATAATATTTTCTTCACTCTTTCATATCCTAAGGATGGATTATAGAGTGTGATCTAAAATATTGATCCAAAAAAATATACACAATCTATTCTATAAATCTATAACTAAATAATTTTTTTTTATCAATGCTAAAATATACTTGGCATACAAATCCCACATCTATATCATTTAGTAAAGTAAAAAGTATAGAAATACTATAAACAACAAAATTAGTAGATCTCAAAATGTAATATATAGGTTTGACGTCAACCTATTAATTATATAAAATTGATACACCTAGAGATTATCATAGTTATTTTCCTAACTAAAACATTGAACCAACTATATATTAGATTCATTTTAAATCCATAAGTAAGCATAGTCAAGGAATCCATCAAATAAATCTACAAAAATGTGAGTGAATAAATTCCTTATTAGCACCTCCAAACTTAATCGATTGTGAATTTATCAAAAAATACTATCAATCACCTATAATTAGTCCAAATTAGATATTTTGGGCATAAGGTATGACGTGATAGATTAAGGATAATAAAGTTATATTCAAAGTGGAAATGTCCATGATAAAAATTAAATTTGGATTAAACATTGATACTATTGTGCAACAATTTGAAATAATTTTTCTTGTGAAATATGATATGTGAAAATTTGACCTTTTTTTGAAGGAGTTATAACCCTTGAAAATAATTACATATATTATGTAGATAAAATTACTATTTTGTCTCTTATTGGATATAGGTGTGTAGTACTCCTAGTGGAGGAAATTCTCAACTGGTGATAGCTAGTGATCACATTCAATGTATGGATTTTGTGAAGGCTAAACATATAGATGGTGGGTATTGGGTGGATAAAGTAAATGAAAGGTATGTAGAAATGTCTCTTTAGTGGAGCAATATTAGTACGTAACACTATTCTCTCTTGGCATATGTATGACTAAATAGTTATATGTCATCCCATGAACTCTAATTTCTAACTAGCAATTAGTCACTTAATATGATTAGATCTTGAACATAAAATCCAATGGAATCTGTAGTGATGTTGATGTATTTCTCATTTCACCAACTTAGAAGTGATGGCATTAGTGATATAAATACCAAGATAATTTTTATTTTTTTATTTTTTTATTTAATATTTTTTTGACATCCATTTCCCAAATATGCCATTGAAACCATTTGGACCTTATAATAAAACATAGACCATCATTTTTCTACTAACTAACAAACTAGACATCATGGCAATAATAGGAAATTCCTATACAAATAATCATAGATATTATGTACATTTTTATAAATTTTGAAATAGAAATATTCCACCATGCTACATAAAATTTAGCAATTTATTGATCTTGAGAGATCTACTACCTAAGGGCTTTTATTAATCTACACTTGCGAAGTCCAAATCTGCACGAGCGAGAAGTCACTCACCTTGGGTGAAGAAGGCCTTCCATACTTAGTGTAGTGGTCACATTCAATACAATCTTATTGTGGTAGCCTATTTTTATTGCTAGATTTATGGGAAATGATTCCCAAGTATTAGTCTCTTGGCTCTACTCATTGCTGTTGAAGAGAGAGGAAAACAATTCAAAGAAGTGGTGGTGGACAATGAGTGCACACTAGAAGGTGTAAGATTCATGGTGTCCCAAGCTATTTCTAATAAGGGTTTCCCTAATGGTGATGTAGAAAGAAGAGACAATAATTTCTCTAACACTACTCTCATCATTAATCCTAATTCTAAAATTACCATATCATTGAATGGAGAGAAGGATAGGCTAAAGGATGTTGCAATTTTTCTTGTGATTCTGGACTCTAGAAAACTTGCCTCTCACAACTATATGAATAAATGACCTGCAAAATGTATAGATTAAAAAATTAGGATTTTAGTTCTCTTTTTATAGACAATTAAGTCATTTTTTTAAGATGCAAAATTTCAAAAGGAATTTGTAAAAATGGAATTCTAATTCATTGGTAATGCTTGTTTTATGGCCATTGGTTGGACATAGGAGGCCATTAATGAAGAAATTTTGTCTTTATGATGACCTAGATGGGTCATGTTACATAATATACCTCCATTTTTATGGAAGTGGGTTCCTAAAACTCTTGAATCAATTGGTATCATCTTGAGAATGGATAAATCCCCATCTCTTCTGCCACATATGGATGCAAGATGATTGCTATTATATAGTAAGAAAAGTGGGGCAATTTAAATAGATAGGGGTAGTCCACCTTTTCCTAATGTACAATTGGAAGGAATATAACACAATAGGATCAAGTAAGACTTAAGCATGAAGTGAGTGCAATGATCCTTCATGATAATGATTAGGATGAGTTGGATTCGAGAGGATATGATAGGATGATGCAAGATAAAAGACTGAATAGACAAAAGTGATAATTTTCAACATATATAAACTGCCAAAAAATATCTACAAGAAGTTGTAGTGACTCAAAACAATAACTAGATAATTGTATTAACCTATGGTCTCTATTTGGAACTGATTTGTAGGGTATATATTGCCTTGGGAGTTTTTTTACCAAGTGCCGATCACATGTATTACTCTATACCTGGTACTTTTATCTTTAAATTTCATAGATAGTCCTTTAAATCTTCTACTTTCTAGATTTGCAATGGTAGGTTCAATACCTATTCCTACACAAAAAAATAGGGAAAATATTGTGGAAAGGGTTTTGCCTTGGTTAAACCCTGGATGAGGAATCAACCTTGAAATTTAAATAAAATTAAACAAAAGGAAAATATGTAAATGTAAAGGTAAATATTAGATCTAACTTGTATATAACTTCATAAATGAATATTGATATTACACATTTTAAGAATATTCTTTTATGTTTCTTGAAATATAATTGTCAAACCTTGGAATGTAGAAAGGAATCAAGGATGCCTTCAAGAATGCGTAGATATACAAGTACTCCTCATAGATCTTTAATGTTATGCTTGATAGACACTTTCTTGGAAGGATGAAAGGGAAAATGCACGTGAATGGTCAAATGATCTTCTTGCTTGATTGAGAACTCCTCTCCTTAGCCATTATGGAAGATAATATTGCTACAATGTAGAAGATTTCCTTCAAAGATACCTTGGATGCTTGGAGAATTCTAGATATTGAAAATTCTCTTAGAATTATTGATAGAACATATGAAATATCAATCTTAGTTACCAAAATGATGGAAGGTAGGGTGATTTTATACCTCTCTCAATATTTTGGGTCTCAAAAATTGAAGGATGCTGACATAGTTCATAATATCTTGCTAAAATACCACAACATGCTACCCATTAGAATGTAGGCACAAATTGTGGGGAATAGATCTCTTGGGGAATTCTATTATGAGGAATAGATCACCCAAGGTATTTTTTACTTGAGGAAATAGGTTCCAAAATTTGAATGGGTAGTTGGGAAGGAGGAAATGATGCCAAAAATAGAGGAGATGGGCTTCTATATCAAGTATACCAGACATGTAATCTTGAGAATACCAAAATGGGGCCTAATTGAGAACCTAATTATAATTTATTACAATTTAGGATGGTAAATTTAGCCTCAACTTTAGTGGGAGTATGAGACTATATCATGCTCATGGTATAGTAGATCAATATATTAGAGAAATCTTATCAAGGTTAAGGAGAAAATAAGACAATAAGTCCCCAAGTGACTTAGGTCCCCATCAAATACAAAACCTATAAGAGAGAGAGAGAGAGAGAGAGAGAGAGAGAGAGAGAGAGAGAGAGAGATGACCAACTAGCCTAGTAAGGTTTTTCCTTATTGTGGGTCATGCAAGGAGAAGGCACTATTGAAAAAGATGGAATTGATAGTAAAAAGGGCCATGAGATGCTATTCAAACCATAAAAAAGGATAGCCAAGTGAAGCATAGTGCACTAGGAAATTTTAAAAAAGAGGATCAATCTTAGGATACACTAAATAATGTAGAGGGCACGATAATGTAATGAGAGGATAAGCCTCAAGAAAAAATTGTCTCCTTATCCATCCACATAAGAGATTACATTAAATCATTTTGTGTGTGTGTGTGCACAAAATGTGAGACATGAAGTGAAGTGTGTTCCTTAGTATTAAAGTAATTGAAACACCATAACATGAGAAATGGTTTTAACAAAGGACACATGCACCCACAAGACATTTCCACTACAGGATGTCCCCAATTAAGAATAAATCAAAGGAAATGAAATTGTAAACAAAATAACAATAGAAAATAAATGAAAGTAATCCAAGAGAGATAGATAAAGAAGATGATGTTACCATGAGAAAAACAAGAAGTAGGAGCAAGAACCCAAAAGAAAAGCCATACAGAAAAGAAGATTTTGAAAGGGGGAAAGAAAAGAAAAACTCCTTGTGATATTATGAATGAGGCCATAGCCTAGAGAGAGAGAGAGAGAGAGAGAGATTCTCATTAAAATAACTTCATCATAAGAAATGAGGGAGGAGCATCTATTAAATAGAGATGAGGAGAGGAGTTACTATGTGACTCCCAAGTCTATGAATGTCACCATTCAAAATAGGTGTGTGCCAAGTGTCTCAATACTCTTGAGGATAAAATAGAAACATAAATTACATAAAATGAGTTGTCTTCCCATTTGGACTAGAGGACAAACTACATGTAGCGATTCTATAGGAATTTCCTAATTACAATTAATAAATACAAGTAAATATTACTCTTCTAGCATAAACACATGATAAAGAGAGCACAAAAGGGATCTACTAACTCAAGGATTAGTATGATCATATGATACTAATGTATATAAAAAATTATAAAATTAATTGACATCATCCCCTAAAGGTAGAAGACCTACAAGAACAATGGGAGAAGATCACATAAGAGATACAAATAAAAGTCTTTTTGGGTCAGCATTGTGGAGACCAAAAAATTTCAGTGGTTTGTCTTGTAATTCAAATTGCTAGAGAGTTGATACATTTATTGGGTTATTATGTTCATGAGCTTCATTGATGATTACATATGCAACAAAGTTTCTTATCACCATTCATACTGAATCGAATTATTTGCACATCCTATACCAATCATTATCCAAGTTAGATTAATTGCAATGAGTCATATTAGAACTTGGTCACATTGTATGGGTCTTCCTATAGTTTGTAACAGAATTAGTAATCATCGCTAAGACAATTAAAGAGAATTTATCATGACCTCCTGAAGATTATGAACACTAAAATCGAGATGGATGAATATATTCAGGATGAAAAATTTGTTCGTATTGAGCTAAAGAAATATATGGAGGGTTTCCTCTTCAATCCATAGAATATATATGAGGGTTGAATTTATCATGTGGAGTATTAAAGACTGACCATCTTCTTTTTATATGTGGATGTATGTGAATTCTAATTCTTTATAATTATCATGATCGATATAGGAGAAACATACTGTAATTGTTTAGTTGATAGAATGGAGAAAAAGTTCAATATAATGAATAACCATTCCTTAATATATGCATTTGACGCAAGGCAGGGGTCAAGAGGGGCCAAAGGATGGCACACCCTAATGATCCAAGCCTACTCAAAACATGCGGAAGTAAACAAACACAAGAGTGAGAGAGAGAATGCCAGATCTTTCATATATTTTCATCAATTGAATCATACATGCCGGGATGTAAGGCCTTCCCGGTTATGGGCTGATATTAAAATGAATTTAAGAGGTCCTCAAACATGAGGGGATCTAATACAACTCTTCAATCTAATGTCTACTATCTTCTGTCTCTCAAAACTATCCCTAAACTACAACCAAACAACTACATTTATACAAGAGGATACTGAACTGAGTTGGACTTCAGATCCATAATTAATAGAAGTAACAGTCAGATCGAGGACCACATGCTTCCCAAAGATGGATACAAACACTAAATTCGTGATCCAAAATAAACGCACAAGTCAGCCTCAACATAAAACTAAACTAAACCCGTCAGTGAGAAAGGATGACCGAGCAAAAGACATGCAACGCTGAGCACCAGTCAAACAATTGTCCGCCCAAGAAATGACCGACCACACTTGGTAACCAAAGGAAACTGAACAATTATCGACCAACTCGGTCAAAGAAGAAAACAAGCAACACAAACAAACTCCAAAATGTTTTTGGTGACACAGGATTGCCAAGGACTCGATATGCTCTTGCATCAGACACCTCGGGAAATTTTGAAATGATTCTCTGAATCATTTAGTAGGTACGATTAGAGATGCATCCAACTCAGACTATGAAATCCATGAACTATCTTCCATCGGTCTATTCTTCCACTTTACCAGATATTCCATATACTATTTTCCTCTTGTGCTCTTGCCAACTCTTTGATTCATAATCTGTTCAACTTCTTCATTCTGCTTCTTAGGATATTCTATCGGTACTATCATTTCCTCATCAGGTTCATGATACTCATACAAATCAGTAATGTTGAAGATCGGTGATATGTCCATGTCATCAGGTAACTCAATCTCATATGCATTTCCACTGTCAAATTTCCTTAAAATCTTGCAAGGTCCAAACTTCTTCATCTTCAGCTTTCCATATGTTCCAATAGAAAACCGACCTTTCTTCAAATGAACCATCACTTCATCACCAACATCAAAAATCTTATGTCTTCTTGATCTATCAGCTCTATCCTTGTATTTCTGATTGTTATCTTCCAGCTTCATCTTCACATCTTCATGCAATGTCTTCATGTATAACAAACTTCACTCCTTCAACACTTCTCTTATTTTCATCATCAATGTCTCTCAAATCTGATATTCCTCTCGGTTGTATGCCATTCAAAATCTCAAATGGTGTTTTTCCAGTACTTCTATTCATTGAGTTATTGTATGCAAACTCTGCTTGTGCCAACATAGAATCCCAATTGCTTGGTGTGTCTCCAACTAAACATCTCAAAAGATTTCCCAAACTTGTATTTACAACTTCAATCTATCCATCGGTTTGTGGGTGAAATGTAGAGCTATATTTAAACTCAGTGCCAAATTTCTTGCAAAGGGTCTTCCAAAATTATCCAACAAATTTACTATCTTGGTCAGAGATAATACTTGGTAATCCCTCCAATATGACAATTTCCTTAAAGAGAAGATATGACACATGTACTGCATCTGATGTCTTTCTACAAGGTATAAAATGTGCCATCTTAAAAAATCTATCGACAACAACAAATATAGAATCATTACCTCTTATAATCTTCGGTAAGCCAAGAACAAAGTCCATACTGATGTCAATCCAAGGTTTCTTAGGTAAAAAAATTGGTACATACAAACTAGTATTTTGACTTACTCCTTTTTAAACTTGACAAATTCCACAACTTTTCACAAATTTCTAAACATCTTTGTACAACTGTGGCCAAAAGTACTTCTCCTTAAGCAAATTCCAAGTTTTATCAATGCCAAAATATCCAGCCAAACCACTGCTATGTTTTTCTTTTATCAAATTAGTTCTCATTACTCCTCTCGGTATACAAAACTAAATACCTTTGAACAAAATAGATTTTTGAATAAAATATTCATCCCATTTAGTATCTTGTTGATCTTGAATAGGTGCTCTGTACTTTCTCCATGGCTCAAAAAAATCAGGGTCATTTTCATACAAACCTTTCATCTCATCAAAACGAAGAACTTGAATTTTCATCTCGGTCATCAAAGATCTTCTTCTACTCAATGCATCAGCAACTCGGTTAGTGACTCCACTCTTATGCTTTATCACAAAGGTTTAACTCTACAAATACTCAATCCACTTCATATGTCTCTAATTCAACTTATTCTGACTACCCAAATATTGTAAAGCCTTATGATTAGTATACAACAAAAATTCACTCGGTATCAAATAATATGTCCATTTCTTCAGTGCCTGAATAATAGCATAGAATTCTTGATCATACACATAATATTTCCTTGTAGCATCATTCAATTTTTCACTAAAGAAAGCAATAGGTTTACTTGCTTGACTCAACATAGCTCCAATTGTATTTCCACTTGCATCACATTCTACTTGAAATACCTTACTGAAATTAGGTAATGCCAAAATAGGGAATTCAACAACTTCCTACTTCAGAGTCTCAAAACTTCTATTAGCTCCATGTGTCCACTTGAATTCCCTTTTGTCTCCTCTCATAGTTTCAGTCATAGCATTACAAATTGAACTGAAATTCCTTATGAAATTTTAGTAAAAACTTTCCAAACCATGAAATGATCTTACCTCACTAGCATTCATAGGTGTAGGCCAATTCAAAATAGCTTCAACCTTCTTAGGATCCATCTCTAAACCATCAGCTGAGATTACAAATCCCAAATACACAATCTCTTCTTTCATGAATGAACACTTTTTTAGATTTATCAGCAACTTTTCCTCTTTCAATCTCAACAAAACTTGTCTAACATGTAACACATGTTCTTCTTTGGTCTTAATAAATATCAAAATGTCATCAAGATATACAATAAAAAATTTACCCAAAAATTTCTTCAAAACTTCATTCATCAGCCTCATAAAAGTACTCGGTGCATTGGTTAAACCAATGGGCATAACCAACCATTCATACAAACCTTCTTTTGTCTTGAAAGTAGTCTTCCATTCATCACCTTCTCTAATTCTGATTTGATGATACCCACTTTTCAAATCTATTTTTGTGAAATACTTTTCTCCAGTCAAACTGTCCATTATGTCATCCATCCTCGGTATAGGAAACCTATACTTCATTGTTATCTTATTGATTGCTCTGGAATCAATTCACATTCTCCATTCTCCATTATTCTTAGGTGCCAATACAATAGGTACTACATAGGGACTCAAACTTTCTCTGATCAAATATTTCTCTAGAAACTCTTGAATCTATCAGTTCATTTCCTGATTCTCGGTAGGTGTTAGCCGATGAGGTGCCTTATTCGGTAAACTAGCTCCAGGGATTAGATCCATACAATGATTAATGCTTCTTTTCAATGGAAAACCATTAGTTACATTATCAGAAGTGATATCTTTTTACTCAGTGAGTAACTTATCAATCTCCTCAGGGATTTTATCTTCTATTTTCTTACTTGGTTTGTTAGGAATTATAGTAAAACATACATCATTCCTTTTGAAATATTTCAAAAAATTTCTTCCTTCCATCAAGAAAACTTTCACAGATGTGAAAACATTACTAATAAGTTCTTTGATCAATGGTAACAAGATTTGTTTCTTTCTATTAGCCACAATAGTATACTTATGCAATCTCCCATCATATATAGCATGTCTATCATATTTCCAAGGTCTACCCAACAAAATATGATAACAATCCATAGGCATGATATCACACAACACCTTATCATAGTATTTTCCAATCTTCAAATTCACATAACATTGTTCACTTACCAGGAGTGTATGCTCATCTTTGATCCATGAAATTTGATAGGGTTTCAGATGTTCTAGCCTTTCCAACTGCAACTTTGTGACCATCTCTTCAGATGTTAGGTTCTCCGAGCTACCACTATTAATGATTATCTTCCAAACTTTATTAGAAATTCTACATCTGGTCCTGAACAAACTTTTCCTTACTAGATCTTCCTTTTTTCTTTCATTCCATAGTGCTCTCCTTACCATAAAGTTGTTTTCCTTCTTAGGTTCATTCAGTGGTTCTTCTTGCACTACAACATTTCTACTGCTACTAGCCTCCTTACTTACTCATGTACATTCAAATGACCTATGTCCTTCTCCATAATTGTAGCAAGTTCCTTGAAAACTTCCTCTACTATAAGCACCTCAGTAGCTATTGCCTCTACCTTTGGATGAACTTTCACCTTTCCACACTATCTTGCCTCTGTCCAGATTTGTCTTTTTAGGTTCAGATCTACCATTTTCACCATTATATGTACCTCTTCCTCTAGGGAATCTACTACCTCTTTCTCTTTGTCTCTGCTCATGTCTTTTGTTCAACTTCTCCTCGGCTTTCAAAGAAAATTGGTAAGCCTCTTCAATGTTCTCCAACTTGACGATACTAATTTTCTCTTGGATGGAAACTCTCAAACCATTCAGGTATCTACCAATTCTTTCCACATCATCTTCATCATGTCCAGATCTGATATCCAATCTATAGAATTCCTCAGTATACTCTTTTACCGAGCTATCTTTCTGCCTTAGACTTTGCATTTGCTGAACTAGGTTAATCTAATAATCATAGGGTTAGAACTTTCCTTTCAATTTGTTTACCATTTTACTCCATACCTTTATTTTGTCTTTTCCTTTCCTTTTCCTATCCAATTGCAGATGTTCCCACCATACAAATGCATGGATTTTCAACTTAGTGCTTGTAATCTTCACTTTCTTATCTTCAGGGATGCTTTCATATTCAAAATACTTTTCCATCTTAGTGATCCAGTCCACCAATTCATTAGAATCCATCTTTACACCATATCCAGGAGCATTGAAATGGGGTTTAGACTTCAAATTTGTTAAGGCCTTAAAAAATCTTTCTTCACCTTGATCCATAACAGGTACAGGTTCTGCATTCACCTATTCTTCTTCAAATTCATCATCACTAACATCTTCAAGATGTCTACCTCTTCTTTGGGCTATTTCAACTACTTCTAACCTAATAGAAGTCTATCTTAGCATATCTGCCAATCCTGGATCTACATCTCGCCTCCCAAAAACCATCTTAGAAATCCTCCGCAATTGCAGGTCAGATCGTAATCTGCTGCCCCACAACAATTAATCTAGGGTTTCACAAGAAGGAACCTACAAACCTAGATCCATAGACCTAGATCAAGATCTCACCTCACTTTGATACAACCTGATGCAAGGAAGGGGTCAAGAGGGGCCAAAGGATGGCACACCTCAATGATCCAAGCTTGCTTAAAACATGCGGAAGTAAACAAACAAAATAGTGAGAGAGAGAATCCCAGATCTTTCATATATTTTCATCAATTGAATCATACATGCTGGGCTGTAAGGCCTTCCCAGTTATGACCTGATATTAAAATGAATTTTAGAGGTCCTCAAACATTCGAGGATCTAATACAATTCTTCAATCTAATATCTACTATCTTCTATCTCTCCAAAACTATCCCTAAAGTACAACCAAACAACTATATTTATACAAGAGGATACCGAACTGAGTCAGCCTTTAGATCCATAATTAACGGAAGTAACGGTTAGATCTAGGACCACATGCTTCCCAAAGATGGATACAAACATTAAATTTGTGAACCAAAATAAATGCACAAGTCAGCCTCAATAGAAACCAAAACTAAACTCATCGGTGAGAAAGGATGACTGAGCAACAGATAGGAAACACCAAGCACCAGTGAAACAATTGACCACCCAGGAAATGACCGACCACACTTGGTAACCAAAGGAAACTGAACAACTACCGACCAACTTGGTCAAAGAAGAAACTGAGCAACATAGACAAACTCCAAAATGTTTTTGGTGACACAGGATTGCCAAGGACCCAAGATGCTCCTGCATCAGCATTCAGGGATGATCTTTTATGTGCAATGATGGAGTATTCAAATTGGTGTAGAATGTGCAAGTAATCTGACTCAGATCATGATTGGTATAGAATGTGCAAGTAATCCAATTCAGTATGAATGGTGATAAGAAATTTTGTTGCATATGTAATCCTCGATTAATTTCATGGACATAATAACTAAATAAATGTATCAACCCTCTAGAAATTTGATTCCAACATTTTTATTGGGTACTAATGCCTCTTTAGGGTTTTTATTATAGAACAGTGGAGGCTTGTCAACAAATTCTTTAGCTAGTCTTGAATTATTAAAATATGATATTACTATGAGTTACCCCATTCAATCATTCATGGTTGATAGTGTAAACAGATCTATTAGTAATAGTTTTTATTGGTTCTAATTTTAATTTGGGATATTTTCTTTATCAAAATGTTAAGATTACTTGAAGCAATTAAATTTTCTTTGAAACCCTCATAACCCCCAAGATCATCTTCTATTCTAGCCAAAATACGACTCTATAATAATTTCATTAGAAATTTTGGGATAATTACCCATAAATAATTAGAGGCAAAATTATTTTTGAATGGGTTGAAATTCTATGTTCATTCAAAAACTCTTACCACAGCCTTTACAAAAAATAGGAGAGCCAAATAATAATCTAGATTTTAGGGAATAAATTTTACTATCGATGAAAAAGAAGCCATTATCAAGGGAAGAGATATTAACCTAGTTTTGGAAGGTCATCTTTAGCCACATGAGAATGCTTAATGTGAAAAATTTGTAACCTTCCCATTTGAAAAAAAACCCTATACTTTTTGCAATCTTCCTAGAGTCCTTTAGAATATGTATCATTGATAATCATGACATTCATGGGTTCTTTGGAATTGATGGGGTCCCTTTTCTTAACATTCAAAAACACTAATACCTTCTTTGACCTTGAATTATAGAAATCTTATTTAGGTATATGTTTTGAAATTTCCTTCCTAGGGTTAGGGTTTGTGGTGCGACATTCTGATTGAAGCAGTGCCTTCACATGAGGCTTTCCAACATTCATTTTTCCCAATACTAGTATATTTTCTCAAGAGATAAAAGGATTATTAACCTCTTCACCTCTATTCCTCTTTGATAGGTCAAAGAAAGAATCCCTCCTTGAATATCCTTTCTTCCTTCCGCTACCCACCATTTTCTATTCATCAGAGATATTTCTTGTTTCATTCTTGGAAACCCTAAGTAAGCTATTTTCCTTTTTGAGTTGCTTCTAAATATGATGGGAAGTGCTATGTTCAACATCATCCCAATTGAAATTATCTTGATGAATAGATGAATTTAGTAGCCATGGATTAGAAACTAAATTTTTTCCATCTAAGATCAAATCCTTTAGACCTTCTTCGATATCCTTTAGGGAATCAAAATAATTATAAATACTTAGCCCATTCTATGATTTTACATACTTTATTTAATTGAAAAATAGAATCTACTTTTTACTATCGTGCAGGGTAGTAGATTTTGTAAAATTCATTTTATTAGAGAATGTGCAGTCTTCTTTTTATTATTGTGCAGGGCAAAGACTTTTGAGTTATGAGCCATTTTTTTATGCCCTTAAAGTAATTTTCAAACCACTGGGCTATGCATCTTATCTTAAGAAGGATTCTAATTTCTTTTGGTCTATTCTCTCTATTAAAATTTTATGATTAATTTGAAAGTTTAGGAATAATGATGTTTTTAGTTGGAGGGAAAGATTTCTTATTTCAAGTCTCTAAGGAGACTCATAACCCATGATGTTTCTTGGTAGGTCACATTGAAAATAAGACTATCAAAAGACAATTTTGAGAAGCTAGTACAAGATGGTATTGTTAGGGTCTTTGCATGGGAAATATCACATGCTTTTTATTGGACCGGGAAAGTGATAGAAGAAACCCATTTTTAGATTGGATTTACCAATTTCATTAATTAGATGGATGAGAAGCAAAAGAGAATGGAAATGACATAAGT
The DNA here is from genome assembly GCA_027943335.1 of Chamaecyparis obtusa. Lineage (NCBI taxonomy): Eukaryota > Viridiplantae > Streptophyta > Pinopsida > Cupressales > Cupressaceae > Chamaecyparis > Chamaecyparis obtusa. Next base: position 168,041 of record BSBK01004760.1, on the reverse strand, counting down.
TGGAGAGCTTATAGTATTATAAGAAGTTCTAGTGATTCCTTTTGTAGTAGTATCATTGGATGAAGTTGTTATAGTCCCCAATAAAGTTCAGAAGTGGCTCAAAGGTCCATTAGGTTGGACTGCATGGTTTGATGATATAGGGGATAATATACTAGTCTGAGATACTATTCTTCGATCATACATGTCATTTTGTTTTGATAGCTATTATATTTTTACTATTATATGATGTAAAATTATAATGATTTGTATATAGATATATTAGGCAACAATGTTTAGTTATATGCAGGCACATATCTATATATGTGTTAGAATGAGAAAATGTTTGAAGGATATGTAATGTGAATTTATTGTACATAATAGAAAAAAACTATAGCAAGTTATAAATTGATCCATCAGTTTAATGCCTTATGAATTCAATGAGAGGTCTAGTATTATGTATGGTGTCGTCTACAAAAATCATCTCTAATACCCTCACAAAATGAAACCCACAAAATATGTTTTTCATATGACCATTGAAACCTATATTTTTAATTTCCAAAACTTTTAAACCCATCAAAAATTCCAAAAATACTTTAGTAGGTATAAGATTTCCATGATCCATTATAATGCGCTTCACTTTTTCAGGAAAAAAAAAAGTGTATATTTATTTAATTGACTTTTCCTTTTCTTAATGGTGGATTATTGAGTACAATTTGAAACATCAATTCAAAAAACTATACACAATTATTTCTAGAAACTTAAGAACATCCTAGAAAACTTTATTATTTTCTTGTAAGAACATGGATTCAACTATCACCAAATTTTACTTGTACACCAATAGTTAACAACTAAGAAAATGTCTCCTTTAAAAACTTTATTATTAGGTTGCAAAACTAAATGAAATAAAAGTTATAAGATACTACACCAATTTTTCATAACTCTCATATTAGAATAAATTTATAACTAGCATTTAGAATCTTTAATTTTAAATAATGATAAAATATCAAAAGATAACACTAGATGTACCTTACAAAAAATCTCTCAAAGGAAAAAACCAAGTACCCAAGAAAATCAAGGTAACATCTCAACAAACAAGATTATATGAAACTTGCAAAGTCTCTATGCAAGACTCTAACTTGAATTATTCACTTTAGTTGCATTCATCGATGTGAACAAGAAAATTAAAACCATGCATTTACACATTTGAGTCAACAATTCATCTATGGACAAATCTAACCTATAATATATACTTAATCCAAAATTAACTAACAAGCCCATTTACTTATGTAAGATAAGAACTTTCATATATTAACAAGTGCTATTACCTAATCCAGGTGCCCTTAAACCATGAGCTCACTAAACTATGATCTAACATTAAATATATGGTACTAATTTTTACCAATATTAGATATTTTCCAATACGAAACCCACATTAAATATTTATTGAATTCTCACATAGAACATAATGTGTCCCTATTAATGTCTAATAGATATGGTTTCAACATCATTAAGATGCACCACAATTAAATATTATATTTATATCATTAAAATTATTATTTTATTATTATTCAAGTTGTACAATAGGCCTTTCCCAACAAGTTGAACGCCGATTAAATTTGTTGTCCTTAAATAGATATATTATTGTCAAAGACTTGACAAGTTCTTATACTAATAATTATGGCATGACTATAAAGCTCACAACTATTTCCCTTAGACATTACTATGTAGTGACTAGCTAATTATGTATATTAGAACTCTAATAGATTGGTCAACTGGGTGATATTTAAGGCACAAATTCAAGTTTATTTCCATCAATTAAATATATGAAAAAAGATAATATTTGTAACTTTTGACTTATGAATATTGTTGTACCATCCCCAAAACTAAGCATCTATAATTAGATTCTCATTTTAGCCCCATTTTAGTATGTATGGTTTCCCACATTATCTCACTCTCTCTTAATGCTCATTGTGTTAGATAACAGAGAGGGCGGGGGGGGGGGGGGGGGTGAATAAGTTAATTCTAGTTATCCTATAGTCCCAAATTCCCAGATGTATATATTTAAATTTTTTCAACCAAATAATGAACTCAGTAAGATGGAAATAACAATCTTTCTATTCATTTATCGAATACTAGTAAATTCAATACTGTGTTTATCGATTAATCTAGAAATGAAACATCAACATAAAGTAAAATAACAATCCAATCACATTAAATAACACATAATACAAGGATTTTAACATGGAAACCCTACAAAGGGAAAAACTACCTGGGACCGGTAACCCAAAATATTTCACTCTTCTAAAGTGAGCTTGGCTAGGAGCCAATCATGTTAAAGGTTACAATGCATACTGTAAGGTGTGACTTGGTTAAAGGATTTATCATTACCAGTTAACTCTTGAACAACATTCACTATGGGGTCAAAAAGAAAACCATCAAAATTCATGGAATGTCATATTGAAATACAAATAAGACTATTAAGTCCACTCAGTTATGAGATTTAGCTATAACAATGGTTAAACTAATACAATAGTGATTTGATTGAAATACAACTAAGATTAAAAATTTTTAGATCTATGATAAGCTCACAATACCTCCTCTAATCAATAATTGATTCACTCCTTCATATCCTTCATCATATTCAACTCAGTCAACAATAATCTGACGCTCGGTTATGTCTGTAGTTTTACTCAGTTATGTTTGGACCAGTTTGATCAGTGGTGCATGAAAAAATTCCTTTCACGTAATTTTTCCTACAAATTCAATAAGCTGTAGACTCAATAATGAATCTCATGTCTCTTTAAAGAGATGACATCATAAACCATTTTCATCTCATCCATTAGATTTTGCCTCTTAATCCCCATCATCCTTTTTGATGCTTTAAGCTTCCTTAGCAGATGTGTCTATAACACATTTCATCCTTCTCCATTCGATCAATCTTGAATTTTGTCAGCCGTTACATCCACATAACAAACTTTATCTTTTACCTCAGAATCATATGCAATTTTCCAACTTTAATTATTTCTCTCACTCGGTCAATACATAAATGTGTCGATGAATACTAGCTCGATTATTATTGTCACTCGGTATACACTGCACTAGCTCGGTGTATACAAAAATCTTCAATTACTGACCACATTAACTTGTTCAATTCTAATCTTCAATACATAAAAAATTCATGTAATACAATCAAGTCAAAAAAATGATGCCATAGGGTCATCAATAAGTTACCCAATGTATACCTTAGCCATATTTATCTCTTCTTCATGCATATATCTCTTTCCTTTACCATTTTTCTTCTTCAGATGTTTGTAACTATCACGATAAGTATAGTCAAAACTAGTTGACATCAATGACAATACATCTTAACTGATTTAATTGTCTTACATATCACTATAGTATCTCGGTGATCTCTAATCAATGTCTTTCATTTGTCCATTGAGTTCATCAAGTTATTCAATCAATTGTAGATTATCAATCTCTCCCTTTGGCATTGATGACAACACAAATATGAAATATGCCATAGAATACTGAAAATCTATACTACAACTCTATCTATAAATGTTTTAGCTTGGTAAGATCTCCCTAGCACGATCATTTAATATGTTTAATCACTACATAGCATTTCAACATTTCAAGCAGACTCTCCCCATGGATTTGATCTTCTTCCTCCTTTCTAATACTTCTCTCTAATTGATATTTCATTGAATCTTTCTCTTCCTTTGACAACAATGCCAAAAAGAAATAAGCAACTCCCTAATAGACAAAAATAGCTCTATTGTTTGGTTTAAACTATGTACGTTAATGTACAAATATACAATTTTCCTATTCCATCTTTCACAACCTTAGGAAACCTAAAGTGTGAAAAATATTCATCAACATCATTTGATTTTCTGATGAAGTATAGGTTGATGGAACCTCCTGATCACCTTAGTGATTGAAAGATAGGGGATGGACACCTAGTCTGGTCCTCAAGTACTCAAATGTATCCTTCAGTAAAGGTTTAGTGAATATGTCTACAAGTTGTTCTTTAGATTCCACAAATTGTAATTTCACTTGCATTTCTTGTACTTGTTCCCTCATATAGTGATACTTAATAGATATATGCTTTGTCTTAGCATGCATTACCAGATTCTTGGAAATATTTATAGCACTTGTCTTGTCACAATATATAATCACTAGATCAGTGATCTCCTCATTCATGCCTTTCAACAATTGTTTTATCCATGCAATGTTTTAACAATTTACACTAGCATCAACATATTATGCTTCAACAGTAGACTAAGAAATACATGCCTATTTCTTACTTATCCAAGTAACTAACGTTTCTCTCAAAAAGAATTCTCCACCAGTTGTGCTCTTCTGTTCATCAATATTTCCAGCCCAATTTGCATCGGTGTAAACTTGTAGTTCAAATTTGCCTTGTTTCTTATACCATAAACTATAATTCTCTATGTTATTCAAGTATCTCAAAATCCTCTTAACAAAAATCATATGTGATTCCTTAGGATTAGCATAAAATATTTCTACAATCCCAACAACATGTGCAATATCTGGTCTACTATGCACAACATACATTAGTTTACCAATCATTGATCTATATAATGTCTAATTTACCACAGTTGACTGATCATCTTTTGTCAATTTACATCATGTGACCATCAGTGTACCTACCAGTTTTGAATCTTCCATTCCAAAAGTCTTCAACACTTCTTTGATGTAATTTGATTGTGTTATGAATATCCCTTCATCTTGTTGTAGAATTTGCAAACCTAGAAAGAATTTAATCTCTCCAAACACTGACATCTCAAATTCCTTTCTCATTTCATTAGCAAAAGATATACAAATATTATCATTTCCTCCAAATATAATATCATCAACAAAATTTTTAGCAATAAGAATATTGTCATCTATTTCTACTTTCAAATACAAATTTCTATTGTCACTTGTCCTCACAAATCCAATACTAATAAGATAAGCATGCAATTTTTCATACCATGCTCTTGGTGCTTGTTTAATTCCATACAGTGCTTTGCGTAATTTACATACCATGTTCTACTTATTTGGATCAACAAAAACTTCAGGTTGTTCAATATAAAGCTCTTCCTCAAGTATTCCATTCAAAAATACCGATTTAACATCCATTTGATATACTTTAAATCCTTTGTGTGCAATATATGCAAGTAGTATTCTAACTCCTTCAAGTCTAGAAACTGGTGCAAAAGTCTTAGCATAATCAATTCCTTCTTCTTGTGCATACCCTTTACAATTAAGTCTTCCTTTGTTCCTAGTGACTTCACCATTCTCATTCAACTTATTCTTGAATATCCATTTGGTTCCAATTACATTTTTATCACTCAGGTTCAGTACCAATGTCCATGTTTTATTTTTCTCTATCTGCTCAATTTCTTCATTCATTGCTTTAATCCATTCCTCATTCTCAAGTGCATCTCTAATATTTTTAGGTTCAAATTCACAAACTAAACATTTGTTATGTCTCAACTTACTTCGTGTCATCATGTCAGCTTTCTTGTCTCGAATAATTAAGTTCTATGGATGGTGTCTTCTAACAAATTTTGCTAATATTTTCTCTCCTTTGTTCATTAGTCGGTATAGGTTCAATTTCTTCCTTGGTAGAAATTTCCCAAATCTTGGTCTCTATAGGTGGATGCTCGGTGTCTTTTTCCTATTGCTCGAAAGCTTCTACCTGTCACTTGGGTAGAGGGTCAGGTAACTCAATGAAAGTATATCTACCATAGTCTTCTAGTTCTTTCCTTCTTTCTTCATCATTCTTCTCAGTAAACTCATCAACTTTCACATTAGCACTTTCAATCATTTTGTTAGAAACCTTGTTTAAACATTTGTAAGCTTTTCTCTTAGTAGAATATCCCAAAAATATTCCTTCATCACCTTTAGAATCAAAATTTCCATTTCTATCATCTTTCAGAATGTAACATCTACTTCCAAAGATTCTAAAATAACTTACATTAGGTGTGTACCCAAACCATTACTCATAAGGTGTCTTGTTTGAATCTTTCTTCAATTGTACTTGGTTCAATGTGTATACAACAGTGCTAGCAACTTCTCTCCAGTACATTTGTACAACATCCTTTTCAATCATCAGTGTTCTAGCCCAATCAACTATGGATCTATTCCTCCTTTCATCAATTCCATTTTGCTGTGGTGTTCTCAGTGCAAAAATTTGTCTTTTAATTCCATGCTCATTACAAAAGTTAGTAAATTCATCAGAAATAAACTCACCTCCTCTATTAGATCTTAAGCATTTTAATTCCTTTCCACTTTCCTTTTCTACTTTAGATTTATACCATTTAAACATCTTGAAAGCTTCAGATTTCTCTTTAAAAAACATAACGATCATCATCCTAGAATAGTCATTAACAAATAAAATAAAGTATCTATCACCATAATAACTCTAAGTTCTCATAGGACCACATAAGTCAGTATGAACCAACTCCAAAATAGCTTTAGATGAGTAGGTCTTGCTCTTGAAACTATATTTTGACATTTTTTTCCATTTGACATTGTTTTCACATGACATGGTCAAGTTTATATAAGCTCGATAAGCCTCTAACTTTTCTTTTCTTACTGATCTTTACCATGTTGTCAAAATTCACATAAAACAACCTTTTATGCCGCAACCATACGTCTTCAGTCCCAGCCATTAAATAAGAAGTTTTAGCATTGTCAAGATAAAATAGATTACTTTAGATTGTTCACCAGTGCTGACCAACTTTCCTATTTCATCATAGATCTTCACCTTCATACTTTCAAATGCAACTCAGTGACCTAAGTTATTCAACTGTACTACACTTAACAAGTTATAGTTAAGTTCCTTCACCCAATATGCATTTTCACATTTAATCAAGTATTGTTCAACATGATAGATCCTTTTTCTTTTACTTGACAAGGTGTATCATTACCCATTTTAATAGATCCTTCATTATAGTGTTCAAGGTATTCAAATTTATCCTCATCACTGGTCATATGATGTGTACAACCACTATAAATAATCCACGTATCATTCTTGCTAACTTTAGAAATAAATGTTGTTTCTACATACCTTTCTTGTTCTAAATCTTCTTTCAAAGCTATGGATACCACCTCAATGTATTCATCAGTGTTGGTGTTGGTGTTATCATCATCATCTCCAACTAGGTAACATACCTTCTTGCCTTTATCTTTATAGTCTCAGTTGTTACTTCTGTCATAGTGTCAGTTGCTTCTACAATCTTGTTTATCTCTTCTATCATTCTTTCTTTCACCAGATCAGTCATTGTCTTTGTCATCATCTTTCCTGCTTGGACATCTAGCTACAATATGACCAATTTATTTACAGTTAAAACATGCTAGAGGTAATTTCCCTTTATACCTTCCTTTACCTTTCTGCAACCTTCTAGCCATAAGTACTTCAAGTTCATCAAGTCCATCTTCATCACTGTCACTATCAATTTCATTTCTTATCATATGTTTACTACTTGATTTTCCAATTTTCAAAGATGACATCAATGCAGACTCAACACTTTGTACAATACTGTTATATAGTTATCTAGCTCAAAAGTAGTCAACTTACTGATTAGACTATCAAGTGTAAGAACATTACCCAATGCAGATCTCATCTCATGAATTACAAATATTCTAATAGCATATATAGGCAACAAGGTTCTTAGAATTTTACTCACAAAAATGTCTTTATCAATAACACTTCCTTCTCCTCGGATAGCATTGACAACATCCTTGATTCGGTTACCGTACTATGAAATTTTTTCTCCTTCTTACATCTTCATACCATCAAATCTTCCTCTAAGGATTTTAACTCTTTCTCTCATCACATTCACATCTCCTTCATAGACTAGTGTAAGTTTGTCCCACATTTCTTTTGCTAAAGTACATGCTTTGATATCTTCAAATTCTACATCAGATAGGGAAGCAACAATCTCTATCATTGTCATGTTGTGTTCATGTCTATCTCTCAACTAATCAATACTCAAAGGTCCAATAGACAGTTGAATGTACTCATTAGTCAGATAGAATAGTGTAGATTCACCGATTCCAAATATATGCAACCTCATTCTTCTTTTCCATGTCGAGAAGTTGTCTTTGTTCAGCTTTGGCACCTCTATCCTATACATCTTGTGATCTTTAGCTCAAGCCCTTCAAACTTTCTTTTCAAGCACACAAGCTCGGATACCAATTGTTAGATAACTAAGAGGGGGGTGAATCAATTGATTCTAGTTATCCTACAGTCCCAAACTCCTAGATGTATATATTCAAACTTTTTTAACCAAATAACCAACTCGGTAAGATGGCAATAATAATCTTTCTATTCATTTACCGAATACTAGTAAATTCAATATTGTGTTTACCGATTAATCCAGAAATAAATTTTGTAAAGTAAAATAACAATCCAATCATATCAAATAACACATACCACAAGGATTTTAACGTGGAAACCTTGCTAAGGGAAAAACCACTTGGGACCGGTAACCCAAAATATTTCACTCTTCTAAGTGAGCTCGGTTAGGAGCCAACCCTATTAAAGGTTACAATGCACACTATAAGGTGTGACCTGGTTAAAGGGTTTATCACTACTAGTTAACTCTTGACCAAAATTCACTATGGAGTTAAATAGAAAACCATCAACATTCATGGAATGTCATATTGAAATACAAATAAGACTATTAATTCCACTCAGTTAAGAGATTTAGCTATAACAATTGTTAAACTAATACATTAGTGATCTAATTCAAATACAATTAAGATTATAGATTTTAAGATCTATGCTAAGCTCATAATACCTCATCTAATCAATAATCAATTAACTCCTTCATATCCTTCATCATATTCAGCTTGGTCAACAATACTCTGACACTCGATTATGCCTGTAGTTTTGTTCAATTATGTCTGGACCAGTTTGATCAGTGGTGCATGAAAAAATTCATTTCACATGATTTCTCTTGCAAATTCAGTAAGCTTTAGACTCAATAATGAATCTCATGTCTCTTTAACTAGACATCATAAACCATTTTCATCTCATCCATTAGATTTTGTCTCTTAATCTCCATCGTCCATTTTGTAGCTTCAGGCTTCCTCGACAGATGTGTCTATAACACATTTCATCCATCTCCATTCAATCAATCTTGAATTTTGTTAGCCGTTAGATCCATATAAATAACTTTATAATTTACCTCAAAATCATATGCAATTTGCCAACTCATCAGTATAGTCAGTTGTTATAAAATTTAATTGTTTCTCTCACTCGGTCAATACATAAATATTTTGGTGAATACTAACTCATTTATTACTGTCACTTGGTATACACTGCACTGGCTCGGTGTATACAAAAATCTTCAATTACCAACCACATTAACTTGTTCAATTATGATCTTCAATACATAAAAAATTCATGTCATAAAATCAAGTCAACAAAATTATGCCATAGGCTCATCAATAAGTTACCCAATGTATACCTTAGCCATATCTCCATATCCATCTCTTCTTCATGCAAATATCTCTTTCCTTTACCATTTATCTTCTTCAGATGTTTGTAACTATCATGATAAGTATAGTCAAAACTAGTTGACATCAATGAAAATACATCTCGACTAATTTAATTGTCTTACATATCACTTTAGTATCTCAATGATCTCTAATTACTATCTTTCATTTGTCCATTCAATTCATCAAGTAATTCAGTCAGTTGTAGATTATCACATTGAACCTTTAATTTAATATTATAGGTCCTGTGCTAATTAAATTTCTTCAAAAATTGAGGTAAACACTTATTTATAAGTTTTATCCTTTATTATTCTTTCTCTTCAATCATTTATTGGTCTAATTAGGCTCGATGTTACCATTATTGGCCTTTTAATCCCTTCCTTCTTGAAATTAGTTGTACCTTTTTTTACATGTACCCTATCATATTGGTGCCCAGGTCATTTGATTGGATCATAGATAGTGGTTGTTCACATCACATGACAGGTGATAAAGATAGGTTTGTTCATTTAGACAAGTACAATCGTGGCATGGTTAGATTTGGAGATAACACTCCCAAACGTATCATTGGTAGAGGAGCTATCACATTGGATGGAAAGAACAACACTGACAATGTTCTCTATGTAGATGGTTTGAAGCATAACCTTCTTAGTGTTGGACAGTTACTTGAAAAAGGTTATCATTTTGAGTTCAAAGACAACAAGTGCATTATTAACAACAAGGATGGTGTTATGATTGCATCAGGATCAAAGACTAAAGGTAATGTTTTTCAACTTAATTCTAAAGCAAGTTTTTTTTTTGTTGAAGTTGATGATAGTTGGCTATAGCATAAAAGACTATGTCATATCAACTTTGATATAGTAAAGATAAGCAATGTTAAGGCAATAAGAGATCTACCTAGCATAGCAAAGCCAGTTGATACTATATGCAGGGAATGTGTGATGGGAAATCATGTGAGAAATTCATTTAGAAGAAAGCATAATTAAATAGAGAACAAGTTGGATCTGATTCATATAGACCCATGTGGACCAACTCAAACAAGATCATACTATGGCGAAAGTTATTTCATTTTGTTTGTAGATGATTATTCTAGAATGATGTGGGTTTCATTCTTAAAAGATAAGTCAAAAACCTTTGAGAAGTTCAAAATATTCAAAGCTAAGGTTGAGAATGAATCTGGACTAAAGATAAAATGTCTAAGATCGGATAGAGGAGGAGAATTCACCTCTGACAGATTCTATGAGTACTACAAAGAACATGGCATAAAGAGATAGTTGAGTGCACCTAGAACCCCTCAGCAGAATGAGATTGTAGAAAGAAGGAATAGGATAATCCTTGATACAACATGCACCATCATGATTGAAGGAAAAGTTGCACACACCTATTGGAGAGATGTGGTCAATACAACAGTCTATACCATCAATAGAATTCAATTAAGGCCCGGCCCAGACAAGACACCTTATGAGCTATGGTTTGGAAATGTTCCCATAGTAAAATACTTTAGAATCTTTGGAAGAAAGTGCTACATCAAGAGGGATGAAGTAGTAGGCAAGTCTTATGCAAGAAGTGATGAAGGTATTTTCCTTGGCTAATCTACTAAAAGAAAAGCTTATAGATGTTTCAATTTAAGATTGAAGAAGATCATTGAAAGTGCTCATGCTAAGATTGATGAAAAGTTTATGGTTCAAGAAAGATATCATGATTACTCACCTATGGTTGAAGAAGAACCCAAACCTTCTACTAGTGAGATAGTTGTTGAAGAAATGTTTGACAATATTGATGTGTTATTTAATGACCCTGAGACAAGTGAAGAAGAAACTCCAAAGGTAGATGAGACAGTATCACCTAAATTTCCAAAGTTTACATCTAGATACCATTCTAAGGATGACATCATTGGAGATCAAAGTGGAAAAGTCACAACAAGATCAAAAGCAAAGAGTTTTGCAAGCAATGAGGCGGTATGTTTACTATCTTAGATTTAACCCTTAAGTGTTGAAGATGCATGCAATGACTCTGATTGGCATGATGTTATGAAAGAAGAACTAGATCAGATTACCAAGAATGATACTGGGGAATTGGTCCCAAGACCTAGTGATAAGAATGTGATTGGAACAAAATGGATATTCAGAAATAAGATCAATGAAGATGGTACAGTAGTAAAAAACAAGGCAAGGTTAGTATGCAAGGGATATGCATAGACATAAGGCATTGATTACTCAAACACTTTTTCACCAGTGAGAAGATTAGAAACTATTAAGTTGTTTATAGCCTATGCAACATTCAAAAAATTCAAAGTTTATCAGATGGATGTTAAGTCAACATTCTTGAATGGAGAGCTAAAAGAAGAAGTATACATTGAGCAGCCAAAAGGATTCACCCTATCAGAAAGACCTGATATGGTATGTAGATTTAAGAAGGCCCTCTACAGACTTAAGCAAGCCCCTAGAGATTGGTATGAAAGACTTGATGGTTATCTAACAAAAATTGGATTCAAGAAAGGAGCAATAGATTGCAATCTATTCATAAGAGAGACATCTGAAGGACTACTACTTGTAGCTATATTTATTGATGACATTATCTTTGGAGGTAATGACAAAATTAGTGCTGAATTTGCTAAGGAGATGCAAAGAAAATTTGAGATGAGCATAATTGGACCTATCAAATACTTTTTAGGATTAAATGTGCAGTAGACAGAGAAAGGTATTTTCATTAATCAGTCCAAGTATGTGAAAGAAATACTAAAGAAATTCAAGATGAATGATTGGAAGCCAGTAGGGACACCCATGATAACTGGATGCAAGCTTACAAAAGAAGACAACTCACCAATAGTAGATATAACATTGTATAAGTCTATGATTGGCAAACTCATTTATCTTACTCAAAATAGACCTAAAATTTCCAATTCAGTTGGCATAGTTGGAAGATTTGCAGTAGAGCCTAAACAAAGTCACCTTATGGTAGTAAAAAGAATATTTAGATACTTGCAAGGCACTATAGACTATGGTCTATGGTATCCTAATTTAGAAAATGTTGAGCTTCATGTGTATACTGATGTAGATTGGGTACGATGTGTTGATGATAGAAAGAGTACATCAGGAGGAGCAGTGTTTCTTGGTGACAGACTTGTCACTTGGACAAGCAAGAAGCAAAATTGTATCTCTCAGTCAACAAAAGAAGCTAAGTATGTTGCAACAGCCTTGAATTGTTCTACAATTGTGTGGAACAAGAAAATGATAAAGGATTTTGGAATTCAGATTGATTATCCTATTTTTATTCATTGTGATAACACTAGCACTATCAACATGTCTAAGAACCCTATGATGCATGCAAAGACAAAACACATTGAGATCAAGTATCACTTGCTAAGAGAGAAAGTGGTAGAGAAAGAAGTCAAGGTGGACTATGTGAGTACTAAAGATCAGTTAGTAGACATATTCACAAAGCCCTTGCCAAAGGATACTTTTGAGTATCTTAGGGAGAAGTTGGGAGTAATTCCCTTCCCTGATTCTTATTAGAAGAAATAAGGAAGAGCATCAGTCTTTAGGGATTGTTGGATGGTTGACTACTCTACTTCAGGAATAGTACCAATGCTTAAACAGATTGGTGCCCTTTTCCATTGATGTTAAAAGGGGAGTAATATATAGTCATATACTAAGGGGGACTAGTATTCAGTTATGGAAGCAGTTCAGTTAAGGAAATAGAGAATGTTGAAGAATATTGTAGCAGATGGAGGATTCATCCTTAGGGGAGTTTTGATGAGGAAATGGAGAATATTATAAAAGAAATGATCATTTGGATTGGTGGAGTTTTTCATTCCATATGTTTCCATCAATGCCAAAGGGGGAGATTGTTGGAGATTTTCCAGCTTGCCAGTGCTGACTGTATGTTTGTCATTGATGACAACATATGGTAAGTAGCATGCATGGAAGACTTATGTAGTAAGATTTTAATATATACAACATGGAAATGTTATCAGCATGAGATCATGGACGAAGAGGTTTACTATTAGTAAAAATAGTTATATTGCATCTTGTGTCAGCAGTGTTCCTGACAGAGTTACAGGTAGTGTTCTATGAATGATTGTTCGTACAATTATCATGGAGCCTTGCACATTTGGATATGTAATGGAGACATGTTAGTGATGTTACATTCATGGATGTAGAGTCTTATGATTAGTAGAAGTGAAGTCATGCAATTTCTATTCACCAGATACACTTTTTTGTCTTTATTTAGAAGAACCAATAGAGATTTTTTTGTTACATGAGTTGCGCCTATCATTACGATATGTGCCCCTAGATTAGTGCTTAGAGAATAGTTAGTAATGTTTGGTTAAGAGTGCATGATGTAATTAATCTTGAGGAGAAAGTATCTATTAATTTGATTGAGCTGACAGTGTGTAGCATGTGTCTACACTTATTGATTTAGACAGGTTCCAGATTGTGTTGCATGCTTAGTAGAGCTGACTGAGATGTTATTGGAGTATGTTATTGTTTCTCTAATATGATTTCATGGTGATTCTAATAGGATGACTTGATTATATCATTTAGAGGAAAGATATTTATAAGCAGTCATTTGTGATTGTTAAATCATGGTTCAGAATTGATTGTGAAGAGTAGAGCAGAATGTGTGAAGTGTTGAGCCATCAGCAGAAGGTCTATGTGACCAAGTGAAGAGTTTATGCTATACATTGGAACTAATCCAAATAGCAGGTTAAAGCATAGCTCACCAAGATCTAGATATAGTGTGTATCTATTATTCAGAAGGTTGTAGCCTTCACTCCTTTGAGCAGTGTGCTCTCAGACAGTGCGTCCTCACCCCTAACAAGGTTAATTGTAAAATAATCCTAATAGGGTCTGACACTTGACCAGGTCACTATACTAAATGCATTGTAAAGAAAAATCCTGATAGGGTTAAGAATCTTCTGAATAAGGTGAAAATGGATGCATAGTAACACACATAACATTCATCACCTATTCATTTAGAAAGGATGTTTAGAAGTTGTAATAGCATAAATAGATCTAAAAATGCTTTGAAATTAGATCGAAGTACATACCTCATCATGATATTAGTCTAGAAATACTTGTTTTCTAAAGTCTATATGAAGTTTCAAAAAATTCTATCACTTGCTCTAGACTGGAAATGTCAAGGTGGACAAAACCCAGAAATCTTTTCTCCAGATTCACACAGGTCAACTTTGACCTTTTAAAAGGTCAAAGACCACATTTTTATTCCAAAGTCTGATTCTGATTCTATTCGCAGATTCTGAAAGTTCAGCGAAAAGGGTACTCCAATCTATCCTTTGATTCCCAAAATAGCACCTACAAATATCTTAAAAAAGGGGTTTTTGGGGTGGCTATTTGCCTTAGTCAAACCCCCATTTTGGTGTTTCCCACCTCCACGTATAGCCAATTGAAATAGTATGTGTGCATGTATATTGAAAATGTAAAGCTAAGATCTAATCCTCTAGATTAAAACCCTAGCATGAATACGTATGAAATAACAATGAATAGATTTGAATGTGATAGAAAATCATACCAAGCCCCCAAGGCTAAAGTACTTCTACCATTCTCACAATCCATAATTGTTACTCCATGTTTGAATGCTTGAAATGTTGATGATGATGGATCAAGGAAGAATGCTTCTCTCTTGCTCCAAATATGAATGCTTGAAGACTTGAAATGCTTGCTTCAACACCTTGAGAACTTGAGAGCTTGATTTCTTGAGATAAGATATGAAAATGAGAGAGGAAGGCCTCCTTTTATAGTGAATTAGGTCACACTCCTCTAGAAGGGCCACCTTGGAGAATTAAATCCCAATTAGGTCCTAACCTTTAGAGAATGGATCTAAATTAAATGTAATTAAAGCATTTACCATTTCGAAGCCTGAAACAGCTCACTCGGAGGTGGGAAATTAATAATCCCAAAAGCTAAATGAGCGGGAATTGAAATTTTGAAATCCTAGAAAGATGAGGTCAAGGTCGAGTTCAACCCTGACCTAGTCAGGGTCGAGGTCAACCTTGACCAGAAACCCTAACTTTTGTCAGGATGTAGTTTAAAGGCCCCGAGGATGCCCAGAAACTTAGAAATGAAGTCTGATGAGAATAGAATGTCTATGATAGATAAAAGATCATGTGATTGACATGATGAAGGATAGGAGGACCCATTTCTATATCCTACCTAGAAATTAGAGTCATAGAAGAGGGGAATTAAGGAGAATCCTTAGGATCCTAGCCCTAATTTCACCTAGGACATACAAATGCATCCTAAATATAGGTTTATCATGATAAATGCATTGAAAGAGGGTGCTAAACCTATCCAAATGGAAGTTCTTCCATTTTAAGATGATACATTTAGCCCCCACTTTAGCTTAGATATGACACTAAGTGAATATGCAAGCTAAAGTAAGAAAATATCATAAAAATGAAAAAGGATATAGCCAAGTCCTCGATGTAAAGATCCTATAGAAAACCATTAGAACCTACAATACACCAAGTTAATGAAAATCTATAATCACCTAAATCTTATTATATGATAGTTTGAGAAGTATATAGAGCCCCTTATGCCCCCCCTATTTCGGCTTTCTACTTTGGAAGGGTGAAACAGGGTGATAAGAAAACTCTAGATACTAGATATGCAGAGTGTTGAAAAGTTCATTCCTAAACCTGTTAGAAGGATTCCTACCTTTCTGAAACTAGTTTAGGGAGTTAGATATCTGAATCATGATTCCAACGCCACTAACAACATGGAAAACAGAGTTATCTAACTCAAGTTATGATGAAAAGAATGAATGTCTATCGAAATGCATAAAAGGAAATTCTTAAGCTAACCCTAATTTTAAACCTATAAAAGAGATGAAAAAGGATATATTTACTCATTCTTACCATTTACAGATTCAAAATTAGAACCTGTTACCTGTCTTGAAAGGCTGAAACATTCAAACATTAGACTAATCTAACATATTCATGAACTAAAAAAATAGCATAAGACATGAAAACAAAACCAAAGCCACCTCAAGATTGTTGCTAAAAAAAACAAGTGCTATAGAGCAAATATTTGATTCGCTTCAATTAGAGGGATGTGGGTGTGCTCTCTAAGCACTTGGAGCATATTCTAATGCATACTAAGATTGATTTTAGACCAAATATAGGTGTGATATGATGCTATATGCTATGCAAAACAATAAAAGAAACTATGTTAATCCATTATTGCTAAGCTATGATGTTCTTTAAGAAAGCTTGAAGATGATAAAAAGAAACTAACAATTAGTATTGCTTATGCTAAGTCTAGAGCTAAATGGACATGATAACAATGCATAAAATGAAAGGTGAATGGATATTTTGCTCTTGGAAATGAGGACTATTTATAGACTTTTGGGAGGATGAATGAGTGGCTAGGATCAAAATCCTTAAGAGAGGCCAAGATTCATTCAAAGGGGAGCACATGGATTGTGCTAGTTCAAGGCCACCTCCTTGTGACAAGTGTCACAAGGGCATTGGGTTGAAAGATGGGAGGAATGTGCACAATTTGGGAAATGTGCCTAAGGTCAAAGGGTGTAAGAAAGGGGTGAGGGGCTTCTTAAATGCATCATAAATGCATGTAAGAGGGATAAGGAGGCTTTAAATGCACTTAATGCATGTAAGAGAAGCCTCTAGAAGTTTGTTGACTTTGGGTCAAGCTTAGGAGTTGGCTAACCTTGTTTAGGGAATGTGACAAGGTTAGGGGGAGGATTAGGATTAGGATGGGTGAAGAGGTTGGGTTGAGAAGATTCTAGAAGAGTCTAGAATTCTCCTTGGTTTTATGGAATAAAAGTTTATTCATTCCAAAAGCTTAAGTTTTGGGAATATTTATTGAAATATTTTCAATAAATATGAAAATTAAATATTTAATCTTAATTAAATATTTTGAGTTGAGATTAGGGTTAGAAAAGGTGGGATTAGCCTTTTAATCGAAATTAAGAAGGGATTAGAAGATTTTGGAAGAGGTTAGTGGTCTTAGGAAAAAAGGCTAACTTTTGGTCAAAAAATAAATTAATTATTTTTTGGGGGATTTTTGGTCAATTTATTAATTAAAATAATTAATAAATAGGGGATTAATGTTTAAATAAGATTTAAACATTTTTGGGAGGGATTTCTTAATTAAATATTTTTAATTAAGATAAAGGGATTTAATGACATAAAAATAAATAAATTAATTAAATAAATAATTAATTAATAAATGATGATGTCATCAGGGATTTTTCAGAAAATAAAAATAATTTATTTTCTAAGGATTTTTAGGTGTCTACATTTTGCCCCTCTTTGATGCGATGTCGCAAGTGGCATGGCGTCAAAGACAAGAAAATAAGATGTCCAAGGCTAGAAGTTAGAGGAATAAGGGATTGTGCCCCCTCGAGAAAATAACGCAAGGAGCAAACATTGTGAAATTTTCTCGAAAGGAAACAGAGAAGGAAGGACCTAGGAAGAAGGGGAGATAAATAACCAAGCTTCCAAGAGCAAAGATGAGTGAATGCAAGATGAGATGGAATGCAAAATGCAGGATGCAGCTACATGAGGATGCAAGATTAATCTATATGATGCAGGATGCAGGGGAGATGGGGAAGCTCCAAGTGCAAATGTGGAGAGCACAACCTAGTTTAATATAGCAATGCTAGAGACCTGCCAAGGATACTGGGATCACGAGGCCTTGTCACCAGTGTTGCATAGGACTGACGTGAAAAAGACACGCAGGGTTGCCCCAGCATCGCACATGAAACCCGAAGGAGGCATGGTGGAAATGATGCTGAAGAAACCACAAACACACGACTGACTCACAGGCAGAAGCAAAAGATCAAAAGACCTTGCCCCAGATTATCCTCATTCGCAGCACACCATGATATAAAGGATCGTGGTGACGTTGAGTAGAGAACAATGAGAGGCTGTAAAAGATTAACAAGACCCAAAGGACAAAATCCAAGGTCAAAATGAAAACTCCAAAAAGACATCCTTTGCCAAGGAGAGAGATTTGATGTGATTGATGGTGGGAAGATTGGTCGGACAGGAGGAGATATATCCTCAAGGACCAGGATGGAAGATTAGGTCAGACAGGAGGAACGATATATCCTCAAGAACCCATGGGTTGGTGAGAGAATAAGTGTAGTTGTTCGCTGGCAAAAGCTGAAGTTCAAGGAATAATCAGGATGAGCAAGGATAAGTCGACAATTGATGTTGCTGAAGCACAAGGCCTGAGTGGGACTAAAAGTTTTCTGAGGCTAGGGATGGGACAAGATATTTGATCAAATGCTGCTGTAGGACGGACAAAGGTTATGTACAACAAGGAGGAACGATATGCACAAGGGATATGTACAGAAGCTCAGGATTGGGGATAGGAAGATCACACTCGGCGGGACTCTCACTAGGACGGAGACAAGAAGGATATTTACAGAAAGGATTGCGCTGTATAGGAAAGGGATAAGGATATGGTACAAGATATGGTACAAAGCTTTGGAATAGGATATGGATTGCAAATGGGTTGGAGGAAGATGGAAGCCGAATGCTTGGAGGATAGGGGAGATGGAACTGCTGGGAGATCTGTTATGGATGGAGGAAGAGGACGGTAGTTGAAAGGACAACTGAATAGATAAATAGCCCAGTTTACTATGTTGGCGCCTGTTTACCAGGTTTTCACCAACATACTTGTCCAAGGCGCTTGAATTGCCAAGTTTTCACCGTTTGGACGATCATTTTCTCTTTCTTTTTTCTTTTTTTCTTTTTTTGCTTTTTTGAATGTTTTTGGATTTTCTGATATATGCAGGATCAGGTTCAGGCATAGAACCTCTTCAGATGGATGATGTTGATAGGATCATTCAAGGGCTCACCTTCTGGTGTTGATAGCTGATAGGCTCCCGAGCCGAAGGATTTGGTGACAACATAGGGGCCCAACCAAGTAGGCTCAAACTTGCCTTTCTTTTCTCTATTTGCTAGGACCTTCTGATTTTCTTTAAGGACCATGTCACCGACCTGGAATTGTCTAGGATGGACCTTTTTGTTATAACTCCTTTTGAGTCGATTTTGGTATGCCACCAGGTGATCATATGCTTGCTGTCTCTTTTCATCTAACAGGTCTAGCTGTGTGAGACGGGCTACACGATAATCTTCATCAGTGGTGTAGTTCTTCATGGAGACTCGCAATGAGGGGAGCTCAACCTCGATCGGTAGAACAGCTTTAGCACCATATACAAGGGAGTATGGGGTGGTGCCTGTGGGAGTGTGATAAGAAGTGCGGTAGGCCCAAAGGGCAGGATTGATTTGGAGGTGCCAGTCACGACCAGAATCATTGACAACCTTCTTGAGGATTTTCAAGATAGTTTTGTTAGTTGCCTCAGCTTGGCCATTTCCTTGAGGGAAATATGGACTGGAGAAACGGTGATGGATGTGGAGTCTGGCACATAGATCATCCACATGCTGGTTTTCAAAAGGTGTGCCATGGTCTGTGAAGATGGTAGATGGTATGCCGAAGTGACAAATGATATGATAGAGGATGAACTTGGATATTTGGATGCCAGTAGTAAGGGTGAGTGGAATCGCTTCAACCCATTTGGTAAAGTACTCTGTGGCTGTTATGATATACTTGTGTCCATCCAAAGAGAGGGGGGTGATCAAGCCAACGAGGTCGAGGCCCCAACATGAAAAAGGCCATGATGGTGCAATAGGCTGTAGATCTTGTGCTGGTGCATGTATCAAATTGGCATGCTGTTGACATGGGAGACATTTCTTGACAAAATCACATGCATCATGTTCCATTGTTGGCCAATAATATCCAACTCTAAGCAGCTGCTTTGCTAGAACCATGCCACTCGTGTGGGCACCGCAAATTCCAGCGTGAACTTCTTGTAAGGCCAGGACGGCCTCGTTTGAGTCTAAACATCTAGATAGGACATTATGATACCCGCGACAATATAGGGTGTTGGCTACAAGAGTGTAGCGGGAAGCTCTGCGAATAAGGTTTTGGCGTTGGTTATTGGTGAGATGGGGAGATATGATACCATTTTTTAGATATGCATGGATTTTGTGGTACCATGGGGATTGAGGACCAACCAAGACACACACCATGTCTGCATCGGCGTTCTCATAAGCTGGTGAATGTAGCTGCTCGACTAGAAATTCATACTGTGATGTGTCTCGTGGTATTTCCAATAAAGATCCGATGGTTGCCATTGCATCTGCTGCTTTGTTCTGAAGCCTTGGGATCTGTGTGAACTGTAGATGTAGGAAATGCTCTTGCAGTTTGTCCACCAGCTCTTTGTAAGGTAGCAACTTGTCATCCTTTGTTTGATATTCATCTAGGACTTGTTTGATAATCAGCTGTGAATCTCCAAATACTTGTAATTCTATGATATTCCACTGAATGGCTGTTCTGAGACCTAAGATGAGTGCCTCATATTCTGCAATGTTGTTGGTACATGGGAATCCCAATTTGAATGATTTTGGGATGTAGTCACCTTGAGGTGTGACGAATAGGATTCCTGCCCCTGATCCATGTGATGTGTAGGAGCCATCAAAGTATAGTTTCCACATGGGCTGCTCTTCAATCATGCATAAGTGTTCATCAGGGAATTCCATGATTAGTGGATAGGCATCCACCAGTGGTGCTTCTGCTAGTTGATCGGCAATGACTTGCCCTTTGATTGCTTTGCGATCAATATACTGGATGTCAAACTCACTAAGTATCATGACCCATTTTGCCATACGGCCTGTGAGAGTTGTCTTTGATAGTAGATATTTGAGGGGGTCCACCTTTGAAATGAGCTTGATTGTGTGACTGAGCATGTAATGTCTAAGCTTTTGAGTGGTAAAGACCACTGCAAGGCATGCTTTTTCCATAGGTGAATAATTAAGCTCATATCCGACAAGAGTGCGACTGATGTAATAGATGGCTCTCTCCTTGTTGTCATCATCATGCTGAGCTAAGAGTGCCCCTAGTGCTGTAGTGGTTGCCGAGATGTAGAGTATGAGAGGGCGTCCTGGAATTGGTGGTACTAGGATTGGAGAATTGGCAAGATACTCCTTGATCTTATCAAAGCTTCTTTGACATATGGGATCCCATTTGAAGCTTGTGTCTTTGCATAGGAGATGCGTAAAAGGTTGGCACTTGTCTGCTAACTGAGAAATGAACCGACGCACTGATTGAAGCTTTCCTTGTAGGCTTCTGAGCTGTTTGAGTGTTCTTGGTGGGGGCATCTCTGTTATTGCTTTGACCTTCTTGGGGTCTATCTCTATGCCTCGTCGCGATACTATGAAACCTAGGAGCTTTCCAGATGTAACACCAAAGACACATTTCTTTGGATTAAGCTTTAAGCCATAATGATTCAGACGATCAAACACACACTCTAAGATGTTGAGGTGTTCATCCCTTGTTTTGGATTTTGCAAGGATATCATCCACATAGTCTTCAAGGATCTTGTGGATCATGTCATGGAAGATCGCTGTCATTGCTCGCTGATATGTTGCTCCTGCATTCTTTAGCCCAAAGGGCATCATATTGTAGCAGAAGGTACCCCATGGGGTTGTGAATGCTGTTTTATGTTGATCTGCTTCTGCTATATGAATCTGGTTGTAACCGGAAAAGCCATCCATGAGTGATAGCATTTCGTGACCCGCTGTGAGGTCTACAAGCATGTCTATGTTTGGCAATGGGAAATCATCCTTAGGGCATGCCTTGTTCAAGTCCCTGAAATCAGTACAGATTCTGATGTCGCCAGAAGGCTTTGTGACTGGCACCATGTTAGAGATCCATTCTGAGTAGTCAATTGCTCTGATGATTTTTGCTTGAAGGAGCTTCTCAAGCTCTGCTTTGACGAGCAATGCTACCTTTGGATGCATTTTCCTTAGCTTCTGCTTCACTGGCTTGACATTAGGATCCACTGCTAGATGATGAACGACAAGATTAGGATCAAGCCCAGGCATGTGGGCGTATGACCATGCAAAGTTGATAACTGATTCTTTGAGCAAGGCACTGAGAGCGATTTCTTCTCCTTCTGTTAGGTTGACTGCAATGTAGGTGATCCTTGGACATTCTTCTGTTCCCAAGTTGATTGGCTTGGTCTCCTCTATGATGATTGGCGACTGCTCTGGTCTATAATCTTGGATAGGGGGAAGAGGCAAGGCTTCATCTTCTAGCGCCTGAATTGCCAGGTTTTCACTAGAAGATACGCCCTTTACTTTTACTATTTTGGAATCAGAATGTGCCCCAAGGGGGTTTTCACATAAAGACTCATGATGTTCTTTTGCTATTTCATTTTTGCGACTAAAGCTTGCCTCTTCCCCAAAATATCCTTCTGGGTGAAGCCGATAGACAGAGGTTGATGTTGAACCCTGATTGCTTGCTGGACCTGATGCCCCCATGAATTCTAGGAGTGCTTGTGCACTTTGGAACTCGTCGATGTGTGCGATGCTTGGTTGGTCCCAATCTATGAGGTCAGGGTTTGTGAGGGGAAGATCTATGAGGTTAATGGAGAGTTGTTGGAGGACAGAAGTCCCCAGGAGGGTGTCGTCGGCAAAGATATCATCGTAGGATCGGATGTCTTTCTCTTCGGGGATGTCTTCGATTTCCACGAGGTCATCCCGGCTATTCGAAAAGTTCACGTTGGTCATGTTAGTGCCCGCAGTTGTGGTATTGGGCTCTTGTTCAAGCAGGCGAGAGGTATTAAAGCCAAGTCCTTGTTGTTCTAGATTTTGGGATGGTATGATAGGAAACAAATTTCCGTCCTCTTGTGGTCCTAGACCACCACCTTGATAGTTATAGTGTTCTGTGACATTTTTGAAGGGGATTGGATATTTCTCTTTGAAGTACTCAAGAAGTTGTGTGTCACGTGATGGGGGATCTTTGTATAACCATTTGTTAATATCTGGATCCATTTCTTTGCTGTTGATGGTACCATGAGACTCAAAAGTCATATTTCCTATCTGCTTGAGCTTATGATGTTTCTTAACATGCTTGTTTTGACAACTTGGGTGCCCTTGAGTATGTGGATCACGTGGAAGAGCTCCTACAACAAATGCATCACTGAGGCTGTATTCGCCACAACCCTGGTTGTTGATCTTGATGGATGATAAGGTGGAAGAAAGGATGGTCTCTGGATCGCGATGGGATCGGGATGAGCTAGCAATAGAAGTACCAATATCAGTTCCAGGATAATGAGTAGAATGAGGGAAAGATGCTTCCATCGCAAGGCAGTATGTGAAGGGGTTAGGGTCAGCGTGGATGGTAACCTCAGTGCCTTGATGTGGAAACTTGATGCACTGATGGTAAGTAGATGGTACGGCCTTAATGGAATGGATCCATGGACGACCAAGGAGGATATTGAACGGTAGGTCAAGATCAACAACGTGGCAGAGAGTATCTTGCATTGCTGGGCCTAGCTGGATAGGCAAAGTTATAGTACCTTCAGAGGTACACTCCAAGTTATCATATGCTTTGATAGTGATTTGCTCATGTTGTATGTTGGCCTCCGTGAACCCGATCTTCTTGATGAATTTTAATGTGCACAAGTTGAGGGCTGAGCCATTATCCACTAGAACTCGTTTGATGGCGAAATCTCTGACCATGACAGCAATGCGGAGAGGGAGAGTATGGTCAGGAGTGACATCTGGTATATCAGATTCTTTGAAGGATAAGGCACATGCTGCAGATAGGTGTCCCACAAGAGTTTCAAACTGAGTTGTGTTAATGTCCGTGGGGACATGACCTTCTTTTAGAGCTTTGTCCAGGATCTCCTGATGGATGGGTGATGTGCGGAGCAAATCCAAGATAGATATTTGGGCTGGCATGTTCCCAAGATGCTCTATGATATTGTATTGTGCTCTTGGTTCATTATGCTGTGTTGTGTGTGCATTTGATGCTGGCCTGGTGTTAGACTGTGCTGTGGATGCAGTAGATGTTGGCCTTGGAGGAGCAGCTGATCTCGGAGGAGCACCGGCAATAGTTATCCTACCACTGTGGGTAGTTGCAGCACATTGTCGATCCGGCCCTCTGACGTGGATGGTATTGATGGTGGGCTCATCTTGGATGGGCTCAACTTGAGTTATGCATCCGACATACTTGTCATAGTTGATGTAGGCCGCTGTGTGATCTTCTTGCTTGCCTTTGCCACGATTTTGGGGCTGATTGGCGTTAGCTTGATTCTTCCCGGCATCGTGTTGAGGGAACACATTTTGATATATTTGCAAACCGGCATTGGGTGAAGCTTGAGTTGGTGCATCGACCTGGATTTCCTTGCGATCGATGAGATCCTGGATGTAGTGCTTAAGCCGCATGCACTTCAATGTTGTGTGCCCCTTCACACGATGGTAATCACAGTATTCATGTTCTTTATACCAATCAGACTTTGGTGCGTTGTCATCCTTCTGTGGGATGGGCGGATATGTGATCATATTTGCCTTGGCTAGCCGATAAAAGATCTGATCCAGAGGCTCACCCAAAGGTGTGAAAGTCCTCTTTGGATTGTTCTGATTATTGGGTTTGTTCTGCCTTGGGGCAACGTTAACTGCGTTAACAGGATTGCCTTGACGTGCTGGCTGCTGCTGTTGGTATTGCTGCTGATACTATTGCACAGGCGGTTGATGAGCTTGAGGAGGCTGCTGATAAATAGGTGCTTGATATGCGGGAGCTGGTGGTTGCTGATAGATGGATGCTTGTGGCGGTTGGTATGTTTGAGCTGGTGTAGGACTAGCCACAACGAATTGTACATTCTTAGTGTCAGTGGCTCCATCTGTAACAACATTCTTGTTACGATTCCAGTAACGGGATTTATCATTGTTGGGTTTGTTTTTGGAATCATCCTTGAAGTGACGAATAGTGCCTTCATCTAGGAGAGCTTTCTCGATGCCTATGCCTTTGCTCTTGATGTCTTGGTATGTCTGGAGACAGTTCATTCGCATGTGATGGGATAGCTTTGGATGTAGGTTATCAATGAAGATCTTTGTTAGATGCTTCTCTGGCGGCTGATATGATAACCTAGTTGTAAGATTCTGCCATCTTTGCAAGTATTCTGCAAGGCTTTCTCCGTCTTTCTGCTTTGAGTTGCATAGGTCTAGCAAGGACAGCTCATTCTCCACATTATGGGCATAGTGTGTGATGAACTTCTCAGAGAGTTCAGCAAAGGTGTTTATTGTCCCATGTGGTATTTTGTAAAACCACTCAACAGCAGTTCCTCCCAAGCTCTTGGGAAACAGGCGCAGGAGATAGTTATCACTATAAGCCACTTCTTGGCACGCCATGTAAAACTCTTTGATATGGTTTACTGGATCTCCTTTCCCTCGATACTTGTCAAACTTAGGCATCTCAAAATGCTTGGGGAAAGGGATAGTTGCTATGGACCGATCGAAGGGATATGAGCACACCTCTTCGAACTTGTAGGTTTTATTCTCTGTTCCACTTTGTAGCTCTTTTAGAGCATTTTTCATTGCTTCCCACTCAGCATTGAGTGGCGAGGGAACTGGAACCTCTGCTTGTGATGGAAGCTGTGGAACTGGATATGGTGCTTGCTGTGGATAAATGGTTTGGAACTGATTTTGGGGCAATGGTTGTTGGGGATATTGCTGGTGTGGCATAGGGGGATATTGATATGGGACCGCTTGATGTTGTTGGGCTACTTGCTGTTGTTGAACTGGCGGTTGTTGTGGGACTGCTTGCTGATAGTGGTCATTTGGAACTTGTTGTTGTAACTGATAGGTGGGAACTTGTTGTTGCTGGGGGATGATAGGGATTTGTTGCTGAGGCTGATAGCAAGGGACTTGCTGTTGTTGAGGAATGATGGTTGTTTGCTGAAAGGGGGCATGTGGCTGCTGTGGGGGAGGATGTTGGAACGATGCTGCTTGTGGGTATGATGGTGGTAGTTGCTGAGGTTGGCTTTGGGTTTGACCGATATAAGCTGGGTGCATGCCTGCGTTACTTAAAGGTGGAACAGATGTGGGAAAACTAGAAGCAAAGGGTGATGGGGTAAGATAGCTGGGGAAAGTTGGCTGTTGAGGTGGTGGAACTTGCTGGAAGGTATTTGGGATTTGGGATGAATAGCTTGAAGCCGGCGGTGTTTGGGGTAGTTGCTGCTGTGCTGCTTGGGTGAAGACGGTTTGTTGACTTGCAACCATAGATGTAGGGGATTGAGATGGGATCCCCCATGCCTTCATTTCTTCTTGTGTAAGGCCCCACTGAGAGCTTGTGTTAGGGTGCACTGCAGCGGATGATGGAATGGTAGGAGCAACGGGAGCTTGAGACATGAATGATGGTTGGGAGAAAGGAGCTTGTTGAGGTTGTGGTTGAGTGGATGCTTGTGAAGAGGAAAATGAAGGAAACACCCAAGAGAAGGATGAGGTTGGAATGGGGAGCGATTGCGCTAACCCCAAAGAAGAAGGTACAGGTGCTTGGGGGGTGAAGGATGACGGTGCTCCTTTGATGGTGAAAGGCATTGCTTGACTTGTGGATGGCGGTGGTGTAAAAGCTTGTGTGAGAGGTGGAAGCTGACTTTGGGTTAAGTGTTGGATTTGGGCTTGGGCAGCCATAGCAGATGATGAAGCAAAAGGGGTATGAGATGGAGCGGATGGTGCTGCAGCTTGTGTTGCGGGACTGGTGAGGCTTCCTTGCAAGAAAAGGGGAATGGTGGAAAACTCTTGGGGTGTTTGCATTATAGGATTAGGGAATGGAGAGTATGCTTGTGCTGGAACTTGGATAGTTTTGATGGGGATGCGTGGATAGAGAGATGGTGGGATGGAGGTACTTTCTGGCAGGTAGTGAACAAACGTGCTTTGCTGATGTTGTGGTACAAGGGCATTGGTTGCTGATGGGCTTTCTGGAGGATTCACAAATGCTTGGTTTGCCAACGGGGATGAAGGGATGTTTGGATCTTCACATGGGTTACTGGCTTGGATCTGGGGATTGTAGGTCATCATGGCGTTAGTGAAAAGGTTGGGATCGGATGAGGTTGTTGGTGGATAAGGATTCATGCTTCTTCTTTTCCGAGATCTGGTCTCAACAGGCATGGAGATGCAAGTGCTAAATGTATGCAAGATGTTTGGCTAAAAGATGTTGATGGATGCAAAGTTGATGAACTTCTAAAGATGATGACTTCTAAGATGCAAATGCAAAGATAGGGATCAAGATGGCGATGATGGAAGCTGGATGGAACTGATATGGATCAAGATGGTGGAGGAAAGATAGGTTGCTGATGGAAAGCTGGTGAAAGATTACTGAGTGGTCAACAAATGAGCTGCTATTTTTCCCAAATGGAGGATCAGAGATATGATGGGGTCAACCTAAGATAGACTGATGATCTTCGGTCAACAAGTTTCTTATCAATACACTCCAATCTCTTGCTCGAGATGATGGCTATGCAAGGACAAGGTTTGATTTCTTTATGACAACACGTTGTGCCAAAAAAAGAGGATGATGGTCTCTGATCTTGGATATAGGATAGGAACAACTCAAAAGGTAGAACACTAAGTGTTGGTGGATCTCTGGATTTGGAACAAAGGATGGTGGATCTGCTGCAAAGATATGGAAAGCTGATGGGGGGATGCTGGTGGAAAAGGTATCGAAGGTTGAAGGGACAATGCTCTATGCGAATGACAAGGATTGATTCTAGAATGCTGGTAGGAAGATGAATGCATATGCAACTTTATGATGTTCTGAAATGCAACTAAGGTTTTAATGCTGATGCAAAGGGTGAAACTAGGATGAAACTAAGATGCAAGGCATGTTGGAGACAAGATTTCAAGATCTGAAGATGGAACAAGACATGAACAAGGATTGGCTAATCTTCTGGCTCAAGGTTGACAAAGTGATGGTTAACTCAGAAACGGAAGGCGAACTGTTTGATGCGGGCATTATGGGCAATGTTCTCAAGTCTGGCTTGAGACTTTTCTTCTGCTTGGGTTGCTTGGATAATGGATTGATAGGTCTTGGCGTTCTTCTTGGCAACTTTTTGCTCTTGATAGGCTTGGGATTTGGGCAACTTTGCTTTAGGATGTTTGTTCTTGCTGGGCATCACTTGGAAAAAGGGCTTCTGATTTTGAGGCAAAGGTTTCCAATGGCAAAAGTTAAAGTCAAAGTAATCTCCGCAAGGGACAAAGCAACCCTGCGAGATACAAACAAAGGCAACTTACTCTGACAAAGCTTTGAAAGTGTATGTTTCAACAAGTGTTTTCACGGAGTCTTTGACTGTCAAGCACTTCAAACAGATCTACCTAAGGAAGGTGAGTATCAAAATCGCTTGCCCACAGCTTGGTATCCCCTAGAAGGGAATACAAATGGTGAGTAATCTTGAGGCGACCCGGTAAACCCCTTGGAATCGGTCCTTGCACAAGGATTTTGATACTTTCGGATGTAGATAGGGTAGCCTCTATTTTATCAAGTTGCTAATGATTCCGTGGTGTCTCCATACCCGGTTATGCTGATCATCCGTGACTCACTTAAGAGCCTTGCCAATTATGCTGGGGGAGAGGAATGTTTACCATCCCCAGTCACGTGTTTGGCACGAACGCCCGGCGATTAGGAGATGTAAGTGATTCTTTTGGTATTCACTTATTTGTATACCGGCCGGGGGGGATACCGGTTTGAGGTCGTTCTCCGAGGAGGAAGCGCTTCTCCTTGGACAGGCCTCGCTAAAAGTAGAACAAGTGAACTTGTCCAAGTTCAAATGTTCCACGTTGCTTACTCTAACAAGGATTATGCAAGAATTGAAAAACTCCTACATGCACATCAAGCAGATTTTGTTCATTTTCCCAAATTTGATTAAGTGATGTTTGAACTTTGAAATGAAGACACTCGTGATTAGATTTTGATTTGTTCTTTTCCTCAAAATGTAAATGAATTGAACGTTTGCAAGTTATTTCCTTTTGTGCATTCAAGATTTGATTAGCGAGTTGATTTAAGAACTTTGAAAAAGCTTTGTTTTGTCCCTTAGATCACTCAAGATTGAATTTGGCTTGCTTGCTTTGAAAACTGAAACAGATGAGGGAATAGAGTTGTTTGTTCCTTTTAGTGCATTCAAGATTGAGTTTGATTTTCAAATTGACAATGACACTTAGGACCTAAGTTCTTCCTTTTAGCTTCATTCAAGATTTTGTTTTGACTCGTTTGAATGCAGATTTGATGTTCTTTTTATGCCCAAAAAGATATGATCATTCCTACTTTGCATGAATGCATTGTTAAAAATCCTTGATGTTGCAAGGATGCAAATGCCTTGATTAATTTTTTTGTTTTGTTTGTTAGAACAAATTTTGCAAATTTTAGTCCTTAATGCATTCAAGAATGATTTGGCGGTTCATTTTAAGCACTAAAATAAGGTGTGTATGATTTTGCTTCCTTATGGATATTATTATTATTTTTGAAAAAAAATGGCCATGACCTCCTTGCTAGAAGAAGAAGAAGAAGGAGATGGAATAGAAGAAGAATATAGACAAGAAGAGGAAGAAGAATATAGACAAGAAGAAGAAGAAGGGATCAAAGTGCTCCGTCCACCTATAAGCTTGAAAAATCTGAAAATGGTCTAAAACCCATCAGAATGTTTGCAAAGAACCAGTGAAGTGGGTCCCACCGGGCGTGCCAGAATGTAGACTATGATTTTGAACCTGTTACCTGTCTTGAAAGGCTGAAACATTCAAACATTAGACTAATCTAACATATTCATGAACTAAAAAAATAGCATAAGACATGAAAACAAAACCAAAGCCACCTCAAGATTGTTGCTAAAAAAAACAAGTGCTATAGAGCAAATGTTTGATTCGCTTCAATTAGAGGGATGTGGGTGTGCTCTCTAAGCACTTGGAGCATATTCTAATGCATACTAAGATTGATTTTAGACCAAATATAGGTGTGATATGATGCTATATGCTATGCAAAACAATAAAAGAAACTATGTTAATCCATTATTGCTAAGCTATGATGTTCTTTAAGAAAGCTTGAAGATGATAAAAAGAAACTAACAATTAGTATTGCTTATGCTAAGTCTAGAGCTAAATGGACATGATAACAATGCATAAAATGAAAGGTGAATGGATATTTTGCTCTTGGAAATGAGGACTATTTATAGACTTTTGGGAGGATGAATGAGTGGCTAGGATCAAAATCCTTAAGAGAGGCCAAGATTCATTCAAAGGGGAGCACATGGATTGTGCTAGTTCAAGGCCACCTCCTTGTGACAAGTGTCACAAGGGCATTGAGTTGAAAGATGGGAGGAATGTGCACAATTTGAGAAATGTGCCTAAGGTCAAAGGGTGTAAGAAAGGGGTGAGGGGCTTCTTAAATGCATCATAAATGCATGTAAGAGGGATAAGGAGGCTTTAAATGCACTTAATGCATGTAAGAGAAGCCTCTAGAAGTTTGTTGACTTTGGGTCAAGCTTAGGAGTTGGCTAACCTTGTTTAGGGAATGTGACAAGGTTAGGGGGAGGATTAGGATTAGGATGGGTGAAGAGGTTGGGTTGAGAAGATTCTAGAAGAGTCTAGAATTCTCCTTGGTTTTATGGAATAAAAGTTTATTCATTCCAAAAGCTTAAGTTTTGGGAATATTTATTGAAATATTTTCAATAAATATGAAAATTAAATATTTAATCTTAATTAAATATTTTGAGTTGAGATTAGGGTTAGAAAAGGTGGGATTAGCCTTTTAATCGAAATTAAGAAGGGATTAGAAGATTTTGGAAGAGGTTAGTGGTCTTAGGAAAAAAGGCTAACTTTTGGTCAAAAAATAAATTAATTATTTTTTGGGGGATTTTTGGTCAATTTATTAATTAAAATAATTAATAAATAGGGGATTAATGTTTAAATAAGATTTAAACATTTTTGGGAGGGATTTCTTAATTAAATATTTTTAATTAAGATAAAGGGATTTAATGACATAAAAATAAATAAATTAATTAAATAAATAATTAATTAATAAATGATGATGTCATCAGGGATTTTTCAGAAAATAAAAATAATTTATTTTCTAAGGATTTTTAGGTGTCTACAGTGATGAGACAATTCAGCTTACCATAGGGAGTCCCTAAGGTAGTACCTCGCTATGTGCATTCGACGAGATACCATCAGAGACCTAGCATCATGCGCTGACCTTCAGCGGTAGACATACATGATAGCGATGTAGAGGAGATAGAGGATATTGAGGTACCATCAGATGTATCCTATGCAAGGGTTAGTCAAGATTACATCTGATACTGGAGCTTAGAGGGGACCCGCCCTATCTTCCCTGAGGATTATCCTACAGGTGATCTAGACTTTAGGTAGAGAACACACTAGGATAGTGTAGATAGCGAGGAAGATGAGGTTATCATAAATGAGGAGGAACACATCTGTGAGGGGGAACTGATGGAGGAGGAGGAGAGAGAAGATGATAGAGCTGAGGACATGCCCCCAACTGGTGATACTAGTTTAGATATACCTATCACTCCTACATCACCACTTAGATTGTGCTGGCCCCCGCGGCCCCACACAGAGACACCACCACCATGGCCTAGACATAGTGAGCATGGAGAGAGTAGTCACTCCATGCCCCCACCATCTAGACACTTTAATGATGTCCAAGAGGGAGACCCAGGTATGGACTATGATTTTTTTTTGATTAAAAATATGATTGGATGAAAATCAATTTGATATTAGCATGATTAAAGTATGTTTCCTCTATAGCTAGCGTAGTGGAATGGAGGAGTTTTTTATCTAAGGTTCTCAAGGATAACATTATTTCCTACCGACTTCTAGCTAATGAGTGAGAGTCTTCCATTGGCACAGAGATCCAGGCAGACATGCTAATATCTTCGTATGCATCCAGCAGGAGTTGAGGATGTGTAGAGAGAGGGAGGAGAAGATGATGGAAGAGATAAAAAGTCTCCAAGAATGTGTTCAGGGCATGAGCATATCTAGGAGCCATACACAGACACACAAATCTTCATCTTCCTATCATAGAGCAGAGAGATCTGGGAGTCATCGACCATTAGAGTGGCATAGTGATAGGCATAGTGATAGATAGGGCCATTGGCGTCATATGTATCAGAACTTTGAAAAACTATGTATTGATGATAAATGAAAAACTTTCTTTACTGATTAGTTCTATACTTGATTACTATGTTTTCATCAATATAAAACTTAATAGAAAGAAAGAAATAAAGAAAGTGCATAAACATATTCAATATAAAAGAAATCATTATAAGGAACACATAAATGCACATGGAACAAATGAGATTAAGGGTAATAACATTTAAGATGCATAATATTAATGGGTTCCTTAAAAGAAACACCATCCATATCAACAAGTTTGTAAGCACCCGAACCAATGTTTTCAATAACAACAAAAGGTCCAAGCCAATTAGGGCTAAATTTTCCTTTTTCACCCGGTAAAGCATTCACATTTCATTGATTCTCATAAAAAACTAAATCACCAACTGCAAATGTTCATTCAATGACCTTATGATTGTATTGTTTCTAGAGAGATTTATGATAAGCTTTTATATGTTCTAATGCATGTATTCGTTGTTCATCCAACATTTCTAACTCTTGTAAACATTGTTCACGAAAAATATCTTTATCAATTATCCCATGAAATGAAACACGTAAAGATGGTATTTCCAGTTCCAAAGGCATAATAGCGTCAGTACCATAGATAAGATTATAAGGAGAAGTACCTGTAGCAGTATGAACACTAGTCCTATAGGTCCATAATGCATAAGTTAGTTGAGTATGCTAGTCTTTAGCATGCTTACTAACTATTTTTTGCAAAATTTGTTCAATAATTTTATTCGATGCTTCAGCTTATCCATTAGATTGAGGATAATAAGGAGTTGAAAATTTATGTTGAATCCTATATTTCTCCAAGAATTTCGCAACTTCTTTATTCTTAAAAGATGTTCCATTATCTGAAACTATTGTTGAGGGAATACCAAATCTTGCTATAATATTATTAAGGATGAAATCAAAAATAACATCTATTGTTGTAGAATGAAGAGGGACAACTTCAACCCATTTTGTGAAATAATCTGTAGCGGTGAGAATGTAAGTATGCCCTTGAGAAGAAGTTGGTGAAATTTTTTTGATAAGATCAAAACCCCAAATACTAAAAGGCCATGGAGAAACTTGATTACGAAGCTCATGAGCAAGAGCATGAATCAAATTACTATGCCGTTGACATTGAGGGCATTTTTTAACAAACATGAAAGAATCTTGTTCCATAGTTTTCCAATAATACCCCATTCGAAGTAACTTATGAACTAAAGATTTTCCACCAAAGTGTCCCCCACAAGAACCAGAATGAGCTTCTGCTAAAGCTACCAGAATCTTGGTTCTATTGAGACACCATAATAATAAACCTTCATAAGAGCATTTGTATAGCGCATCTCCTAAAATGATATAGCGCACTGCAAGTTTTCTAATACGATTACACATGTTCCTTGTTGCTGATTTAAGAAAAGTACCATCCTTCAAAAAATGAAAAATGTGTGAATACCATTCATCCAAATTCAAGTTTAAACAATCGGAGGTAATCCTATCAGAAATTGCAGGACTTTTAAGAGTTTGTATTGTAAATTGGAAATTTTCCGCATTATTCTTGAGACAAACCAAAGATGCCGCACTTGCCATAGCATCTGCATGCCAATTATCTTTCCTTGGTAATGTCTGGATTGTGTAAGAGGAAAATTGTGAAAGGACATCAAGAGCTAAATCTCTATAGTTTGTCATTCTATTGTTTTTAGTCTGATATCCACCTTTAATT
This sequence comes from Chamaecyparis obtusa, assembly GCA_027943335.1. NCBI lineage: Eukaryota > Viridiplantae > Streptophyta > Pinopsida > Cupressales > Cupressaceae > Chamaecyparis > Chamaecyparis obtusa. The sequence goes on along the minus strand of BSBK01004760.1, from coordinate 133,821 downwards.
TGTTCAACTATCAATTGCAAATCTCCATATATATGAAAATGTTTGATATTGAGAGATGAAGCGACTCGTAAGCTAGCTATAAGAGCTTCATATTCCGCAATGTTATTAGTACAAGGAAAGGTCAATTTATATAATAAAGGGATGGGTTTCTTTGTAGGGGGAATCAAGATGATACCCACACTAGATCCTATGTTACACTTAGACTCATCAAAATATAATTCCCAAATATCATCTTGTTGAATAGTTAAAATATTATCATCAGGAAATTCGATAGGAGTAGAACCTTCAACATAGTGAGGACAAGGAGCTTTAGCTAAATGATCAGTCAATGCTTGTCCCTTAATTGATTTCTGAAGAATAAAATTAAGATAAAATTCAGTAACATTACCCATTTTGCCAAGTGGCCGGAGAGATCAGTTTGCGAGAAAAGTTGTTTTAAGGGATCAAATTTGACAATCACATTTACTTCAGCATTTATGAGATAATGCCTAAGTTTTTGACATGCATAAACCACCACTAAAAATTGTTTTTCTAGAGGTGTGTATCTTGTTTCATAATCTAATAAAGTTTGACTGATGTAATAAACAGGTCTTTCCTTACCATTATCATCAATTTGAGCTAATAGTGCACTCACAGCTTGTTGGGTTGCTAAAGTGTATAATTGAAAAGGTTTATCAAACTTAGCAGGCTGCAAGATAGGAGGATTTGCAAGATACTCCTTAAATTGCTCAGAAGTTTGTTTACAATCCTCATTCCAAGAGAAAGTGGCATCCTTTATAAGCAAGGAAGTAAAAGGGATGGTTTGGTTTGCCAAGTTAGAAACAAAGCGACAGATAGCTTGTATTTTTCCCTGCAAACTTCATAATTGAGAAATATTTTTAGGAGGAGGCATATTAACAATAGCGTCAATATTTTTAGTATCTACCTCGATGCCTAGCTTAGAGATTATAAATCCTAATAATTTACCAGAATCAACTCCAAAAACACACTTCTTTGGATTCAATCTCATATTGTATTTTCTATTCCTTTCAAATATCTGTCGTAAAATAGTAACATGATCTTCTCTTTGTATGGATTTTGCCAAGATGTCATCCACATAATCTTCAAGAATCTTATGGATGTAATCATGGAAAATCAAAGTCATTGCCCGTTGATAAGTTGCTCCTGCATTTTTTAATCCAAAAGGCATCATGACCCAACAAAGGGTCCCCCAAGGTGTTATAAATGCAGTTTTAAATTGATCGTCAGGAGGAATAAAAATTTGATTATATCCTGAAAAGCCATCCATAAAAGATAACAGAGCATGGCTCGCTGTGGAATCCACAATCATATCAATATTAGGTAGCGGGAAATCATCTTTCAAGGATGCCCTATTTAAATCTAAAAAATTAGTGCACATCCTTATCTTATTTTCTCCTTTTGACATAGGCACAATGTTTGAAATCCAATTTGAGTAATCGATAGAACGGATAAATCCAGAATTCAATAATTTTTCAATTTCACCTTTGACTAACAAAGCAATTCGTGGATTCATCTTTCAAATTTTCTAATTTATAGGTTTCATATTAGGCTTTAAAACAATGTTATGAGTAACAATCTTAGAATCGATACCTGGCATATTGGAATATGTCCAAGCAAAGATATCCTTGAATTCAAGAAAAAGGGAAGCCAACTGATCACGCTCATCACGAGTCAAACATTTCTCAAGTTTTATCACCCTTTTAGAATTAGTTTCATCCATTTGAATATCAATAGTTTTAGTGATTAATAAATCACTTCTTATTGAAGAATCCATCGGTAAAGGAGCAATATCTTGTTCTTCATGTTCTCCAAAATAAGCATCAATGTTTAAGCAATAAGGCTTTCCTCGCTTATGATGAAACTTAGGTAAGTCCTCATAAACCCCTAAATATTCCATTAAAGCCTCTTCTTTAGGGAATATATCCAAAGAAGGTTATTGATTAAGATCACTAAGCAATGGATTAACCAACTTCAAGTGTCCACTGCAAATATGATTAACATTAAGAGGAAAAGAATAGGGTTGTTGGTAAGGATTAAATCCTAATCCATACATATGGTCATAGATGTCATTATCCAAGGGTACTTGTATACCTTGTTCATATTTACCACATCCTTTCCCATTGAATCCTGATTTCTTAAGCAAATGATAACCAAGACCATATCGATTAGTCATATAAGAAGAAGTCCAAGGAGCGGCGTATGCCACAATATCATAACAATCAGGCTTTATAGTATCAAGTGTTTCATTACATGAAGCAGCAACAAAATTAATTTTTAATTCTTCAGATAATGGAGAAGAAATAAAATTTTTTTCCTCAAATTCATTCTGTTGCTTCATAAAGTCCAAATCAGAGACCTTATATTCACCAATAAATGTGGGATTAAAATCAAATGTTCCCCAATCATCTTTAGTCAAGGAAGAGGAAGAAGGTGGATCTTCTTGTTGTTGAATTTTAGGTTGTTTTATCTCAGATTGTTGTATTGGCGATTATTTTTCAATCTCTTTACTAGGTTGAATAGGTTCAAAGAGTTTAGCATATTTTGCGTTTAAGTAAGGATTCAGAGCATTATATGCATGTAATGTATACATTAGATTGTTATAGATGAATCGAACCTTGTGATGGAGAGTAGAAGGAACTACATGCATAGTATGTAACCACAGTCTTCCTAAAAGAAGGTTATAATTAAGTGGTCCAGGCATAACATGAATAGGAGTATGTAGGATAACTGGACCCACCTTAATAGGTAAGGTAATAATACCCAAAGTTCTTTTGCAATATTATCAAATCCACGTATAGGAACATTATCAGGTTGAATGGTAGATAAATCAGCCTTAATTGCTTTGAGCATGTCCATGCTACAAACATTAAGTACATATCCATTATCAATTAAGGTTCTTCGAATGATACTCTTATTAATAGAGACAGCCACCATAAGAGCATCATATTGATTCTGCACCCCTAATGAAGGTAAATCATCATCATAAAACATAATAGGAGGTACAGAAGGCATAGCATGCATACAATCCAAAATTGAATGAATGTTTTCTTGATTAGGAGGTGTAGCAAGAAGAGTAGATAAAGCCTTTTGCAAAGCCTCATAATATGTCGGGGATGTTTGAAATAATTCCCATAGAGATATTTTAGCAGGAGTAGCATGTAATTGATCAACTAAGTTGTACTCCTTAAAGGTAGAAGGATACCTAGGTGCTTGGGGAAGCATAGGTTGAGAAGGAGGTAAAGAAACTAGAACAATAGGTTGAGGATTATTCTATGTGTGATAAGCATGTGAAACGGAATTAGTGTTATCAAAGAAATCCAAGGGATCTCTAGGTTTACCCTTAATTGTTATAGGAGGACATCCTTTGACTGTCATCAAAGGTTTAGGAAATATCAGTTTTGGTTTATCAATGTTGCAAATAGTGGGACATGAAGGTAACCATGCACACACCCTATGGTAAAGGTCAATTGGAGAGGTTGTGGAGGAGAATGAAATAGGAATAGGATCCATGGAGACCATATTCAAACCATTTTCATCCTCACTACCATGTTCCTCATTAGGGATTCTATCATCTTGTATAATAAAAGCATCATCAAAGTACTCAAAACAAGAATCATACATGTTGAATACAAAGAAAGCATGAACAAAATAGAAATATTTTTGTATTTTTAAAGGACTTTTGCAATTTTTTTTGTATTTTTGAAATATAAATGCAAGAAAGAAATCTACAAGATGTAAATCTAACACCATAAAAGAAAGAGTTGTCGTAAACGGGTTCACCAAAATGAATAAGGTGAAAATGGACTCATAGTAACACACATAACATTCATCACCTATTCATTTAGCAAGGATGTTTAGAAGTTGTAATAGCATAAATAGATCTAAAAATGCTTGGAAATTAGATCAAAGTACATACCTCATCATGATATTAGTCTAGAAATACCTATTTTCTGAAGTCTGTATGAAGTTTTAGAAAATTCCATCACTTGTTCTGGACTAGAAATGTCAAGGTGGACAAAACCCATAAATCTTTTCTCTAGATTCACACAGGTCGGCTTCGACCTTTTAAAAGGTCAAAGACCACATTTTTATTCCAAAGTTCAATTCTGATTCTGTTCGCAGATTTTGAAAGTTCAGTGAAAAGGGTACTCCAATCTGTCCTATGATTCTCGAAACAGCACCTGCAAATATTTGAAAAAGGGGTTTTTGGGGTGGCTATATAGGATTTTGCCTTAGTCAAACCCCCGTTTTGGTGATTCCCACCTCCACGAATAGCCGATTGAAATAGTATGTGTGTGTGTATATTGAAAGTGTAAAGCTAAGATCTAATCCTCTACATTAAAACCCTAGCATGAATATCTATGAAATAACAATGCATAGATTTGAATGTGATAGAAAATCATACCAAGCCCCCAAGGCTAAAGTACTTCTACCATTCTCACAATCCGTAATTGTTACTCCATGTTTGAATGCTTGAAATGTTGATGATGATGGGTCAAGGAAGAATGCTTCTCTCTTGCTCCAAATATGAATGCTTGAAGATGCTTGAAGACTTGAAATGCTTGCTTGAACACCTTGAGAACTTGAGAGCTTGATTGCTTGAGATAAGATATGCAAATGAGAGAGGAAGGCCTCCTTTTATAGTGAATTAGGTCACACTCCTCTAGAAGGGCCACCTTGGAGAATTAAATCCCAATTAGGTCCTAACCTTTAGAGAATGGATCTAAATTAAATGTAATTAAAGGATTTACCATTTCAGAGCCTGAAACAGCTGACCCAGAGGCGGGAAATTAATAATCCTGAAAGCTAAATGAGTGGGAATTGAAATTTTGAAATCCTGGCAAGATGAGATCAAGGTTGAGGTCGACCTTGACCTAGTCAGGGTCGAGGTCAACCTTGACCAGAAACCCTAACTTTTGCCAAGATGTAGTTTAAAGGCCCCGAGGATGCCTAGAAACTTAGAAATGAAGTCTGATGATAATAGAATGTCTGTGATAGATAAAAGATCATGTGATTGACATGATGAAGGCTAGGAGGATCCATTTCTGTATCCTACCTAGAAATTAGAGTCATAGAAGAGGGGAATTAAGGAGAATCCTTAGGATCCTAGCCCTAATTTCACCCAGGACATACAAATGCATCCTAAATATAGGTTTATCATGATAAATGCACTGAAAGAGGGTGCTAAACCTATCCAAATGGAAGTGCTTCCATTTTAAGAAGATACATCTTCTAACAAGGATCATAATATACTAGTGCAGATTATTAGTGGGTGTCAATTCCCACCGGGGTTTTTACCTATTTGGGTTTCCCCATAACAAAAATATTGGTGTTGTGCTCAAGTGTTCTTTCATTGTGTTTATGCTTTATGTTTAAGTATACTTAATTGGATAAAAGAATTGAAACTTGTAGATAATTGATTCACCCCACCTCTTAGTTATCTCTTGGGAATATTCCTAACAAATAATTTGGCTAAAAACAAAAGAATATTTCTATCAATGGGTCCTTGGTGTATTGGTGAAGTTGAAAGGTTCTTAATGAGCTCACATGAGTGTAAGACTCCAACATCAAAATATGAGATGAGGCTAGGATCATGCCCTGAGAGAATTTGGAAAAATGTATATTCCTCAATTGTTGACTCTTAACCAAAGAGGTTTAGTGTAAGGCTTGTGCTCTTTGGGTAGCTAAAAATGGTTTAGTGGATGACCTCCATAAAAAAATTAAGATTTCTTTCTTCTTTGGATATCTCATCTTGATGATGGACCATAAAAATTTTGATCTCAAATGTTGATGATGAAAAATTCACATAGTAAAATATAAGAATATATGATAATCTATTTTTATAACTTAAAATATTTGCATGCTTTTAAGAATCATAAAATGATCACAATTCCTTTGTATCAATCACATGTTTCACTACCGCAAAAAAAGAGAGTATAAGATTAGATATGTTTAGAAACTTGAAGGTTGATTGAAATTGAAAAAAAATTCAAGAATATAAAAGTTATGCAACACTCAAATAACATGAGAATTTTTGTTACATTCCAAACTTATACTAAACTCAAAACTCTAATTTATACAAAACTAAGAAGTTGAAAAAGACTACCAAACAATATTCATTAATGCCTTGGATGTATGTAGTAGTGTCTTTTGAATAAAATATTACATGTTAGTAATATTTGCACAAATTATTGGTTAATATTATTCCTTCCACATAGCACATGAATTTATACAATTAAAAATATAGTGGGGTAATTGTGTGCTCAATACATCCTAGATACAACTATGCATTTTTGGGAGCTCATTTAAACATTTCAGATATTTGGTAGTTAAATTTTCATAAGATGATATTTCTATTTCATTAGTCTCAATAGACTACAATAGACACTACCATGTAAAATTCACCAAAAACTCCTATATTAAGCTTAGAATGTTGGTTTTTGTTTGAATGTAATTGGATGATTCTCACAATATTTATCTAATTTAAGATTTAATAATTTTTTGTACTCTTATGAGGACTATTTGATAAACCAAATCATTATCTGATTCAATGGTTAGTGATGAATGGTGATACACATAATGCTCTTTATAGACCTATACTAATATGGCACCCTTCACTTGACATAAAGAAATCAACCTATGCAGTACTTACAAATAGACTAGGACTTGTTACCTAAGGACTCCACTCCACTTGAAGTCCCAATGGTATAAACATACCTTGAATTAGTCCCTTGGGATTGTGTTAATAGCTAGATATAAAATGGCTTGGATGACTAACACAATTCAAAGAGATAACATGTTTAGAATAGGTTCTAGGAGGCTAGTACATAATCTCAACTAATTGACTTTATGATTTATGAAGCTAAACAATAGTGAAGTTTATAGGATTTAACATATTATCCTTGATGATATCATTGGTTCACATTTGCACTTGTTAATTGACAAAAGATATAAGGTCCACAATTTTCTTGACAGATACACCACCAACCAACAATGGAAATTTATCCCTGACATGTCTAAATTTCTACTTCTAGATTGCATGAACCATTTGAACAAAAATAAATCTATCATTTTCATAATGTAGATAAGGAAATGGATTCTGATAGAACTAGGGATTATTGAAAGGTTTATTAAATTAAATTATATTGATGATCCCTAAGTTCCAATATCCCACTACATATAATACAAAGATAATAAAAATTGAACTTCAAAAAGGAAACAAAAACAAAACCTTGGTACATATATCAAAACTTGTAGTTACTCTTGATTGAAATACTCATGGTCATACTTGGATATAGGGGGTCTATTTTAATAATAATTCTGATATTGAAGAAAATATCATATTTAAATGCTACAACTCTCAATGAGCTCTTGTGTGTTCTCTTCCAATGAAGACAATAATCTCTAGAGTCCTTATCTTGTTTTGGGTATAATGTCTATAATAAAAATTACAAAATCACACATAAATAAAAAATTATCAAATTTTCTCTAGGGAGGTTCAAAGAGACTCCTACTTATCTTATATTTCCATTTATTTATTCTTAAAATACTAGAAAACCTTTCCCAATTTAATTATATCTTTGTAACAAATAATCTACAAGTTTTCAACTATTGCTTTTACCTATAACAAACCTATATCATATGTTTGGAAATTACTTTCATTTAATGATAGTCACATGCAAAACAGATCTTGGAATAACTATAGTTTGAGTTATTTTCTTTGTTTCTTTACTAGTGGTATAATATTTAAGCATGTACATTCCCTAAATAGTTTGGTCTATTACTACTCACTATAGGTCACATTTTTAATTTATCTCTATTAAACAACTCATCAATTCTCATGGTTATATCTTTGTGCCATCATAATTTGTTTGAACTTACAATTTCACACTAGGTTAGCACATATTTTGGTAGGTGTGCTAGTCTAGGGTCTAGATTGGAATTTTTTCTCATATACCCTAGTTCCTAGAGATTTGAATACCCAAATAGGTTTAGGACACTAGCACCTAATGTTAGTGTCCCACCAATTTGAATTCAAAATTAGAAATTCAAATGCTTTAGGCATCTAATAATCATGACCTTGTTGTCAGTCTTTTCTGAATAGTTGTTTACAAAAAAGGTGTTAGAGACATGCAAATGTACCTCCATTCCTCATTTGAAAAGCCTAATAATCAATCTAGAAATGTAATTACACATCTTTCTAGCAAGAACTATCAAGATCAAACAAGCTTACAAGTTTAAAGCTATCATCAAACACATAACATTGATTTTCTATCAAGTTTTCTTTATTGCTTATTTCTTGTCATCATGAAAATATAATAACATCTTGTAAGAAGTCTGTGTGATCCCATAATAGTGGGTCACACTTTCACCCATGAAGGGAAAATGAGGGTGTGGGAAAAATGATTAGGAAGCATGTTTGATTGAACAAAAATTTCTAATCGAACATGCTCTATACTTTCAATTGGAACCTATGACACATAATTTTGATTGAATATAATATATGTTTAATTTAATCCTAGATTGTATATGTTCGATTGAACCCTAGAACATATTTTTGGAGAATTTTTTTCAGATATGTTTGATAGATTATATGTTCACTAGAACCCTAGCAAGTTTTCTAGATCCTCTTTCAACTGAATATATGTTCTATTGAATATGCTTCCTATGCATTTCTTCTCCAATATCTCCAAATTTCTACAAATTTCTAGCCTTTGAAGCCTAGGTTGAAGGATCAAACAAAACAATCTTGACAAACCCAGATGTAGGATTGTAGTACTCAAACAAATCTTTCCAATGATTATGATTTTAATATATATTTAGTTTATTATGAATTTTTCTTTTTAGTTTAGCTAGACATAATTTTTCATTGCATATCAACTTTCGTATTCAATGCTTATGAAAAATAGTAAACTAAGTAAATTTTTTATAAAAAATATCTATGATTTAGGCATTGATCTCCTCTTTCCAATAAAAATGAATAAATTTAATTTCAATACATACACAACAAGTTATGAGTATCAAGGGGAAACAATGTCTAAAGTATAGTTAACTCGACTTTAAAACTTAATAAAATAAAAAATATTCAACATAATGAAATGAAACCAATTGAAATTACTAGATATTGATGGGGTAAGTGCACCAAGACGACGTACAAGAAGGGGGTTATAAGTGGCCACTTTTTTATGAATTCGGGTAAACCTAAACTTCAAAGAGAAATTGGAGGGTATTGCACTCAAAATTAGAAGATGTCTAAAAAGAAGAATTGTAATACTTTGAATCTAGTTTCTAAACTACTAAAGTTCTTTAAAAATGAATAAGATTAAGAGGATCAAACCCTTTGCACACGAAAAAAATGTTCCTGATGTTTTCAGAAAAATATAACATAGTTATTTCTATGCACTCAACAAAAGATAGAGTTAGATTTAGTGTTTTGAAAAATCGTATGATAGGATGGTAGGTAAGAGTGAGATATATAAGTTGTGTATTTTTTTCATAATTTTTTGTAGAGTACTTTCATTTTATGATGTTTTGAAGTGGTGACATCTTGAAAATATGGTACCTATTCGTGCACTTGACATAACTTGCATCAAAATAATTTAAAATGCAATTTTTTTAAAAAAGTGTATAGATTCAAGTGTAGAACAATAATATGTAATTTGTTTTGCAATTGGTCAAGTAGATCAAAAGTTATTAAAAAAATGGTAGACTATGTCTATGAGGCCTTTCAAGACACTGGTAAACAAAATTAATTTTCACTATGTTAATGTTGTCCAAAAAATGAAAAACTTAGATGGTTAGAAATATGACAAGAGAATTGATATTATGGTGGTAATTTTAGAGATACCCACTTGATCATTTGTAAACCTGATGATGATAAAGTCAATAAATCTTGTTGGAAGATGAAAAACTGTGTTAAGGGATGAAAATGTAGGGAAAATGGGCTTGCCAGCCTCAGGGTCATTTTCTAAGCCTCTTACATAGCCAAAACCCGTATGGGTTTTGATGTGCAAAATAACCCGGTCAGATTTTGAAAAAGAAAAAGTACCATTCAAAGTTTTATATAACCCGTGTGGGTTATGTAGAACTAAAACCATAATTTTGAGTTTTACAAAACCGGTATGGGTTATGAAGACATAAAAATATATGATTGTAAACTTATCATTTACTACACATATGTATAAATATACATATATAATATGTTTTTATGTATGTATCTATGCATATCCATAGTTATATATACATATATTTATATAGATATATTGTTGGCATTAAGCAGAATTGCCACTAGTGACAACACTTATTTGCATTCTGGATACAAACCGAGTAGACAGTGCAAACCGAGCAGACAGTGCAAACTGAGCAAACAGTGCAAACCGAGGAAGTTAGTACAAACCAAACAGGACAATGTAAACCGAGTAACATCATGTCTACCGAGTCACCAGTATTTACCGAGTTCAAAACCTACCGAGTGATCAGTATGAACCGTGCCTGCACTTCTACCGAGTGCATGACGATGCCGAGTAATGCAGTGGACACCGAGTATCAGAAAGTCACCGAGTCAGTTTGCAGGAACCGAGTAACCATACTTGGGCCGACTTAGTAGCACTTATGTTTATTTGTCAAGCCGACTGTGTAATTATAATTGTAATTAATTGTTTAAGACTTGTATATAAACAATGTTGTAAAAATAAAAAGATGTAATGAAATGTATGAAGTAGAATATATGTGAAAGAAAAAGAAAGGCAGAGATAAGCGAATTACAGAAGGCTTCAGAAGTATAAGGTATAGCAAAGACAAATTCATCACAGAAGGTGATCAGTACATCAGCGAATCTCAATCAGCAATCCAGTTGCAAAGCAGAGATCTACTGTTTCATTCTAACAGGTGAATCCGTACTAAATCCTTTAACCGGGTAGACTTAACAGTCTTTGTAAAAATCTCTTTACCGAGTGCATACTTCATTGTATGTTTGTAAATCCTTTAACAGGGTGGATTTAGCAATCCTTATTGCTGCTAACAGGGCAGATCATCAGAAGTGATCAAATTGTAAGCCTTAACCGGCCAACTTTATTCTGCAGTATTAAAGCTTTGTGGGTTTCATCCCCACCCCAGTTTTACTTTCTTTTGGAAGGTTTCTGGGTAACCAAATCTATGTGTCATTATTGTGAATGCCTTTAAGTTTCATGCTTTCTGTATGCAAGAGGTTAAAGTGAATTACATGTTAATACATCTAAAATTGTAAGAAAATTTGGAGTTACTGATTCACCCCTCCCCTCTCAGTAACTCGGTTAATTCTTGAATATTTCCAACAATTGTTATCAGAGCAGCATTGGTTCTCAAGATAAAGCTTAACTAGCTTGAGCAAAGATCCAGGACAATGGAGGTATTCAAACTGAACAAGGTGATTGAAAATGAAAAGCTAGATCTGGAAATGGCCATAGCTAAACTCAAAGAAGGAAAAGAACATCTTTCCCAATCCCTAAGAAGAAGGAAGGAACTTGCAAATCAGATGAATGATCAGAATTACATTGAAGAAAAGATTGAAGATCTTCTTCCCTCAAATAACTCAGATGAAGCAAACAATGCTGTCAAAGAACTCCTAGAAAAGAATGGGTCTCTGCAGGAAGAAGTGAGAAAATTGAAAAGAGAACAAGAACTACACTCTACAAGATTCTGTGAGATCTTGGAACAAAGAAACAAGTTGAAAGATGAATTAGATGGAAGAAACATTGAAGTCCAAAATAAAACCCTTCAGCTAGAAAACCTAATTGATCAGATCTCTCATACAAATGAAGAAATTCTGAATCTAAGATCAAAAATAGAAAGCACAAGAGAAGAACTAAGATCTGAAAAGGAAATCAATCTAAGATTGGTGGATGACCTAAATGCTGAAAAACAAATCAATGAAGGAATGCTGAAAAGTCAAGAAGACTTGAATCAGCTATATGAACAAAATCTTCATAGGCAAAAAGGAAAAGTAGGACTTGGATACAAAGGAGAAGGCGAATCCTCTAAGCAAGGTACTCAAAGAAATAAAAAACTTACTTGTAATCATTGTGGTAAAATAGGACATACTTCAAATAAATGTTGGAACAATGAAAAAGCAGAATTCAATGGAAAATGTTATAGCTGCAATCAACCTGGTCATAAAGCAAATGAATGCAGGGAAAAACCTAGATTCAGAGGTAATTGTCACAAGTGCAACAAACAAGGTCACAAGGCATCCGAGTGCAGATCCAAGACATTTAATCAAGCAGAACAAATTATGAAAGCAATGTTTGGATGGGACTACAACACCTGGTGTAGATGTCATTACTATGGAGAATATGGACACATTGGCATGAATTGCATAAAACATTATCTAAGGAAAAGAGATACTACCGTAAGATGTTTCAAATGCACTAAACTTGGTCACATAGCCAAAAACTGCATGAATGCTAGTGAAATTGAAGAAGGAAAGAAGAATGAAGCAACTAAGGTCAGGAAACAGGTGAGACAAAAATGGATTCCTAAAGCTATCAAGCAATGCAGTCCAAGTAATGGAATGGATGGCTCTACCGACTCAAACTAAATTTCCAAGAAAGCACTGGAACTGTATTCTCATAGACCAATCTCAAGCAGTTCCAGAACCGAAATTTAAAAAAAAAGATCTAAATCAGCATGCAAGATGCAGTGAGATCACAGGGAGGTCAGTATCAGTCTTCACCGAGCAAGGTCGGTATCAGTCTTCACCGAGCAAGGTCGGTACCCATCTTTACCGAGCGAGGTCGGAGCAATATGAATTCTCGAGTTCACCGAGTTGCGAAGTCTTTTCTGAGCAATTAATTCTTGTATGCACCCAAAAATGGTCGCCTAGACTTTGGGCCCCATTTATTCAATTTATCAATCCTGAATCATTTTGATCAATAATCAATACTTTCAACAATATCAATTTCTTGATCAAGTCTTAATTTCGATCATATATTGGATTTTTATCCTATGGGCTAACCATTTATCCTAAGTTTTTATTTGATTAAAAGGAATATTTCCTCCCCTTTCAATTAAATAAAAAGTCCCCACTTTCCTCTTATCCTAAGTTGCACAAATAAAGCATTATTCCTATTTTATAAAAAGGAGAAAAAGCACTTTTGTCTCACATGAGGCTCAAAAGTCAACACTTCACTCTCATTGGAGGATGCTTGTGCACATGGATTTCTCCTCTTTCAAGCTCCACCGCTGATTAAGATCTTTTGCCTCTTAATCTCCATGGTCCATTCCTTTGCATTTCTTATAAAAGGAGAGCTCTCTCCTTCATTTGCATACCCAAATTTTTTGCTATTGTTATGCTGCAGGTTTTGGAGCCCTTTGAAGACATCCTTGCATCCAAACTTTGAAGACCTTGTTGTTGCATTTAATTTAGTTTGCTTTCATAGTTGCATAATCATGACATTCTTAGTGTAGATTTCCTTTTATGCAATCTCACATAGTCTAAATAGGAAGGATTTGTAATCCATTGCTATTTCCTTTCATAGTTTAGTTTGCACTTCCTTTCATAGATTAGATTTCTTTTCAAGCATTGCATTGTTATCATTTAGCTTAGATTTGCATTCTCATATAGTTTGCATTGCATTTCCATTTAGATTCTTGGAGATATTGGCATTGTTGCCCTTGTCTTCACTTGAATCTCTCATTGTATGGTTGACTAGCAAGGTCACCTTCTTGTAGCTCTAGCTGAGAGCAAAACTCATAGTCCCTTGCAACTCCATGCATAGAGAGCTATGAGCCGCTTTGTGAGGCCTCACTCTTGAGTAACCTTGCATGTAATGGTTCATAGAAGTGCATATTTTAGTGTGTACATTTCTGGCGCCCACCGTGGGGCAGAGTAGATAGCTTTGTCCTTTTATTTGATACATTTTTCGTCATTTTCGGATTAACTGTCGGAAAAATCTGTCTCTGGTTTTCTGTCTCAGATTATCGCGGGACACTTCTCAGAAATATCGTGCGATATACTTCCTGTCTTGGCGCGATACTTCGCTCAGAAAAAGTATCGCACGCCTATAGCGAAGTCTATCGCCTGGCATCGGGCGAAGTATCGCCTGGCATCGTGCGAAGTATCGCTCGACTGGGGAAGTATCGCCCGACTATAGGAAACTGTGTCGCGCGATACTGTTGGAGACTGAGAAACATCGCCTGGTCTGGCAGAGACTTGCGCTTTCAGTTTTTTTATCCAAATTCGACTATTTTAGCTTGCTGTTTTGTTTTACTTTGTTTAATTAGGTCTAACCTGCTTTTTTTAGCTTAAATCCATTAGATTATTGCACATTTACATTTGGATTTTGATTTTGCTAACATTGTGGGCCTAACAAGTTGTGTTTGTAGGTGCTCTCCTTTGCTTCAAAATTGCCAAAAATGCATGTCAAAGAGGGCTACTAACGGTTTTTGCAGGGCTGCCCAAGCATAAAAACAAAATTTTTTTTTTTTCCATTTCTTGCTTATTGTTATTTTCCTTTCATTTGTGGCATTTACTAATTGTATTAGGAATCTTAATACCTTGTGAAAGAGATTTTGAGGTGGTAGAAGAAGTATGCTCTTCACCTTTAGGTGAATTAGAAAATCTTGACCCATCTTAAGGTTTTGGAAGCAAGGGGGTAATTGATCTCTTTGCTTGGTGTGTTTGGGAAAAATTCTTGAGATAGGGGAGTATGCTCTTCACCCTTGTGGTGAATCAAAAACCTTGAACCTCAAGATTTGATCCATTTTGTTTAGTTTAGGAATCCTTTAGAGGGCCTGCTCTTGAGCAATCAAGAGGAACGACTCAAGTGGGGACAACCTTGTCATCATTCTCCTTGGTGGCAAGTGATTCCAACTCACTATAATCTCAAGGCTATCAAGGACACCAAAAACCTTGATAGACATAACACTTGTCTTCGCTTGATGTAAGTACTTGTGGGATTGTGACCATGAGGAAAACATTGAGCAAGAATGCTTAAGGTACTCTTGAGGCCGCGAGGTCCTAGTCCTTTAGGAGGAGCAAGAGGGGTGTTGTGAACGGAAATCCTTATTAAGAACCATTAGATAGAAGCCACCCTCTTTTAGCCGCTTATCTTCTTAGTGCAAGGATTGATCCAAGTGGTTTACCCGGATCACCTTAAGATACTCACCATATGTGTCCCTTTGGTTGTGTCATTTTGACATTTCCATGACAAAGCCAATATCTCTTGTGGGCAACCACTTGGTGTGAGGCAAGGGGGCATCAAGTTGTGGGCTAAGTTGATAAGTATTGAGCCTTGTCTTGTAGGTAGTAATTGCTTGAAGTGTTTTCGATTGTGTGATACCAGTGTAAACGTTCTCAACATACAAACAATCGGTAGCATTCATAGGGTGCTTTTTCAATTTTGATATCACAAGTGTTTGTCTTGGCAAGGTTGCTTTTGCCCTTGTTTCAAGTGTTTGAAGACATGTTTGATCCTTTACTGTTTGCAAACCTGTCTAAATGCTGTTGAATTTGTGACTGAAACCAAGAACATCAACCCTCAGACTGAAAATTTTGACCAAACAGACCCAAAAATGCAAATTTCACACAATTCTGGTCAAGAGTTGAATAATTCTGTAACAGTATCGCACCCTGTAAGGCGAAGTATCGTGCGATACTTCGCACATGCTAGAAATATCGCACCCTTTGAAGAGAAATATCGCGCGATAGTTCGCCCCTGACGGACTATCGCCCTGCCTGCCTGGGGTATATCGCCCTATAGTATTAAGAAGTATCGCCTGTCTTAGGGCGAAGTATCGTACGGGTAGAGATTTATCGCCCCAGTAGCCTGGGGTATATCGCCTGGTTCATTTTTATCGTGCTTAAATTTTGGTCAGTTTCAGTTGCTGTCAATTAGGCCAGGTCTTAGAACAGGCTTCTCACCCTGACGTTTGAGATCTGTCTTGACTCCAAATCTCTGGTTCTTAGTTCTTCGGGATAGCATCATTTGGTTTACAAAGTCACTTTGGAATAATTGTCAAGTTAGAAAGCCATTCTTGGTGCCAAGGTTTACCTTTAAAAGTGTTAGCTATATTCTGGGAAAATTTCAGTTCTCTTATTGTCCAAATCGCTTTCATTTTTAATTATCTTTTGGCCTAGTCCAACCTCCTGATTCAAAAGTGCAAGGGTAGTCACCCTTTGATTTGAAGCACCTCTTTGACAGTGTTGGTAAAGCCCCCTTTCTTTTCTTTTTTTCATCTTTTTTTGGACAATAGAGGATTTCGATTATCCTAGTTTGGTGTGGACACTTTGAAAGATCACCTTATTATTGAGAATATCTCTCTTTCATGTCAGTTACGACAAGGTACCAAGTTAATCAAGGGAAGCGACCCCCTGTTGCCTTTAGCCAGTTACCACCTATCAAGACCTGTCGACAACCTAAGGGAAAAGGACCCCTTTTTGACCAATCTCCTAAGAGTGAATCCGAGGTTTGTTTCAATCCGGGAGCTAACCCTAGTGAAGTGAGCACCTCTTTCATACCACTTTCATCAAGCATGGACATGAGTTACACTTTCACCCGACAACAAAGAGAAGCCATGAATCAAACTCTCGAGGATATCTTTCAACGACACAGAGGAGAGTATGGTGGTTCTTCTCATGCCAGTCCACCTGGGTCACCTCCTAACAACGCGAGGTATTTTGATGCTCAACAACGAGCTGAAAGACAGCATAAGTCAGCCCACTCAGATTCAGGATCACAACACGAAGACCAGAACAACGAATCTAGTGATCACCATATCAACGCAGCTAATGCAATAAGGCATTCAAGACAAACCTCCCCACTTAAGGACACTTCTCGATATGCAAATACAAGATTAAGAAGCATTGAGAGAGAGAAGAAAGCCTACTTAGATGAACAGGCTGCAAAAAAGGAAAAATTCTGACAACTAGAGGAAGAGGAACGTGCATTGTTGGATATACAGAAAAGAGTCGCCCAAGAAGAAGAAGATAGACTCTATGCACAACAACTCCAAAATTGATCTAACAGGAGGGGAGCCAATAGTGGGACCAACTCGCCCCCATCTACCCCTTCCCCTAGCCCTCGAAGAAGATCAAAGACACCCTCACGATCCCCAAGTCCTAGAGGAAGAAGGACTTCAAGATATGACCATCATAGGAGACAATCGTCTCATAGACATTCAAAGCAACCCTCCCAACGAGCACATCATGGCTCACAACATGGAGGCAGTTATGCTAAATCTGATCATATGGACTTCATGACTATGCAACAAGAACCATCCTTTCAAGCCTATGTGGAGCAATATGTGGAACAAAACAAAGACCAATTTTTGGAAAGTCTTATCAACAAAGGCGCCAAAGTTCCATATAACTTTGATATTCACCAAAAAATCAAGAAACAGAATCCTTCAACTGATGAGTTAATCTTACAAATGCAAAAGGATATAGACAGAATGAAGGCTCCCAAGAGTACGTTTCATTTGGACTCCATATGTCCTAATCCCATTGACAAAAGTGTGGTGATGGTAGAATTCCCTAAGAAAGTTGAATTCCCAACATACGACAAATATGATGGCACGGGTGACCCTCATGACCATGTTCGACAATTCTACATAATGAGCTTCTCCTTCCACCACGAAGACTCGTACTTGCTGAGATTATTCCCAAGGAGTTTAAAAGGTCAAGCCATGGAATGGTTCACCAACCTTTCCCCTCCAGTAAGGACATTTAGAGAACTTGTCCAAAGATTTGTGCAACATTTTGCTTACAATTTATCTAGGTCGGTCACCATGCTTGATTTGTGTAAACTTAAGCAAAATCAAGGGGAATCTTTTGTCACCTTTTTGCAACGATGGAGGCGATTGTGTTCAAAATACCCAAGGACAATCCCTGAAGAAGAAAGAATTGATATCATTGTGAACAATCTAATACCAGAACTCAAGTATGAAGTCAAGAAGATTCCATTTAATTCTTTTGATACTATGGTAGAGGTGGCATGTCGCATTGAGGATGTCCTAAAAGAACAAGGAATTTTGGCTAAACCAACAAATAACAACAATAGCCAAAATAACAATACTAATGGTAACAAGGACAAAAAGAACTCTTTTTGGAACAAAAACAAGCAAGTCGTCAACGACGGAGTTGTTGATTCATCTCAAGTCAAAAATGAAGGAGTTCTTAATCTCTCTCATGCAGTTCAAGCTATGAAGTTGCAAACATCGTCAACGCCACAAGACAAACCTCAGTATCAAAAGAGATCTAAAACGGAGAAAAGACAATTCACTAAATTGGGAGAATCCTATGCAGATGTTTTTAAGACACTAGTTGCTCATAATCTGGCGCACCCACAGGATCCTACAAAACATCGAATACCAGATCCTTTACCTCATTGGTGGGATGCTAAGGCTTTTTGTGTTTTCCATAATGGGATTGGACACGACATAGAAAATTGTTTCAAACTCAAGCATCTTGTCCAAGACCTTATTGAGAAAGGACAATTACAAGTGGGTGGGTTAACTACTAATGCAGACCATAAAGCCTTTAAAGAGCCCTTGCCTAAATATGAAAAAGGAGAGAATTCTAGTAAGAATGGCAAGGCGGCTATTAACTATACATACACACATGCTGATAATGTGATTAATATGCTTGAAGTGGCTGACGATAATATCAACATGGTGAGAAAGAAAGATCCTTATGGACATAATGTGGACTCAATTCCTATGACTAATGAAAGACCCGCTGTGGTGATAAGAGGTCCTCACACACAAGGAATGCCCCGGTCCCTCAATGTTGTCACTAGGGGACAGGCTCAAGCACCCATTATCATCAAAGGTCCTAGCACTAGCAAGTCTAAACAACCCATGTCCAAAGGTGCTCCTCCAAAACCTGTCGTTGGTCCTGATTCCAATTATAACCTTATTGACCAACTACAACGAACACCCGCTCAGATATCCATTTTTGAGCTTTTAGAATTATC
Organism: Chamaecyparis obtusa; assembly: GCA_027943335.1. Classification (NCBI taxonomy): domain Eukaryota; kingdom Viridiplantae; phylum Streptophyta; class Pinopsida; order Cupressales; family Cupressaceae; genus Chamaecyparis; species Chamaecyparis obtusa. The sequence goes on along the minus strand of BSBK01004760.1, from coordinate 114,850 downwards.
TCCTAAGCACAAGCGCGTCCTCGAGGATGCCTTGCGAGCAGCCAATGTCCCTAATAACTTAGATATCGACCAATTCCAAAACATGGTCAACCATTTGGCTAGCCCTCATTTCCTCACCTTCTCAGAAGAAGATGACAAATCCATTAGTCACCCACATAATTTGGCCTTACACATCGAGGTCATGATTCATAAAACCCGTGTTAGGCGTGTACTGATAGATGGGGGTGCGGGGCTCAATATTTGTACTCTGAGTTTGCTGCTAGCTCTAGGGTATTCTGAGAATGTCATTGACACAAAGAAAAGAATCACAATCAAAGCATATGATGAAGCAGAAAGAAGTTCTAAGGGATTGGTTGTTTTGCCTATTCGTATTGGTCCTGTAGAAAGAGACATATTGTTCCAAATTGTTGATGTTGGACCTCTCGCCTACAACATTTTGCTAGGTAGACCATGGATTCATGAAATGCAGGCAGTCCCATCGACATATCACTAGTGTGTTAAGTTCCCCCATAATGGTGTAGAAATTTGCATCCCGGGAGACAGTGCTCTATCAGTTAATACCGTTTCTGCGGGATCACATGTACCTTTGAATAGAGAAGCTGACAATCCTAGTAGTTCACTTGAACAATGCAAGCAGAAATTCAAGACCATGGACCTTGGGATGGGAGATTATAAGATTGATTCTTTTACAAAAATGCCAATCTCTCCTAGGTCTTATGGGAGACCCTCCCCAAATGTGAAGCCTTCATCATCAGCAATGATGTTATTTGGGAAATTTGTTGAGTCTTCGGTCCCCATTCAAGAAGAGAAAGAAGAAGTTGCTGTAAGGAACTGGATATATCACGAAGAGAAATACAAACATAATGAGAATTTTGCTCCTTCACCTGAAACTTATGGGAAAGGATATACACTGGTCAAAAATATGGGATATCTGGGATTTGGTCCCCTTAGTCATAGGCTGGATGCTAAAGCTGAGCCTCTTGATCATGCTCTCTTTGGACGCAAAAATAAGTCCACGATCGGCTTAGGTTTTGAGAACAAGAAGAAGAAAGGTATCCTTGTCCCAGTTGCAATGGACAGCGACAGTGATGCAGATTATACGCCCGATCTCTCCAATCAACAAGATGTGTCTGATGATTGGGTGCCCTCCACGAATCTCCTTTGGGGAGATTCCACAGATTTGATGCTTAATAATCCTACTATCCCAGCTGTGACGGATAGTGATTGTGTGACTTCTAGATCGACAAAGGAAAATGTTACTGTCCTAGCTGCGACGGATAGTACCAATACTAGAAAGGGGGAAACCCTCCCTAACCTTGAGGCTTCGACATCACAAGGCCTAAATGATGACTCAGAGACAGACTCCCATGAATATGAATGGGATTCGCTTTCAGATGCAATAATTGATCTAGATGTAGATATTATCCACGCCTATAGTACCCAACCCGATGCAACTAACGATCCTAGTGTCAGACTAGAGGATTGCCCTCCTCAAATCGCCTTAGTAGACGATGCTTCGTTTGATAGGATGAGCCCCAATTCAGGTATCTTAGGAGAAGACTTGATGAGCTCCGATTATATGGTCACCAGAGATGACACCTTCCACATTCACAACATCGAACCTACCATTGACTTGCCCCTTGTTCACTTTGACCTGATTGACTGGCCCCAGCGCCACCACGAGCCCACATTCCTCACATTTCGCAACGATTACGAAATTGCTTGCTATCTGAATGCTCTCGAACCCGTGGCTTCTTCCACCAGTGAACCAACAACCAGCATGACGGAGCCTGATATTAAGTACCTCAGTCTCAAAACAAAAGAGAAAAAGAAAAATAGGTCTGATGGCGAAAACCACTTTGTGGCGGTGTCAGAACCAAAAATAGTAAAAAGAAATGACGCATCCAAAGGTGAAAACCTCTTTGAGGCACCTAAGGATGGGGTACTTAATAACTTGCCGAGTTATTTCCAGGATAGATCATCAATCTTGATTGAACCAACAAAGCCGGTCAATCTAAACACAGAAGAAAATCCTCAGATAGTCCATCTTGCTCAGTCTTTATCAGAGGAAGAGACCAAGGCATATGTACAGTTTTTACAGAAAAAGAAAATTAATTTTGCATGGACCTACTCAGACATGCCAGGGCTTGACACAAATCTCATAATGCATCACTTATCTATAGCTCCAGGAGTCAAGCCAGTCAAACAGAGACTAAGAAAAATGCATCCACATATAGCTCTACTTGTCAAAGGAGAATTAGAAAAGCTTTTGAAAGCTGGATTTATTAGAGCCATCGATTATGCAGAATGGATCTCAAACATAGTACCGGTATCCAAACATGATGGGTCCATTCGTGTCTGCACAGATTTTAGAGATCTAAACAAAGCATGCCCAAAGGATGACTTTCCACTTCCAAACATTGACATGATAGTGGACATGACGGCGGGCTATGACATATATTCCCTAATGGATGGTTTCTCGGGGTATAATCAAATCAAAATAGCTCCTGAAGACCAAGAGAAAATAGCCTTTACATGCGCATGGGGAACCTATTGTTGGAACGTCATGCCATTCGGGTTAAAGAATGCAGGAGCAACCTACCAAAGAGCTATGACAACTATCTTTCATGATATGATGCACAAAAATATGGAAGATTATGTGGATGATACCCTGGCAAAATCAAGAAAAAGGGACACACACCTCAATGATCTGGAAGTAATTCTAGATCGTATGGAACAATTTCAACTCAGATTGAATCCAAAGAAGTGCGCATTTGGTGTCACCTCAGGCAAACTTTTAGGATTCATAATATCAGCAAAAGGTATCGAGGTTGATCCCGAAAAGGTCCAAGCAATCCTAGATATGCCACCTCCTCGAAATATCAGCCAAATGAGAAGTCTTCAAGGACGTCTTCAATCAATTAGGAGGTTTATTTCTCAGCTTGCAGATAGAGCGCAACCCTTCAACAAGACATTGCATAAGGGTGCTTCTTGTGTTTGGAACGAGGATTGTCAAAAGAGCCTAGATCAGATCAAACAATACTTGGCTAATCCTCCGATCTTAATGCCTCCTATTTCAGGGAAACCATTGCTTCTATATATCTCAGCTATAGACACTTCCCTGGGGGCATTATTGGCTCAAACAGATGATACTGGGAAAGAACGGGCCATCTACTATATCAGTCGTACTCTAGTCTCTTATGAGATCAATTACAATAATATTGAGAAGTCTTGTCTCGCGGTGGTGTTTGCTTCTCAAAAGTTGCGCCACTACATGCTTGCTCATACCATACACTTGATTGCCAAAATTGATCCCCTTAAATATTTGCTTGGTAAGGCTGCCCTGACGGGTAGACTTGCTAAATGGATGATGGTCCTCACTGAATTTGACATAGAGTACGTTGAAAGGAAGGCAATAAAAGGGCAAGCTATTGCTGACCAATTAGCTGATTTTCCAATCCAGGATAGTATGCCAGTCCAAGTGGAATTCCCAGATGAACACATCTTATATACCACTACTCGCACTTGGACAATGTTCTTTGATGGCTCCCGCATGCAAAATGGATCAGGTGCCGGAGTGTTATTTGTTTCTCCACATGGGTACAACATTCCAAAGTCTTATAAACTATTGTTCCCATGTACCAATAATATTGCAGAATATGAAGCTTTAACTAATGGCTTGAAAATGGCTATAGAATGGAATATCACAGAATTACATGTCTTTGGGGATTCTCAGCTAATCATCAACCAAGTCAATGAAGAGTATCAAACCAAGGATGACAAATTGATACCTTATAAAAAGATGGTTGATTCTTTGAAACGCTATTTCACCTTTGTGACGTTTCGACAAATCCCTAGGATAGAGAACAAAGCTGCAGACGCCATGGCCACATTAGCTTCACTTCTTCAGTTGGAGACACATGAATCCAGATTTGAATTCCTGGTGGAAGAGCTACACCATCCCATCTTTGACTCATCTGAAAGCCATGTCATTTGTGCCATTATCACACACGAGTCCTCCCGATATGGTGCTATCTATTCATATCTTCGTGATGGCATCATCCCTGACACATTCACCCGCTCCGAACGCCGAACCTCATCCGTAACGCCTCTCGCCACACCCTCATCTCTGGTGACTTATATAGAAGGGGTTTAGATGGGACACTCCTTAGGTGCTTGGAAAAGGAGGAATCCAACCAAGCGTTAGCTGACATACACGAGGGCATTTGTGGTGGGCATTCTAATGGTCTTGCCATGGCCCGAAGGTTGCTTAGGGCGGGATATTATTGGCCCACAATGCAGATAGACGCAGTCACCTTTGCTAAGTCATGTGAAAAATGTCAGAAACACGGCAACCTGATTCATGCTCCAGGTAGGGAACTAATCCCTTCTATTTCTCATTGGCCATTTCAGCACTGGGCCTTTGATCTGGTTGGGCAAATTCACCCCAACTCATCAGGTGGACACAAGTTCATTATTACTGCCACTGACTACTTCACAAAATGGGTGGAGGCCGTACCACTTTCTGTTGCTTCAGGAAGGACCATTTCTTTGTTCATCTTGAACCATATCATTTGCCGATTTGGAGTGCCTTCTGAGATCATTACTGACAATGGAGGTCAATTTAAGAATAAAGACCTAAAGCACCTGTGCAAAAAGTTTAAAATCAAGCAACATTGGTCCTCCATATATTTCCCACAAGGAAACGGACAGGCCGAAGCTTCTAACAAAACCATTCTTAAGATTCTTCATAGAACAGTACACAAGAATGGTAGGGATTGGCACTTACAAATCAATCCAGCACTATGGGCTTACCGAACAAGCATTCGCACACCTACAGGGGCCACTCCTTTTTCTCTCACCTATGGCGCTGAAGCAATATTGCCTTTAGAAGTTGAGATACCATCCCTCAGAGTCTCACTCAAAGGTTTGATTACAGATGAGGATTACCGTGCCATGAGGTTGCAGGAACTAGAACTTCTAGATGAGAAGCGTAAGGCTTCCTTTGATCATATGAGAGCGTATCAGAAGCGTATGTCCAAGGCATTCAACAAGAAGGTTCGCCCTAGAGAATTTCAAATAGGTGATCTTGTTTTACGAGAAAACCCTAAGAACCAGCAAAATAGAGAGCAAAAGGGCAAGTTTGAACCTAACTGGCTTGGACCATATGTCATCACAGCTGCTTTTGGTACTGGTGCGTATTTACTATCAGATCCTGATGGAGAACAGCTCCCTGATCCCATCAACATTGTGCACCTTAAGAAGTTCTATCCTTGATGCCCGTTCTGTCTGGGGGCATCTTTTGTATATATTTTATTGGTCCTGAAAAAATACCAAAAAAATTGATATATGATGCTGAAAAAAAATCCTAAAAAGCATAAAAAGTCCTGAAAAAAATACAAAAAAATCAAAATATTCAAAAAAAATCAAAAAAATAGAAAAAGTGCCTTGGTGAAAACCTAGCAATAGGCGCCTTGGTAGCAAAAATACAAAAAAATGAAAAAATGAAAAAAATGATTCCAAGTGGTGAAAACCTGGAAACAGGCGCTACTTGAGGCCTTTGTACCCCTATTTGTTAGCATGCGTCCTCGACACTTAACCACTTTCCATCACGCCTTGACCTTATTTGGCCTAGTCTGGAATTGGTCCTTGTCTTTGTCTAGGGGGCATAACTGCTCGCATTGGTCCTTTAGGTGCGTTTGTCTCTTGGGGCATTTCACAACAGGTGTTTTTCAACACCACCCCAAACAGTGTTTTTCAACATTACCCTTGCGTCGAGTGTTTCTTAACACTTATCGGATGTCTTGCCTATAGTCTAAGTATAATGCGATAATGCTCATGTGCAGATATGATACTCAGAATTTGACTCTATGACCAACACACACACACTTAAACAATCAACTTGATGATGATATGATGACTTTATTTTTCTTTGTGTGCTGTCTATGAGGATTTTTTTGATGAGTGGTCTCTCCCTGAGAAGTTTTCAATGATGCCTAGCTAGAAGACTGAGGGTATGAGAACATGTTTTCTTTCTTTATCTGCTTGTGGGTATATTTTGTTGGTCCTAATTGTCATAAGCATTTATGCTGGTCTTACTTGACACTATGGATTAACAAGGTATTATCCTTGACTGTTATGCGAGTGCATGCTTTTAGCTATCCTGACTTTCATGTGTCTTGATACAAGCATAATCTCGCCATATCAAAATTTAGGTGATCTCACTGTATTAGTCATCTTGACCTATATGTCTTTGATACCTAGGTGAGATTTCCACATTTCTATTTGATAAAGATCATATTCATATACACATAGTTATGCTAGTGTGCATTGTATGATCTTACGATGCTACCAATAACGCTCGATGATGATAATTAGATGTCTATAAGCGTTGTGACCTTGCAAGTCAACCACTTTCATAGTAGCTTGCATTTTTAGGTTCATGATTAGTCTAGTCTTGCATTTTGCATATGGAGAGAGCTCTCCTTTTTATCATTTACAGACTAGTTGGTCAACTGTGCTCATTTTCTGATTCTTCTTGATCATATCTTTCATTTCTAGTCTTTCATATCACATCATTTTCTATCCATTTTCGGACTCGAAATTGAAATCCGAGATCATCTTCATAGTCAAAATCACGTTTCAAATTCTTTTCCCCCTTCTGCGCAGTTGGCTGATCTTTTGAGGCCTAATCTTTTAATCTTTGCTGGGGCATCGTCATTCCTTCCTTTTCATGTCTTCCAAACTTCTAGTCTTTCATTCATGCTATCTCTAGTCTTTTATTTCTATTCTTCTACTTCCTCGCTGGGGCATGTTTTATTGCCTAATGGTTAACCTATTTGACCCTTACCTTCAATTGTGATTTTATTATGATTTGATCAACCTTATCAATTTTCTGTCTCTCCTCTACTTGATTTCGATTTCGATTCCGAGGGGGCAGTATTTGTGGGATTCTCATCCCTAATTCTCTTGATTTTCCTGATTCAGACATCTTTTGTGAGCTTTTGCTCAAAATTTGAGATTCTTATCTCCCATTTTTAGACATTGATTATTGCCTAGCAGCGACGGTAATAGTTTTGTCTAAAGCTTGATTTGCACCTAGCAGCGACGGTGTTGGTCTAAGCTTTTGTTTATGTTTTATCCGGATGTGATCCCGAATCGATCTCATATCTGAGTTGTTTTGTGATCCCAAATCGATCTCACATTTCAATTCTTCTTTGACTGCATGTGTTCCCAAATCGATCACACATTAGTCAAAGAGGGGCAAATGTATGCACCCAAAAATGGTCGCCTAGACTTTGGGCCCCATTTATTCAATTTATCAATCCTGAATCATTTTGATCAATAATCAATACTTTCAACAATATCAATTTCTTGATCAAGTCTTAATTTCGATCATATATTGGATTTTTATCCTATGGGCTAACCATTTATCCTAAGTTTTTATTTGATTAAAAGGAATATTTCCTCCCCTTTCAATTAAATAAAAAGTCCCCACTTTCCTCTTATCCTAAGTTGCACAAATAAAGCATTATTCCTATTTTATAAAAAGGAGAAAAAGCACTTTTGTCTCACATGAGGCTCAAAAGTCAACACTTCACTCTCATTGGAGGATGCTTGTGCACATGGATTTCTCCTCTTTCAAGCTCCACCGCTGATTAAGATCTTTTGCCTCTTAATCTCCATGGTCCATTCCTTTGCATTTCTTATAAAAGGAGAGCTCTCTCCTTCATTTGCATACCCACATTTTTTGCTATTGTTATGCTGCAGGTTTTGGAGCCCTTTGAAGACATCCTTGCATCCAAGCTTTGAAGACCTTGTTGTTGCATTTCATTTAGTTTGCTTTCATAGTTGCATAATCATGACATTCTTAGTGTAGATTTCCTTTTATGCAATCTCACATAGTCTAAATAGGAAGGATTTGTAATCCATTGCTATTTCCTTTCATAGTTTAGTTTGCACTTCCTTTCATAGATTAGATTTCTTTTCAAGCATTGCATTGTTATCATTTAGCTTAGATTTGCATTCTCATATCGTTTGCATTGCATTTCCATTTAGATTCTTGGAGATATTGGCATTGTTGCCCTTGTCTTCACTTGAATCTCTCATTGTATGGTTGACTAGCAAGGTCACCTTCTTGTAGCTCTAGCTGAGAGCAAAACTCATAGTCCCTTGCAACTCCATGCATAGAGAGCTATGAGCCGCTTTGTGAGGCCTCACTCTTGAGTAACCTTGCATGTAATGGTTCATAGAAGTGCATATTTTAGTGTGTACAATTCTTAGTGGGTGACAGTCTGTCAGAACTCATACCCTAATTTGAAATGAGCATTAATGACAGAGTTGTAAACAAAAAGCAAGTAATCGAACTCATTCTTCACCGTGAATCTTTAGCACTTTGAGAGCAGAAAATTTCAAGAGCAACTCGGCGATTCAATACTTTTGCGAAAGGAATTTTTTGTGAGCTACCATGGCATCATCCAGCACTTCAGCAAAGAAAGGATTTGATATGTTAGTCCAAGGGGAGTGGAAAGCACCAGATTTCAAGATCGTGCCCGCAATTGCAGCAGCCCTAGATCCGAACGGAGCTCAATCTCAGATTCCTCCTAAGGTACTGCTTATTAACGATATCCGCAATCATTTTAACTGTTCAATTCATGAAATGGGGAACCTAGAACTAGATATTGTGCGTGAGGAACTATGTGTGGATGGTATTCTGAAACCCGAGCACAAACATCTGGAAGATAAAGGTTTAGTTCACATTGCACATCTACCTCGAAACTTTTGAGATAAATGGGTTAGATATATTCTCAGCCGTGTACATGATGGAAAAATTTGGCTTGAGCAACCTATTGAGATCATAAAGAAAGTGATTCAACAAGTCACCGGTCTTCCCATGTTGAACAAAGCTAAAACTACCAAAACCCTAGGTCAGACGGAACTAGAGAAGAAAACCCTAGCCGAGTGGGATGGTAGAGGCATGAAAGTTAGCAGCATTACCGACACTGAACTGAAGTTTGGTACACACATTATTGCCCATAAGATTTACAGTTCTAGTCGACAGAACAGTGTCTCCTGTGAAGCTATTGACCTAGCATACAAAGTGGTCAAGAACAACTTGACATTTGACCTAGCAGACTTATTGTTGAAACAGTTTAACAAAAACATGGAAAGCATTAAAACTTCCAAAAACAATCCATGTAAGTTTGGATCCTTGTTGGTCTGTTTATTCTTCTATGTTCAGAAATTCTTCCCTTCTAAAGGAAAAGTTGTATGGAGAAAAGATGTGCCAGTCCTCTATGAAATAAATGAATACATCGCAGAAATGGGTGAAAACTTTGAAAGCATCATCGATAATTATTTTGAGTCTTTCAAAGAGAAAATGAATGACAGATTCTGAATTCCATAGAAGTTGGTGGAAGATTACAAAGATGACATTTGTTTTATGGTGGATTGTGATAATGTGTATATTCAAGCAGTTAAACCGAGGACTGTATATGTAAAACCTCTTCCTTATGAGGTAAATATTGATGAAACCAAGAATATCATTGAAGCTCTTCTAAATCAGCCTGTCAATCCCAAAGCTCCATATTTTGGAACATATGATGAAGCTAAGGTGAGAATTGAACTAAGCATAAAGCTTCCACAGGCGGTAAACAAAGGAAAGAAGAGGATAGCCAAAATGCAAATGATAACTGAGGACAAAGAAGAAAAAGATGAAAAAGAAGAAGAAAAGGATGAGAAAACAGAGGAACCAGAACCTACAAAGAAGAAAGGAAAAGTTTTCATCACTAAGGAAACTATGCCTCCCATTGCTGTGTTTACAAGGAGAAATACAAGAGGCAAGGCAGACAAGGCAGATAAAGACATAGTATTCAAAAGGCCTCCTCTAAAACTTCAAGAAAAGCTCAAACTCTTTAGAGATGGATCAGGATCTAGAGTAAGTAACATAAAATCCTTGAGATATGAAACCAGATCGGAAGCAGAACAGAAGGAAATAGAAGATGCTGTTATTGAGAAGATGGGACAGTGGAAATACTCTCCTGAAGAAATTGCCCCACAGGTTCCAGCAGTTCTATTGAATCCAATAAAAATGAGATGGAGCAATGCAAAGCAAACGGTGATAGACATATTTGATCAAAACCTGAGACAGTTGATGCCGAGCTTGAATAATGATGAAGTAAAGAAGGCATTAAAAGAAAATGAAAATAAGATGACATTGAAATTCAATACTTGTTTGATTTTGATCAACAATATTGAATTGGTTGTGAAGGCTGCAAATGCCACATGGAAGAACATATACCACCTTCACCAACCGAGCATTGAAACTGTAATAATAAAAGATATTGAAGAGGACAGTGATGAACAAGAAGAAGACACTGAGGTAGATGATACTGTGAGGATAGCAGTAGAAGTCATTGCATCCCTTCCTACCTCTCCAGTGAAAGTTTCTACATCCAGCCCAGAGACACCTTCAAGCATGGTTGTGACAACTTCCACATTTGTCCAATCATCCCTAGCAACATCAGAGGCAGCTACCATTTCTTCTACCGAGCTGCAGTCTCCTGCACCGTCAAGTTTTCCAGCAGTAAGTTTTCCAGCTTTTGAATCCTCAAGTGTAAATATTTTAAGTTCTCCAGTAGAAAGTATGCTAGTATCTATAGCCAGCCCTACTTTATCTACTGTCACTACTACCAAAGCATTAAGTACAGATAAGCCTAAGGCTCTACCGAGTATAAAATTTTTGGGTAAGAATATAGTGGAGGATATAGACCTAGATGAAGAGATAGAAATTCCTACATTAGATTTTGCAAATCTCTCAGCGGACCAAATGCAGAATATAGGTGAGATCCTCCAAAGGAAAGCAAAACAAAAGAAGCTTAAAGAGGAGAGAGACAAGGAGTATCAAATCATCAAGGATGCTAAGGACATTTTGTCTGATGCATTAGGCATTAAAGTAGACTCCTCCCAGCATGTTTTGTTACAATTAGCAGAAGCAGTTGAGAAATACAATGAGGACTCATCCGGGACAGAAAAGTTAGTTGAAAGAGCCGAGAAGAGATTCAACAATAAAGTGCTTGAGCACATTGCTCAGCACATAGCTATTAACTAAGTGGAATTGTCTTCAGTTTTGTCTAACATTGAATCTATCTATTCGAATGCTACCTCTCTTTTGGCCAGACTGTGCAATATTGCCGAGTTCACAAAGGATGTTAAAGATAAAATGAATAAAATGGATGAGGATATGAAGATTAGCATACAGAAGCTGCAACTTGAACCAAGTTCAAGCTCTGCTCATCACATGAAAATTTCACACCTATCTAATATGCAGTCTGATCTACTGAAAGAAGACTCAAGGATCCGGTCCACACTGCTAGACATCCAACACATGATCCTTCCCATCATGAATACAATGTATAAGCACATTGAACATTCCAAAACATTGATTCATGACAATCAGTTCTCTATAGCAGATCACATGATTGAACTCTCTGCAGAAGTCCAAATTGCTATACAAACATGTAAGATTCTGCAAGAAAGTTGGGACAGAACCCTGGCACTAATAATGAAGGTACATTCTGATTTCCTATCAAATTTTGGATTCTCTCTGTAAATAACTTGTATATGCACCTTTGGCATTATCATCAAAAAGGGGGAGATATGTATAGAAGGAGAGATATGTATAGATTTGTATAAGAAATAGTTAGCACATTGAAAGGGGGAGACAATGTATAAAGCCCTATAACAAAGACAAATTTTGAAAAATTAAAATAAAACTTAGCATGATTCGTGTATATAAATTTTGGCCAATAAGTGTTTTTGTCACTAATGCCAAAGGGGGAGATTGTTGGCATTAAGCAGAATTGCCACTAGTGACAACACTTATTTGCATTCTGGATACAAACCGAGCAGACAGTGCAAACCGAGCAGACAGTGCAAACTGAGCAAATAGTGCAAACCGAGGAAGTTAGTACAAACCGAACAGGACAATGTAAACCGAGTAACATCATGTCTACCGAGTCACCAGTATTTACCGAGTTCAAAACCTACCGAGTGATCAGTATGAACCGTGCCTTCACTTCTACCGAGTGCATGACGATGCTGAGTAATGCAGTGGACGCCGAGTATCAGAAAGTCACCGAGTCAGTTTGCAGGAACCGAGTAACCATACTTGGGCCGACTTAGTAGCACTTATGTTTATTTGTCAAGCCGACTGTGTAATTGTAATTGTAATTAATTGTTTAAGACTTGTATATAAACAATGTTGTAAAAATAAAAAGATGTAATGAAATGTATGAAGTAGAATATATGTGAAAGAAAAAGAAAGGCAGAGATAAGCGAATTACAGAAGGCTTCAGAAGTATAAGGTACAGCAAAGATAAATTCATCACAGAAGGTGATCAGTACATCAGCGAATCTCAATCAGCAATCCAGTTGCAAAGCAGAGATCTACTGTTTCATTCTAACAGGTGAATCAGTACTAAATCCTTTAACCGGGTAGACTTAACAGTCTTTGTAAAAATCTCTTTACCGAGTGCATACTTCATTGTATGTTTGTAAATCCTTTAACAGGGTGGATTTAGCAATCCTTATTGCTCCTAACAGGGAAGATCATCAGAAGTGATCAAATTGTAAGCCTTAACCGGCCAACTTTATTTTGCAGTATTAAAGCTTTGTGGGTTTCATCCCCACCCCAGTTTTACTTTCTTTTGGAAGGTTTCTGGGTAACCAAATCTATGTGTCATTATTGTGAATGCCTTTAAGTTTCATGCTTTCTATATGCAAGAGGTTAAAGTGAATTACATTTTAATACATCTAAAATTGTAAGAAAATTTGGAGTTACTGATTCACCCCTCCCCTCTCAGTAACTCGGTTAATTCCTAAATATTTCCAACATATATGTATATGGGTATGTGCAAGATCATGAGGGGCCAAACTATGCCCTTAAGTGGCAATGAAAAATCAGCAAATCAGGGTTAGTCAACTTGACGTGAAAATTTCAACTAGCTATGAACCTAATATGAAAAAGTTGAAAGAATAGAATCTATAGAAAATTGAATGTAGTTTCTAAAGTACTAGGCCTTTTTTGAGAAAAATTTAGTATGATTGGTGAAAAGTATAGATTTCAATGCAGTAGTACAAAAATTTCAGGAAAAAAATAAGAAGTAGGTGTATGTCTGACCACCTTAATCATAATCAAATGATAATATTTTATTATAAGATTTTATATATAAGTGGTAGACTCATGCCTGGATGTGACACATATTTTTTTGTAATTTTATTCCAAAAAATAATTAATTATGAATTTTTTGCTACACCATTTTCAGAATAAAAAAACTGTCGTGTCTGACCACCTTAACTCATTCAAAACTTTACAAAATTCAATTTTTTGTTTTTTTTCCTTATAGAAGGAGAAGCATAGAATGTGACACATTTTTCAAATTTAAAAAATGTTATACCATCTGAAGGTTATAGTCATTTTTCAATCAGTATATAAATCAACACTTTAGAGGTAGCTCAATTAGAAAATAACTAATAATTACTTACCGAATTCAAAATTTGATAGAAATTATATCAATAGAAAGCTGATAATCTCCTTAAGATACCCTTTTCATTTTATCAAATTCGGGTGAAAAAAAAGTCGTCAGCTACATTGTCAAAGTTTTGAACTGACATCGCCACTTTTTAGCCGCTCATGATCTTGCACATACCCATATATGTTTTTATACATGCATGTATTTCCTCATTTCCTCTCTCTCATCTTCCTTCCCCATCATCATCTCTATCTATTCATAGACCTAATTATCCTCTCTCTCTCTCTCTCTCTCTCTCTCTCTCTCTCCCCTCCCTTCCTTCTTGGGTTACTATTTTATAGAACCCGTAGGAGTTATAAGGAAAATGTTAATGTTGGTTTTAGGTTTCCATAACTCATACAAAATATGAGAAAATCTATATAATATATTCACAACGACCTAGAAACCAGCACTACAAGTTGTTTGAAGGTTCCATTGCACTATTTGGCATCATTTTTCGGGACAATAATAGTCAGATTTGCATTTTTTTAATCAACTTTGCTTTGAAATGATTGATTTGTTTTATTTTTTGGCTTGTTACTTTAGATTATAATAAAATGATCCTCATTTATTATTTTATTTCTATTTGATTGTGGATTTTCATCATGATGTTATGTGTAGGATAACCAATATTAATGTAATTTGAAAGAACAAGAGAAAAAAATGAACAACGAGAGGCAGCAAAGATAAGATAAAGGGAACGTATGATGAGGTTACATGGAGGTACATCATCTAATGCACCTAATGACAGTGATGAACACGCAACAATCCAAATTGACATGATAAATGCACCTAATGCACCAAATCAAAATGATCAACATGCACCAATTCAAATGCACATGACGAATGCACCTAATGAATGCAATGACCATACTCCATTTTAAATCAATGTGATGAAATCACCTAATGAATTTGAAGAATATAAACCACTTTAATTTGATGGGATTAATGCACATAATGCACCTAATGAAGACCAAGAGCATGCACGTATCTTAACATCTCCTAGAATAATTCATAGAAAACCAAAGTTTCTAATTGATATCGATGAAAATATTGTGAGGCTAATGCATGATAAAATTTCCAAAATAACTTGTAGAAGAATAGTTAAAAGAATTTGGAATAACTATTTTGAAAATTTAAACCAAAGTGGAAGATGCCAATTAGTTGTTGAAATGATTAAAAATCTGAAATTTAGAGAGATAATGAAAATTTTACGGTTACTTGAACAACCCAAAAATAGTAGTGAAAGAACTATTGTGATAAATCTATTTGATGCATACCAAGCCATTGGTATGAAATAATGTACAAAAGATGCTAATGTTACTCAATGTGTCCTCACATCAACCATAATGGGAAAGGAAATTAAAAAATCTTGTTTAATAAGAAAAAAAAGAAAGTCATTAAGGATAAGTAGAACAACATTACGCAATTCCTTAGAGAGGCAAGAGAAAATTGGAGAACCTAACAATAATTCTCTTTGGGCATTCTCGGGTAGAATCCCACGCAAGGACAAGGTTGTTGATGCACTAAGAACGTTAATTGAAAATTTTTGGTATGAGAACATAAGGGTTTCACTCAACCAAAGAGATATTTTTAGAAGGTGAATTGGAATTATAAATCGTGAGCCACATACAAAAAACTATTTAGATGTGACTCAAAAACAATTTTTGAAAGGTTTCTTTAAAGATTTTCTCAAATTAAAATTAGCCAAAGAGTTTTTGAGATGAAAAAACCATTTTATGTTAAGATTAATCATGCATGTACTATGTGTTGTCGTAGGGTCCATGTTGAATTTTCCATGCACTATGATATTTATAATTATATATGTTGTACTTTGCACACTAACAATGTTTTACTAGAATGTGGTCTACAAGCACCTCCCAAGTCATCGACATAATGAGTGCATTTACTATAAGATGATGTGTTTGAAAGGATTTTGTCCTACATGTGGTGGTTTGCAATAGTTTCCTAGATGCCTACATCTAGATAACACATGTGAAATTGGTAAGACACCAGCTTTTGTTGGAAAATACAAGTCAGTCACATATGTTGTTAAAGATGGAAAATAATTAAAGAGGTGTGAGTTAGTGAAAAAAGATATATGCATAGCTGATTTTATGAAGATGTTTTATGAGTACATAGGTCACACACATGGAGCTTAGTGGTTATATGAGCAATTCAAGTTGTGTAAGGACACTTTCCCCCTTGGTACTATTGTGTCTTTTGTTGATTTTACTGAGAATTATACATTGAAACCTCAAAATAAAGTGCAACCTATGTATTACCACTCTACACAAGTAACTAGTTTTGTACACATAGAATTCATGCATGCACATGATAGCACATAGGAGGACAAAAAGGTTATAAGAGAGTATCACTTCTATATCAGTGATGATTGTACTCATTCCTCAACATTTGTGCAAGGATATTTTAGAGTCTTCTATGAAGGCTTAAGGGAAATAGGTATAAGATACAACCAACACTTAATATGGTTGGACAATTGCACCTCACAATTTAAGAATGGAAGGATGTTCTACTGGTTGAGTAGGATGCATGTGACAAGTGGTGTAAATTTTTTTTAGAATTTCACTGAGTTAGGGAATGGAAAGGGAGAGCATGATGATGTAGGAGAATGTGTGAAAAGATCTCTTACCTAAGATTAATTGAAGTACGAAGGTGGCACATTGTTAATAGGTGTAGAAACAATTGTACAATGGTGTAACTCTACGATGGGACCAGGTAATGCATGTAAGTCTATGGTTTCTAGATATTTTTGGTTGATACGTGAATCTAACATTGAAAATTATCTAGATTGTTGTACACTTATAGTATCAAGTGACATGCATCATTTAGAAGTTCAAATGTAATGTATCATTAGCTATTTATACTAGACAAATTGCATGCTTTTTCTCTTCATGTATGCATTTTGTGTGGGATGAATGTGAATCAAAAGAGTGGGTTGACCAATGGTCTTGTAGACATTTGAAAACCCTAGATACATATCAACTTCCTAGAGAACTAAAAATGAACTAGTTTGAAGCATCCTTTGATTTTGACCATGTATCAGACCTAGTTGAATCAGATAATTTCTCTAGATTTCATAGGTTAAATCAATTTTAAATTCAATTTATTAGTTCTTTAAATTTTTATTTTGGTATTAACTAATGCTTCTATTAAATGCAGGTCATGTGTATGAAGTAATTACATATGAGAACAATGAAGAAGGAACATATTACTTTTTGTGTCATTGTATTGAGGCCAAAAAGAAATTGACAACTACAGTCATTAATAGAGAGGATATTCAGTACCTAATAGGATATGTTTTTGTCACAAGAACATGTCTTAGAAGGTACCATTTTTTTTTCCAGTTGCATGCATACCTATTAAACTCTTTTTATTATACTTTGCATTGATTTGGGTATTAAACTCTATAAAATGTAGGTATCCTATCAAGAACTCTAATGCCTAGTTGTTTGAGGACTTTAAGACACATAGACATATTCTTCATTAATCTAGCCTTATTGCTATAAAAAATATTCAATTGATTAAGTATCGTGGAAGAACTCTTAACAAGAATTTGTGGAAATTTCATGAATCTGACCATGAGGCAATACTTGAAACAATAAGGGTTAGAGATGATCTAGAAGGTTCTCTTGATTAATTTTGGGAAATCTAGAAGAATGATTCTACAATATGGTAGAATGATTTTGATAATTTTGTGTATATCTTCGAGGTTCTCTATGTGCATATTCAGAGGCCAAATTTTGTACTTAAAAATGACAATGATATGTTATGTGCATAAATAGATGCCAAATTTTCTATAAAAAGGGCTTCCATGTGCATATTAGATGTTAATTTTTATGTAAAAAAAGGGCAATGAGATGTCTTGTGCATGATAGAGGCTTCTATGACCATTTCCTATATGAAAATAATAACATATATCATAGTCATAGAGGAAGGATTTCTTAGAGGTTTTAAACAAACAAGAATGCAATTGAAAGTGAATATAAAAATGTTATCTCTTCTCACTCCTTAACATCAACAACATCTAATGTATTCATTAATTCTGTAAAACCCAACTATTTCTATATATAGAACAAATAAGACATGTGCATTCATTAGTATACATGTACATGTTTAATCATAATACATTTCAACAAATAAACATAAATTGTACTGAATTACCTTTTGTACTTTGGGTGTCCTCAAGGATTTCTTTTTTCATCCTGGTGTCTTGCAGCCAAATGGGGTAAGCTAGCAGAAACAAAATTAACATAAGAGAAATAAATATGATAACACATGGGTTCAATTAAAATTATAAACAAGACATGTGAAAAATATGATACCGCAAAGCTCTCTAGGCTAAAGTCAATCATAGAAAGTGTCACATCATCAACTTTGGATATTTGAACCCCAGACAAGCCCTATCAAACATCGAATAAATATACATAATAAGAAAAGATATCTTGACACCAAGAAATTATTCTATTTTTATGAATATTTAAAAACTATACCTCAAGTATCGAAGCTACCTGTGTATGTCTAGTTGAACGAGCACTTTGTGGTGTGCTCGTAGTACCACCTGCTACACCCTGCAATGCATATTAAATTCATATATCAATTTAATTTATTCTCTAAATAAAATTTTATTTACTTTTATAATATTAAGGTGATTAAAATTAATAACATTTCAAAAAACAAATAATCATAGTTGCATCTTTCTCATAGAAAACACCATCGTTAATAGGTCATTTGTGAGGGCCACATCCTCAACAATGTATGCCTGGAATCTACTCCCACAATGTGTACACAAATGGGATGTCGAACCTTCCTCATTCACAATTGGTATCTACTTCGACACATATACCTTGATAGTTGGGGCACATATGCTCAATGGGATGGGTTGAGCCAAATGGAGCATCTGATGATGATGGAGGTGGTGCAGATAGTGATCCACCCTCTGCATTTACTAACTATGTTCCATGCTAAATGATGACATCATTCAATGATGTATCTACTTTAAGGGTTTGTAAATACATATACTCCTTCACTAGCACCGGGACCACAACATGAACTATGGGTTTTTTAGGAAGATACCTCCTATGCTATGGCTCTACCACTCTATGGGTCCTAGCTCTATCCTCCACAGAGCCTCTCCCTCTACCCTGGAACAACCATATGTTAGAGTAATTCAGCTTCTCGATGAGGATAAATTCACAATATAGCTTTCTCAAAAAATATAAAGGCACCTCCCAATTATTATAGGGTTCTTGGACAAAGACCATATACCACCTATCCCAAAATGTAGCTCTCATCCTATTATGAACACACCAATATATGGGAAACTGATTCGTAGTTACTTCTAGGGAGTTACTACTAATATGATCACTAAAAATAACACATCTTCTTTAAGTATCCTCTTTTTTTTCACTTGATCATATGACAACCCATCGACATAAAATGCACAACATCTATCTCTCCATGAGCCCCATGCTATAACCTCCTTAGACACATCATTCACACTATTGGCCATTCTCTTTAAGGAAGTGGCGAGGGATGAGTGGTGCTCAAAACTAGAGGATCTCAACTTATTAACCAATATGGATCATATTTGGGCACTATTTTGTTGAAGGAAATTGACAAGGTCCTCTTGCGTGGCATCAACACGACCTATTGGAGGATGCAAAGGGTTTGGATTTGGTGGTGGATTTAGATTTTTTTGAGGGTTTTCTTGTTGTGGGGATACATTGCGAGGGTTCTCTTGTTGCTCATTTCCAACATTATCAATATTTTTGTGTTTGAAGAGGTCTTTACTGTCTCTTTCATGGTTGGAGATTTTTTTTCGAATCTAACATCAAAATAGTTAAAAAAAACTTAAATCAACTCAACAAACCCTACTCAATCGAAATTGAAACAAAAATAATTTAAAAAAATAAATTCTTACATGTTTGATGGCATGACATGCTTGCAAAATGATCAATATGGAAACAAAATCTAATAACTATAAGAACTCGCTCAGGTTTTAGCATTTTCTCTTCCTCCTCTCTCCTTCAAACTCAATTTTGGCGTGAAGAAAGTAATCAAACATGGGTTTTTAAAAAGAGTTTATGACAGTCAAAATGTGTACGCATTTTGTAAAGCATTTTTTTCTTTACAAAACACGTACATGTTTTGAAGAACTTAAGTTTTTTTTTTTTTTTTTTTGTGGCTTGGCAAAGGCTCGGGTTTGCCAAGCCTAGTTTTTTCAAATTTTGAATAACTTGAGCAGGTTATGAAAAGTTTTGGGTTTTTTAGGAGGTGACCACTTTTTTTCACACCATCTTGGTGTACTTACCAATGTTACAAACCTAAATTTGAAAGAATCACATTTTCATCCCTTTAAGAAAAAAAAAAAAAGTGACATAAAGTGAATGTCACTCTTTAAAAATAGTGTTTTCAATATCAAAATAAGTGTTTGTGAAGGATATGGAACAATGGATATAAATTAATTCCAATTTTTTTAATAAAAAAAATTAGAATCCACACACTAAATTTCACAAATCATTACTTTAAATCTGTTAGTATTTTCCACATTCTACAAAGGAATGTATCAATCTATAGAAGTCTAACAAAACTAAGCATAGGATGATGAAAAGTAAACTTCAATTAAGTTTAGATCATATCTGGTCATGAAGTTCAGATCTTCTCTTGATGTTGTCTTTGAAACCCTTCTAGATGCAATATGATTTAGCCCACCTAGGGCTTGACTTGTAGTTGTTCGAATGCCAGTCCTTAATATCGCAGGCAGATTGATTTACTACCTTAATATTCCTATTCGCTCCTTAATGCATACTACTGTAACTATACATATTATGTATTGCATAATATGTATGATGCTATTGCTATCAAACAGATCCCTACTACCAAACATATCGATGCTTTCTAGGCCTAGAATTCACTCATCAGGAAGAAGGATATTTGCAGCTCCTAGTCCAGAATTCACACCTAAATAAGTTACTATTAGGGCAGAGAAATTGTTGCTCCTTTATGCTATTTTCTGCTCCTTAAATCGATTCATGAAGGGAGATAGCACATTATTTTTTTGGTGTTTCTCCTCCAAGGTTTGATCATCCTTATATATGCAAGTGTAGTGCCTCCTCAAGAGGCCGACTTAGGTGACTTAAATAATAAATACATTTTCCAAAGATGCCAAATTGGGACCTTTATTTAAATTACACCATTCAACATATATAATTCATAAATAATAAATAATAAATAATAAATATTTCCTTATATTTAATATTATTATTTATATATCCAATTATAATAATAAATATATACTCTATATATTTATTATCATTATCCAAGGCATAAGATATTTTTCGTAAAGGCCATAATCTCAACACTCCCTCTTGGACTTGAGGCAAAGATCCACTCATGGATTCTTCATCATAAAACATAACCAATATGGATTTCATAGATCTCACATCTATGAAGGTAGATCTCCATTCTTCCAATTTTTGATAAGAACACATATGCTCATTATCATACCCAACCATAGATTTCATATCCATATGAAAATCATCTTTTCATGGTAAATCAAATCTCAAGATGTTTACCAACTAGATGTGGATTTCCTAAATCCACGAGTCTTTGAGACTTAAATCATAAAACATAACAAAAATGGATTCCTAATCCAATGAAGCCATAGATCTCTAATCTATAATAGTAGATCTCTATCTACAAGATATAATGAGAACACAACTACTCTTCATAAACCATACATCTCATATTCATATGATAAACATCATATCATATGATGCTTATCCAAAGATGGATCTCCTAGATCCTCTGGTCTCCATGACCCAAGAATATCAGTTCATGATATTCATGATAACATCGAGTCTATGATGTTTATCAAACATAAGTGATATCAAGTCCATGATATCAAATATTTCCAATTAATTTGTTAATTTCCTAAATCCACTAGTCACCTTGACTCTTTTGAATATCAAGTCCATGATATTCATGGTATCATCAAATCCATGAAGTATACCATCCAATTTGTGGATAACTAAATCCATGAGTCACCAAGACTCAAGAGATGTCAGGTCCATCACACCAAACCAACATCAAGTCCATGATGTTAAGAGCACTGGTCTAACAAATATCAAGTCCATGATATTCACCAAGTGCTCGAAGTAATGGCTTGTCAACATCAAGTCCATGATGTCCACCAATTACTTATATGTGGATCCCTGATCCACAAGATATCAAATCCATGATATCCTTGAGCATTGGTCTAACAAATATTAAGTCCATGATATTCACCAAGTACTTAGAGCAATGGCCTCCAGACATCAAGTCCACGATGTCCACCATATGCTAAGAAGTGGATCCCTGATCCACTAGATATAAAATCTATGATGTCCTCGAGTATTGGCTTAATGAATATCAAATCCATGATATTCACCAAGTACTCAGAGCAATGGCCTCTAGAAATCAAGTCCATTATGTCCACCATATGCTGAGAAGTGGATCCCTGATCCACCAGATATCAAATCCATGATATCCTCGAGCATTGGATGAAAAAATATCAAATCCATGATATTCACCAAATGCTCAGAGTAATGGTCTTCTAACATCTATTCCATGATGTCACCATATGTTAAAAAATGGATCCCTGATCCATGAGAAGAATATCAAGTCCATGATATTCTCTAAGTATCCAATTCATAAGAAATAACTTAGCCATATGCATAGATGCAATCAAATGAAGCAGACACAACCATATGTATCTCATAATCAAAATCTCATCTCATGAATCCACATGAGTATAAGAGTAACCAATATGATCATAAGATTCAAGTTCAAATGTAAAGAAAAATGTGTTCACACATAGTACCACATGTAATATAGTCTTAGCTATAATAAATAAATAAAGATTTAGCTATGAAAGAAAGCATGACCAATTCATACACAATAAGTAGCCAAATCAAATGTAGTTCTCTCATAGAACAAGCATAATCCATAGACAAGTATTAGTCATAAGCATAATCACATAAGTCTTTACCACCTAAAGGTACCCAAATCCAGGTGCAATGTGATCACAAAAAGATAAAATATAGTTTCCTCTATAATGAAGTGTATTCATACACATCAATAGAAAAGCATATATAAAGGATAACATATACCCATATAAAGTATGCTCCCAAGCATACATCAACATTATCTCTAAGCATCATAATGTATGACCCCTAAAAAATAGCAATTGAAAAATGCAATGTACACAACATGTGCCAATGTAAGTATGTTCCAACCAATAATGTATGCACTCATGCATCAATAAAGAGAACAGTTAATTAGTTATACTAATAGCATAAGGTATAACATGTGTCATAATAGAAATATGTTCTCAAATAACCATGAATATGAGCCAAAGAAGGTATATATGCTAATGCCAATAAAGTATGTTGTAGTTCTCTCAAGCATTGCTCACACAACAACTAGTATAATGTATGCCAAATAGATAGATAGAAATGTAAGTTGCCACAATTGCATATAGAAAAGCTCCCTCTCAATATGCAATAGATACATACCAACTTACATAAAAAATCCAATGCCGATGTAAAGGCCAACACAACCCAATATTGTCAGTGTACCGAAGTACCTCCTTCACATAATGATAGTTAATTGGTTATGCATGTCTCCATAATGTAAAATATGTTAAGGTAATGTATAAAGTGTTATTTTACACATAAATGTGATATATGAAACAATTATCCAGCTATACCAAAAGCATTATCTCTCAACTATATGACATTATAGACTCAGCCATAACAACCAAGTGTTCTGTATAAAAGGAAGTATGTTTCCAAACATACATAAGATATGCAACATATGTAAGGTAATGTTAACATAACATATGCCAATGTAAGGTATGCTCTCAAGAAACATAAAGTAAGTTCCTATACCATACATAACATAAATGTAACACATTTTACATAATGTGAAGTATGCTCTTCATACATAGAATGTTAGATAATCATTTATGCTAATAAGACATTCCTAACCAAATGATCCAATCAGCTATGCATGTTCCACACATACAATCATATATTAAAATTAACTAGTTATGATGATCAAGCCAATGAGGTATATTCCTACCCATACATATGATCAACAAGACATAAGGAGATCACAACACAAAATTAAGTGAGCCCGTAGTTGAACTCCCTCTTAAACCTTATGCCTACAAATAATTTACCTAGGATATATGATACTCAAGGAGACCTACTCCCTCTAGATGATCCTAAACAAGGTTAAGACTCCCTCAACTAGTAAAGGAAGGAAAAATATGCCAATAAGATCATGTAACCCTGAATCCATATGTAGCCAATGTATGCTTCCCATAATGTATGCCAATTCTAATAAGTCAATGAACTAGCCAATAACATGCCATATGCCACTAAGCCATGCTAATAAGAGACGATCTTACACATCCATGATTAAACTCTTCCTAAGCTTAGACTCCTTCTTAGGTTAGTTTGGACTAACTAGGGCAATTTTCATATTTAATATTAATACAGAATTTAGACCTACTTTATGCTCTTCATAAAATCAAAATTATGTTTAGGCCAAACCCCCGGTTACCATTCTTGCTTAGTTTTGAAAGAGTTAGACTGAATTCCTAAATCTGAAATGGATCTTTTACTCAACCAATGCTCTGATACCATGTTAGTATTTTCCAGATTCTACCAAGGAATGTATCAATACATAGAAGTCTAATAAAACTAAGCACATGATGATGAAAAGTAAATTTCAATTAAGTTTAGATCATACCTAGTTAGAGTAATCTTTAAGAGACCCCCCTCTTAAAACATATATAAAATCTTGGTGAATCTTTCATTTTCTTGAAAAAAAATTAAATTTCTATTAGCGAATCTCTCAATTGTTTTGAAAAAAAAAGCATTCTTATTGGCGATTTATTTTGAATAATTTTTTTTTTATAGAAAATATTGGTGAATCTCAAACAATAAAAAGAAATTAATTAATCACCATGGTGAATACTTCTATTTAAAAATATAGAATTCTTATAGAAAATTATTACGCTTAATGTGGAAATCTTTGATGGGTTTAAGGAATAGACTCTGTAATAATTACTTGCTACCATTTATTTAAAATATTAGCTAATAACCTCATTGTATTATGTGACATAAATGTATTGATATTTTTAAATACTAATGGGGCCCAAAATTTCTGCAAGACCATTGATTTATATTGAGATCAACAATCTGAAAGAAATTTTAGCTCCCATAAGCATTATAAACCAAATAGTAACATTTTTACGTCATAGAATATAATGAGCTTCACTAGATTATACTTTAAGTTAGTAATGGTAACTAAAAGTTGGTGATAGATCCCTATAGAACTAATAATCATGATATATTATTGGAGAATTAATTTCAATTTCTACAATAACTTATAAAATTCTCATGAATCAAATCTAATCATGTATCGAATATTGTGGCGAACTTTCAAGTTCAAGTTTTTTATAAAATAAATTATTTTGTGATTTAAATATTTCTAAATCAAAATTTTGTAAAAATGTGGCAATTTAGGTTGCCTTAAATCTTAAATTATTAGCCAAATTTGGATTCTCAAATTCCCAAAATTAGCCAATTGGCAAATATTAGCCACTAAAAATTACTATGTGTAACCTGGTTATGAAGTTCAGATCTTCTCTTGATGTTGTCTTTGAAACCCTTCTAGATGCATTTTGATTTAGCCCACCTAGGGCTTGACTTCTAGCTATTTGAATGCCAGTCCTTAATATTGTAGATAGATTGATTTACTACCTTAATATTCCTATTTGCTTCTTAATGCATACTTCTATAACCATACATATTATGTATTGCATAATATATATGATGCTACTGCTATCAAATAGTTTGATGCTACCTAACAGATCGTTTCTTTCCAGACCTAGAATTTTCTCATCAGGAAGAAGGATATTTGCAGCTCCTAGTCTAGAATTTGCACCTAAATAAGTTGCTATTAGGGTAGAGAAATCACTTCTCCTTTATGTTGTTTGCTGCTCCTTAGATCGATTCATGAAGTGAGAGAGCACATTATGCTTTTGGTGTTTCTCCTCCAAGGTTCGATCTTCCTTATATATGCAAGTGTAGTGCCTCCTCAAGAGGCCGACTTAGGTAACTCAAATAATAAATACATTTTCCCAAGAGGCCGACTTGGGCCCTTTATTTAAATTACACCATCCAACATATATAATCGATAAACAATAAATATTAAATATTTCCTTATATTTAATATTATTATTTATATATGAAATTATAATAATAAATATATACTCTATATATTTATTATCATTATCCAAGGCATAAGATATTTGCTGTAAAGGCCATAATATCAACAAAATCATCTTCAAATTCCTAATGGTTTAGCGGCAATAGGTGTCCAAATGTGAAGTTTTTTGTTGAATGCTCATTTTAATGTCAAAGTTGACTAAAAAGTGTAAACCACTAAATTATGGGATCACTTGCCTTCAAGAGAAAATATCATCACCTTACATGAGATGCAATCAAGGGTTTTATGCTCAAGGTAATTATTTTCATTTGTGTTATTTGTTTTCCTCAGCTTCCCTAAGAACATATGATTGTTATCATCAACATCGATGTTGTTGTGGAAGTGAGAACACTAAAAAGTGGTTAAAATAAATTAAGATCCTATACATCATAATATTTTCCCTTCTTTACATGTCTAGGTGTAGATATGAAGGATTCATACTATAACAATGATATTGATGGACATAATTGACTATGATGAAGTATTTTTTACTTTGAAAAATTCAAATCCCTAGGAATATAGTGCCCAATAGTAGTGTCCTCTTATTTTGGCTCTAGATTTTGAGGGTAGCTATCTATATCTCTACTTAGGTCATTCTCAATGTCAACTCCTATTTGTATAGTGCTTGGACTTTAGTACCCAATGATGAATTTTTTCCTAGTTAGCCTCTCATTTTAGTATTAGGTTCCTTTTTGTACCTCACTTCCAAATCTAATTTTCTCTTATGTACTTTCATTTTATATTTCTCACATTCTATTTAAATTTTTAATTTTAGCCTTCTTTATTCTAGTTCAGTGCAGGGATTCAATCAATCCCCATCATATGCAAAGAAATTAGAAAAGTTTGGATTCTAGATAGCTTGGCTCCCCTTGAGGAGTATAGTCAAATTCATTCACATCGTTATAATGATCTATGTATAGAAATGATCAATAATAGGCTAATACATAGGTTATTCTAGGAAATCACTTTTCACAAACATCATTTTGGTGAACCCAACTTAACTCACACTTGAAATCATTCTAAATTTCTTTCATATATTGTTCTATTTGATTAGGTAGTTAATTTATTGCATGCTTACATTGAATATCTTATTTTGCATTTACAAAATATTGTGTTTTATTTATAAAACAAAAATTTTAAAATGCCTTTCTTAGTTAACATCTCATTTGTATATCCGTCTTGTCATTACTTTCTTCTATCTATTGCTCAAGGTCAAAAATTAATTCTAGAGGACCAATCATAAATACAATTATTAGCTATAAATCTATTTCACGCTCTCTGCTTCTTGGCTTTTAGTGTCCTTTCCATATGGTATTTCAACATTTTCTTGCATTTTAGTAGTACCAAGGTATTTTTTGTTTATTACTTGCCTTGGTTTTTTCTTATATATGTTGTCACTTGCCCTTTTTATTTTTCTTGTTTGTTTTAGTCTTGGATTCAACCATGTTTTTATTTTATGTTGATCCATGCTATTATTAAATTATCATCGTCGTCATTGTCATTGTCATCATCATCATCATTGTTATCATCGTCATCGTCATCATCGTCCTTGTCATCATTGTCCTTGTCATCATCATCCTTGTCATCATCATCCTTGTCATCATCATCCTTGTCATCATCCTTGTCATCATCATCATCATCGTCATCATCATTGTCATTGTCATTATCGTCGTTGTCGTTGTTAAATTTTCTTTCATTTTATCAATTTTCCTCTTCGTCAAATGCATTTTGGCACTAGTAAATTTTAACCTATTTGTTGATGAGGATTAGTCAAATTTTTGATACCCATTGGTCAAATAGATGACCAAAAATGTTGTTGAACTTTTTTCGTTGAAATTCTGATAGAAAAAACCATCGTTGAAATTATGACCTCCCTAGTAGTGGAATTATCGACTGAATCTTCATCGAAGTAAGCGCTTTAACCTAGAAGAATTGTAGATCAAGCCTTTTAACTATGAACCAACATTTGTCGAAAGTGTGACCAATGTTGGTCGGAAGTGACATTGAACACATAGCATTCTCATCAAAGCAACTATTATTAAAACGTTGAAAAATTGACCAATAATAATTTTTTGTTAAAAAAAAATATATATATATATTATTGATTCATTATTCTAGCAACTATATTTCCAGTAAAAATCCTTACCAACCCCAACTATAAACCACTAGCCTGGTATCTGAATATGCTGTTGTATGATCAGCTCCGCAAATTACAGATGTAATTTTACAACCATCAAGATCACTTATGATTGTTGGCTTATGACAATCCTCTGCATCACCTTGGCCTAATTGTCCATCTTCTCCATGAGCCCAAGAACATACGACATTTCTAGTTACATATCCATAAAATTAAATAAAATAGTAAGACCAATGTTCTAAATGAAAATCTAGCATAAGAAAGACATTAGGTCTAAGACAAGTGCATTGTTCATTAAGGAAGCTCTCAGTAGTTTACACAAAATGTGGTATAGAAGAAAAAGTAACCATTACTCAATGTCTCATAGCTTTGAAGATTATGTATCCCACATTGTATATCAGGGAGCATTTCAACTATTAAGAATCATTAGGACAAAAAAAATTAGAAGATTGGTGTCCTACTAAATGAATGAGATGGCCATAACTAAAATTCCAGCATTTAATCACTTCAAATATACACTGCCCATGGCTCCACAAAGAATTGAAACAACCAAATTCAATGAATTCCCATTATGATAAAGACTAGCCTCTTTAAATGATAAATGTTGTCGTGACCCATAAAGTCATCTCCTTCGTAGTTGATATAGGTTAATCTCCTTCATAGATCTTTAGGGTTGGTTGAAATATCAACATACAATTTAATTTTTTTTTTAAAAATATATATATTTTTTAATTTCACTATTTTTATTATTTATCTAATAATTATTCATCATATATAATTATAACAATAATAACTTATGTCGATATTAAGTATCGACCAGATATCTTGTTGTTGAATATATTTTTCGTACGTTGATTGAGATCTTAAATTATTGAGCTTCTCTTTGTTTCGATAATAGTTTAACATTCTCTACTTAACAGGGCTAACTACATGAAGGTGGAAGCTCATTTAGCCCCTCCTAGGATCCTCTCATGACCCTTTACAACACTTTAAGACTTCTAAGATGTATTCTTAGGGATCGTAAAGGGTCATAAAGGGTCATAAGAGGTCCTGGGACACAACAGCTGAGAAACATAAATGTATGCATCATGGTCACAATTGTTTGGAGACACAACATAATTGAATGCTATACCTAGATGATGCAACACAACCACTGCTCCTGTAGTTCTAAGTTGACACTGTGGGATCCAAAAACCAAAGATAAGGAATCTATATATGGTTTTTGGATCCACAGTGTCAACTTAGAACTGTAGGAGTCGTGGTTGTGTTGCATTTTATGGGTATAGCATTCAATTATGTTGTGTCTCCAAACAATTGGGACCATGATGCCTACATTTATGTTTCTCAGCTATTTTGATACCTACATTTATGTTTTGTAGCTGTCGCATTTATTTGCATGTTCTTTGTGTTTGGCTTCTCTCCCTTGCATCGAAAATCTGATTTTTCCCACTTTGAATTGAGAATGCGTGTGCAACAAAAGCAGAATATGCACGGATAGTAGGTGGAGTTGAAAAAACAAAACACTTTTACATTTTTTTAATAGGTCAAAATTACAATGTTTGCGATGGTCTATAACTTAAAATACGCAATTAAAGACCTCTATCAAAAATGCAATCCTATTGTGTTTTTCAACTCCACCTGATATCCTATGTATATGAATTGAGATTGCATATTGAACTAGGCTTCTCCTTCTGCATTGCCTGAAACCAAGAGACTATCACAATTAACATCTAAATGGCGTGTCTCATCATCACAACTAATCCACCTTAAACAATTGAATATGTTTGCTTGTATTAAATATTCATTAATTAAAATTTGAATAGAAAATGTATACCTTGAGTACTACAATTCACATTAGAATCAATGCCTCCATCATGCTCGGCCAGTGTAGTATCAATATTGGCAGGCTACATTCCAATGTAAATAAAATAGTTGTAGATACAGATGATGATATCCCATAAATCCCTAATTCATAGTCTATCATTTGTTAGCAAATAAAAATATGTAACTGCAGTCTCAAATTTCAAATTGTCACAGTTTGGTTAGCACTATCAAAACAAAGTGATTCTCTTATAGGTTGATGGCATAGCCATTGTCCTCGGCCCTGTCATGAAATCATGACCCTAATTTGTATTTTCTCCACTGGTTTTCTAATGCCACTGGATGAAAGTCAAATTAGGGTAATGTATCATAATACACCCAACACTCAGAGTTGTATGGGTTGTCGAGTTGCTTCCTAGACAAAACCCTAGGCTAAATATAAGCCATGTATTTAGCCAAAGAAAGGAAAATATGTCTGTAGTAGTATAATATTGGAAGGTTTTGAAATTGAGTCATAGATCGGGTACGTGGATCTCTA
Source organism: Chamaecyparis obtusa (assembly GCA_027943335.1). Classification (NCBI taxonomy): domain Eukaryota; kingdom Viridiplantae; phylum Streptophyta; class Pinopsida; order Cupressales; family Cupressaceae; genus Chamaecyparis; species Chamaecyparis obtusa. The sequence continues at coordinate 84,438 of BSBK01004760.1, read as the reverse complement.
AAACACTAAATTAGGGATTTCTGGGATATTCTCATCTATATCTATAGCTATTGCCTCTATTGTTGTAGGTTCTTTTCCCCTATTTGATATTTATTTTCAGGTGTCCACACTCATTCTATTGGTTGTTGCCAGCAGGCCACAATCAATGATTGGGAGAGCCCTATTTTGGCACCAGTAATGTAGTACAAGCACTAGAATTGAGTTTTTTTGGCACGGATGGGAAATTTTTGTATATCAACATGCGATAGAGTTTTTTTCCCAAACTCTATCGCATGTTGATATAAAAAAATTTCCCAACCCATGCCAAAAAACTCAATTCTAGTACTTGTATTAAGACCTTAAATTATTGAGCTTCTCTTTGTTTCGAGAATAGTTTAACATTCTCTGAGAGACATAATTGTAGGCATCATGGTCACATTTTTTGGAGACAATGTAATTGAGTGGTATACCCAGATGATGGAGAGAAACTTCTGCACCTCCAGTTCCAAGTTGTTCTCCATCCCACAGTGTCAACTTGGAATCAGAGGTGCAAAAGTTGCACTCCGTCTGAGTATACAACTCAATTATGTTGTCTCCAAAAAACTGTGACCATGATGCCTACAATTATGTTTTGAGAATAGTTTAATTAACATTCTCTACTTAACAGGGCCAACCACGTGAAGGTGGAAGCTCATCTGGCCCCTCCTAGGAGCCTCTTATGACCCTTTACAACAATATAAGACCTCTAAGATGTATTCTTAGAGGTCGTAAATGGTCGCAAAGGGTCATAAGGGGTCTTGGGACACAACAGTTGAGAAACATAATTGTAGACATCATGGTCACATCTATTTGGAGGCAATGTAATTGAGTTGTATACCCAAGCGATGGAGTGCAACTTCTGCACCTCTGATTCTAAATTAACACTGTGGGATTCAAAGACCATAGATAAGGAATCAATTTAGAGAGTGGAGGAGGGCCATAATGACATAAATAATACAGGACAAACCTCAAGTTAAATGAGGCAATTGTAAACATTTTAATAGATTTTTATTATTAAATAATGAAATTTGCATATACTAGTGTTCTAAGCCCCCTCTAACTTACGCATCTAGAAAATGAAACTACAACTTATTGGGATTGAGACAAACCTTATAGAACAACAACAGCTAGGAAGGATCACTTTCCAACATCTGTTGAATACATCTATTGGAGGACCTTGTATTCATGAACTACATATGTATTCAATAGATGTTGGAAAGTGATCATTCCTAGCTGTTGTTGTTCTATAAGGTTTTTCTCAATTTCAATAGGTTGTAGTTTCATTTTCTAGATGCGTAAGTTAGAGGGGGCTTACAATAATAAATCATGTAATGAGGGGGCTTAGAACACTAGTATATGTAAATTTCATTATTCAATAATAAAATCTATTAAAATGTTTGTAGTTGCCTCATTTAACTTGAGGTTTGTCTTGTATTATTTTGGTCATTATGGACCTCCTCCGCTCTCTAAATTTATTCCTTATCTATGGTCTTTGTATCTCATAGTGTCAACTTGGAATCAGAGGTGTAGAAGTTGTACTCCATCACTTGGGTATACAACTCATTTACGTTGTCTCCAAAAAATTGTGACTGTGATGCCTACAATTATGTTTCTCAGTTGTTGTGAAATCTGCAATTATGTTTCTCAACTGTCATGTTTATACCTTCTCTCATTTGCTGGTGTAATTCCTCTTTGAGTATCCCCATTCTCCTTTGCATCCAAAATGAACTCATTCCAATCCCTCACTGGAATAAAGGGAGACTTCATACCATGATGTGCTCAAACTTCAACAAGACTTCATACCATGCAGCATCCGTAGATTACGTTTAATGCATTATTTACACTTGTATTGGTGGGAAAACTCTTGAAAACATGCAAAAGAGATTGCATTCAACCATGTTGTTTACATGACACATGTAATTTACCTCCAACGTACATCAGCGTTGCATACAAATCTACAGATGTTGCATGGTATGAAGCCTCGCTGAAGCTTGAAAATGATAGTCAATCCATAGTCAAGGTCAAGGAACAAATGGAATAACCAAGAAAACAATATACGTTAAATCATGTGATTGATAGTAGATTGGGGCTCACCTGAGCCATAAACATGAAGAATTATTCTAAAAAAAATGTAAACCATATATATGCGCACTTGAGGCAAAGAGAAGTTATGTCATATCAATATTAAAATATTATTTACAATATGAAAATACTAAACTAACTAATTCCTGAGTTCATCTCTGCATATGGTCACAAAAAAGATATGCAATTACAATACAGAGAAGGCATCGTAAAAATATAATTTCAGAATTTGCCCTAGCCTGACATGTTTTGCACTCAAATCCTTCATCCCGGATAATTGGTGATGGGCAGATAGATGCAGATGAGCTGTCATCGACCCAACTAAAGTATCTGCAGCCATTATTTCCCTGTGATACCCAGTCTACATTAGTTCTTATATTATAATGAATAGTATTTACATTAGAAACTTTAAATATATACACATTAGCAACCTTTTTTCTATTTGGGTAGCACCAAAATTGTCATCCAGGGTTGTTTGGTGTCTGTGAAGTCTTCAACACACACTGCCCACCACCACATTGACAATTTGGCACATTGACAAGAGTCATCGAGCCTATATCAATGATGCACCACACCATCGTTACTACATTTATTATTTTTATATGAAATACACGAAGGAGTAGCATCAGAAATATTAACCATTTACAATAATGAAAAGTAAACCTAAATCAAATAGCTCTTCTTTTTATCAGCATGTGTAGTCTCTGTGTATATGAAAAATGAAAGAAATATGAAGAATAGTGAACAAAATAGTATTCTACATAGAGTGAATGAAATATATCATCAAAAGAAGGTGACAAAATCTCATCACGAAGCACAGACATAGGAAATAAAAAAGGGACAAAAGACAAGAAATAAGAAAAATCATTACAACTATAGAAAAATTATTTATACTATAATAAAAAAAAAGAAACACTCTTTGTCAACAATTTTCAAAATCATTAGGACTATAGAAAAATTATTTAGACTATACAAAATCAAATTTTAGAAATGGACGGTTCTGATGCTTTGCCATTACAACAATTGAGCATTCATCATTTGGTATTGTGTATTCCATTTAAGTATGTCAACAATGTTCAAAATCCTATCACCAAGCACATACAAGAAATAAGAAAAATCATTAGGACTATAGAAAAATCAAGTTCTAGAAATGGATGGTTCTGATATTGCTTCACCATTACAAAAGTTGAGCATTCATCATTTGGTACTTCTTGGTGTATTCCATTTACGTTTTTTAGTTGCCGTGTTTATGTGCGTGTTCTTTATGTGTTTGGCTTTTCTCCCTTGTAAGGGATACATCGATAGGTAATTGATTTGAAAGCATGTAATGATTTGACATTCTTTTTTCAGGATAGGTGTAATCATTCCGCCAACCTTAATTAGCAACATTGGTGTCCTATCATTGCACAAGTGTAGGATGGTAAGGGTCGATTCAAGGAGGGAAGAAAAAAAGGTCATTTTAACCTTACAAGACAAGAGGAGAGACAGTCCAAATAATTCTATGGTGACTGTCCCAAACAACAGACAAATGATGGAATTGCTAACATGTTTTCTTTTCATGTTTCTAACAAGTTTGTTGCAAATAGAACCATCATTACAATAGAACCACTCTTTCAAGATATTCTTGGCCAAATCGACCTGGATAAAGAAAGAATATTGATCATGGAAGATAAATAATTATGAATGATAATAGAAGATAAATAATATAATAATGATAGATGTTGATGAATATTATTAATGGATCAAATAATAACATATTGATAGATGAAAGAATAATTATTTCAGTGTCTACAAGCTCCATTAGCTAAAATCACGACCAACCAAATATGGTTGTGGTAGTTTTAATAGGATTATATATACACAAAACAAGGAATATATAGGTAGGATCCCTGGTATGTATGGATGAGAATAGGAAATAAAAGATAAAAAGTAGTTTGTGTGCAATTTGTGATTTTGGAAAGGTCTTAAGAGCCTTGTTTTGGATTCCATTTTCTTTATGCAATAAGGGCCCGTTTGGTGCATGGAATACCAAATGTCAGATATAGTCAATTCTGGAAGATGTTGGAATTTGGGAAGATACAAATTCTAAAAATGATTTCTGGAATATGAGATGACCTGTTTGGATCACCCAAAAGATGACTAAGAAGATGCATAAGGAATTTTAATTCTATAATTTAATTTCTTTAAATTCATGTTTATACATCTATATACATACATACATACATGTGTGTGTATATATATTCTTCCCTCCTTGAATAAAAAAAAGAAAAAAAAAAGAGTAAAATAAAATCATAAAAGAGAAAAAATTGCAATAAAATCCAAGTGGTGAAAACCTAGAAACAGGTGCTACTTGGGGCCTTTGCACCCCTCTTTCTTAGCATACATCCTCGACACTTAGCCTTTTTCCACCATGCCTTGTCCTTGTTGCCTTGGTTTGGAATTGGTCTTTGTCTGTGTCTAGAGGGCATAACTATGTTAGCTTTGGTCTCTTGGATGTGCTAGTCTTTAGGACACCTTGCAAAAAATGTTTCTCAACACTCCTCAATTGTGTTTTTTAACACTACCCTAGCGTCAAGTGTTTCTCAACACTTATTAGATGTCTTACCCACAGTCTAGCATGATGTGATATGTTCCACTAGCAGAAGTGATACTCAAAGTTTGACTCTATGACCTACACACACACACTTAAACACTTGACTCGCTGAGACTTGTTTGACTCTCTTTATTTATGTGCTATCTATGATGATTTCTTTGATGAGTGTTCTCTCCCTAATAGTTTTTGATGATGCTGAGCTAGAAGACTGGGGGCATGAGAACATGTTTTATTGCTTTTTCTGCTTGTGGGTATATTTTTTTAATCCTAACTATCCTTAGCATTTATGCTTGTTCCACTTGACATTAGGATCTACAAGTTATTATCCTTGACTGTTTTCACAAGTGCATGCTTATAATCATCTTAATCTTCTTGTGTCCTGATGCAAGCATAATCTTGCTATAGCAAACTTAAAGAACCTCACTGCACTAGTCATCTTGACCTACATGTCTTTGGTGCCTAGGTGGGATTCCCACATTCCTATCTGATGTAGATCATATTCATATACCCATAGTCATACTAGTGAGTATTGTATGATCTTATGATGCTACCAATAAAGCTTGATGATGATTATTAGATGACTATTGGCATTGTGACCTTGCAAGTCAACCACTTTCATAGTAGCTTGCATTTCTAGGTTCATATTAGATTAGTTTTGCATCTTGCATATGGAGAGAGCTCTCCTTTTATCTTTTTGTGGACTTGTCAGTCAACTGTGCTCATCTTTTCCCTTCTTCTTGATCATGTCTTTCGATCCTTGTCTTTTACATCATATCCTTTTCCTGTCATCACAAGGGGTTAATCTTACCATCATATCTATATCCCTAAAGAGATCATTTTCAGAAACAAGAGTCTATATCATACACATGAGAACTATAACATACATCTATGAGAGAGATTATACATGAGCATATAAACATGCAATATGACAAGACAATATATAAAATTGAAACATCCATCACAAGTGAGAGGCATAGACAAGATATATCACAAATAAAAAAATCTCATATATATAACAATGTCATGATACAAAATACAATATGCGATCCTCAAAATATGGATCAAAGTATCATGATATGTAAACATCTAAAAACCTAAGCCTATGTCTAACTAGCCCCATAATGTGGAGTTGGTGGTGGATCAGGTGGTGCTTCTACTACATCTAGTGTCATGTCTGATCTGCCATTTATCATTGAGTAGGGCGGTTCTCTATGACCCTCAGGCACTGCCTAAATGTAGAGACCATGATAATATGCAGCTTGTGCTACCTCTCTCTAGCTCTCTATAGTGGAAACCTATATAGCTCTATCTCACCGCTATATCTTAGCTCTCAGGTTTGTCAACTGCTGCTCTTGCATGGCAATGGTGATCTTGAGATGCTACATCTTAGTCTCCAATGTCTGGATCCTAGCTCTAAGGTCCTCTCCACCTACAGGCTGATCCTGCCCAGCACCTAACTATCAGTGAGATGGCCTTGCTATGTCATCTCCCTCATCTCTAGAACCCTATCCCCGTGGCCATTTCTAGCCACATGATCAAGAGCTCTATCCTCTCCCTCTCCCTCCTCTACCATCCCCTCCATCTCCGTCATCACCATCATCCCCATGAGCTACCAGCTGTGCATCATGTACTATAAATCTAGGGAATGGGGCTCTCCATTGCTTTGCCCTATATGTTGCATCGACACCTACATCTTCCATGTCTGGGAGGTAGTCCATTGGCTCCTGACATACCATAGCTATATCCTATATTACCTGCTAGTAATCCTACATCGGCAGCCAACCCTAGACCTCCTCATCCCTAACCCGAGCATAAGTGGTAGTCTTGGTGGGTACCCTCTGCTGGAGCCCGAACTGGCTCTAGACATGAGTAATAACAAACCTCTCCACAATATTTTCATGTCAACCCACTAGTGGCTGACTGCATAGCATATAATCCAACTCATACCTATCCCCCCACTGTTCACATGCCCTATACGGTCTCCACACAAATGAGGTGAACTCATCCAGTATCCTACTATAATATGTCACATCCTCGCTACGTGGCTATGATAGGAACCCTATGTACCTCTAGATGAAGGGGTATCTACACTCCCTTAGCTACACTCATGGTCACACTACCCCGATATGCTCCCACACCCATACCTGGGCCAAAACTGCACCACATGCCCATGTCCTACTGTCACAATATACTATCTCGTGAAGCTCATGACACATATCTGCCAGGATGGCTGGCCCCCATGCCATCTGTCATGGATGTGCAATCAAATCAATTGCTAACTGGCCCCAGCCCAAGGGAAATCCCTTCTGACTCCTATCAGTAATAAAGGCCTATGCTACAATAGAACAAACTATACATGGCACTGGGAAGTCCCTACCAAACTCCTCTATCAACCTATCCTAGCTGAGGTGTCTATCCACAATAGTGACATCCTGAAACATGTCCTGTATGACATATCGACCCTCAGTCAGATCCTAATCATAGTATACCTGTGCCATCAAACAATCATATCAGTTTCTATCATATGGAAACCTTACATCTATGACTATCTATAAACATGATTATACTTACAGGGTCTCTCTGACTCAGAACTCGCAGGATCTGATAGACATCTTCCAAACTAATGGTTGCCTCTCCAATAGGTAGATGAAAGGTGTTGTGCTCACTATGCCATCTCTCGGCTAGCACAATCAACAACCCATGGTCAGCTCGAATATGGGGCATCTACAGAAAATACCCAAAGCCCATCGCTCTCAAATCTGTCTATCCTGGATCATCAAGATCCCAGATGCATCATAATCCTATCACCCGAGGTGCTCTAATGTGGAGCGCAGGAAGATTCTCCTACAAGTCATTTAACCCAAAACTAGATGTTAGAACATATCATGATGGATGTGTAAAATCAGTACAAAACATCTTACAAGCAAACATTGTCAGGACCCATGTCATTTTGCTCAAAAACATTAAAACATGTCAATTTTTCAAACTGTGCGATACTATTTTTTGATAAAGTATCGTACGATACTTTATTCTATAGCAACGTGATAGTATCTTGAAGTACAATACTTCACATAGCATCGCATGACATTTCATCTAGTATCGTGCGATACTAGACTTAATGCTAGTGCGATACTATATTGATCCATGAAGTATCGCACGATATTATCCTCCAAAAGGTGCAATACTTTGCAAGTGTCGTATAAATTATCATATGAGGAAAAATTGAAACATTTTAAAAATAATTAAAAACATGTTTTAAATTCATTAAATGCTCATAAATGATCTAAAGAGTGAGTTTTTCTGAAAACATACCAGGGCGCCATAGTGTGGAGGCCGGTTATGTAACTGAGTGCGCTCAAATCGATGCCTGTGGACCAGAACTACTGCTTGCTGGGCCATTTTCTCTCTCTAAGCTCTTAAGGTTTTTGAAATCACAAAAGTCAAATGATTTTAAAAATGAACCTTTTACCCCCTTTTATAGCATTTTGACTTTTTCACCTAAATTTCAAAACACTTTGGAATTCTGTGAAAATTGCACCCTTGGCTAATTTCGACATCCTAGATCCATTTTCAGACTTGAAATTGAAATCCAAGTTAATCTTGCTCATCAAAATCCCCTTTTAAAATTTTCCCCTTCTTCTGCGCAATTGGCTGACCATTTGAGGCCTGATCCCTCAATCTTTGTTGGGGCATCTTCATCTCCATCTCTTTCAAATCTTCCAAGTCTTTCATTCATCCCCTTCACTTCATCTCTTTGAGGTTTGACTTCATCCTTAATCTATATCTTTCTCAGTCAAACCTAGTCAAACTAGGGCATATCTTCACTGCTTGATGGTTATTCTTTCACCTTCGATTATGATTTCTAGTGACTTGATCAAGTTTATCAATTTATTATTTCTCCTTTCGATTCTGATTTCGAGGGGGCAGTACCTACTAGCTTCAATTCTTGATTCAGCCATATCAATCAACCTTTCTTGAGATTCTTATCTCTTATTTGAGACTTGATTATCACCTAGCTATATAGGTGTTGGTCTTGTCTTTCAGCTTATCTTTGCCGACTTATCTTTGTCCTGATGTGTTCCCATCTGTCGAACACACATCTAGGTTATTTTGTGATCCCAAATTGATCTCACACTTCAATTCCATTCTTTGACTGCATGCTATCCTAAGTCGACCTCACATTAGTCAAAGAGGGGCAAATGTATGCACCCTAAAATGGTCTCCTAGACTTTGGGCCCCCATTCAGAAATTTATCAATTTCCTAAATCAACATTTTCAGCTTAATATCAATTTCCTTGATCAAATCCTAATTCTATCATTTATTTGATTTTATTCTATGGGCTAACCATTTTATCCTAAGTCTTTATTTAATTAAATGGAATATTTCCTCCCCATTTGTTAAATAAAAAGTCCCCACTTTTCCTCTTATCCTAAGTTGCACAAATAAAACATTATTCTTATTTTATAAAAAGAGAAAAAACACTTTTTGTCTTTTATGGACACAAAAGTCAACTCTTATTTTCTCATTGGAGGATATTTGTGCACATGGATTACTCCTCTTTCAAACTCCACCCTTGATTAAATCTTTTGCCTCTTAATCTCCATCGTTCATTGTCTCTCATTTCCTATAAAAGAAGAGCTCTCTTCTCATCTTAGGATCCATCTTTTTATGCTAACTTTATGCTGTAGGATTTCTTGAAGACTTTGGAGCTTTTCAGAGATTATTGCATCACATCTAGCTTTCATTATTGCTTCATAGTCTAGCTTTCTTTTATGCATCATAGCTTCATTATCATGACATCCATAGTTTAGATTTCCTTTTATGCTATAGATTAGTTCACCTAGCTTAATTAGGAAGGATTGTAATACTTCTATTTCCTTTCTTAGCATAGTTTCATATCTTGCATCTTCATTTTTAGTTGCATTGTATTGCATTTCATTTGATCCTTGGGGATATTGGCATTCTTTCCCTTGTCTTCATTTGAATCTCTCATTGTGTGGTTGACTAGCAAGGTCATAAGCTTAGTAGCTCTAGCTGAGAGCAATTTTAATAATCTTGCAACTCCATACATAAAGAGCTCTAGGTCACTTTCTAAGGTTTCTCATTCATGGATTCCCTTGGATATAATGACTTAGAGAAGTTCACTACTTAGTGTGTACACTACTAACTCAAGGATTAGTATGATCATATGATACTAATGTACATAAAAAATTACAAAATGAATTGACATCATCCCCTAAAGGTATAAGAACTACAAGCATAATAAAAGATCACATAAGAGATACAAATAAAAGTCTTTTTGGGTCACCATTTTGGAGACCAAAAAATTTTAATGGTTTGTCTTGTAATTCAAATTGCTAGAGGGTTGATACATTTATTTGGTTATTATGTTCATGAGCTTCATCAAGGATTACATATGCAACAAAGTTGCTTATCACCATTTATATTAAATCAGATTACTTGCACATTCGATACCAATCATGATTTAAGTTGGATTATAGCTTGGTCACATTGTATGGGTCTTCCTATAGTTTGTAGTAGAATTAGTAATCATCGCTATGAAAATTAAAGAGAATTGATCATGATCTTTGAAAGATTACAGACATTAAAACCAAGATGATGAATATATTTAGGAGTTAAACCTTTTTGTATTACTAAATAAATATACAGAGGGTTTCTAGTTCAATCATAGAATATATATTAGGGTTTACTTTATCATGTGGTGTATCAAAGATTGACCACCTTCGTATGATATGCGGATGTATGTGAATTCTAGTGGACTTTATAATTATCGTGATCGATATAGGAGAGACATGCTATAATTTTTTAGTTGATAGAATGGAGATAACATTCAATATAATGAATAAGCATTCCTCAATATATCCATTCAGGGATGATCTTTTATGTGTAATGATGGGGTATTCAAATTGGTGTAGAATGTGCAAGTAATCTGACTAAGATCATGATTGGTATAGAATATGCAAGTAATATGATTCAGTATGAATGGTGATAAGAAAATTTGTTGCATATTTAATCCCCGACGAAGTTCATGAAAATAATAATTGAATAAATGTATCAAACCTATAACAATTTTATTCCACTATTGTTATTGGGAACTAATTCCTCTTTAGGGTTTTTCTTATAGCACAGTGGAGGCTTGTGAGAAAATTCTTGAGCTAGTCTTGAATTATTACAAATTGATATTACTATGAGTTACCCCATTCAATCATTCATGATTGATAGTGTAAATAGATCTATTAGTAATAATTTTAATTTGGAATTATTTTTAATCAAAATTTTAACATTACATGAAGTAATAAAATTTTCTTCGAACTTAGGCATCATCTTCTATTCTATCCAAAATATGACTATATAACAATTCCATATGAAAATTTGGGATATTTACCCTTAAATAATCAAAGGCAAAATTATTTTTTGAATGGGTTGAAATTGTGTCTGTTCAAAAAATCTTACCACAATGCCTTTACAAAAAATAGGAGAGCCAAATAATAATCTAGATTTTAGGGAAGAAATTTTACAATCGATGAAAAAGAAAACATTATCAAGGGAAGAGATATTTACCTAGTTTTGGAAGGTCATCTTTATCGATTCGATAATGCTAAACCCAGAAACTCTATAAGCTTCCCATTTTGCAAAAACCCTATACTTTTTACAATGTTCCCAGAGTCCTTTAGAATATTTATCGCTGATAATCATGACATTCATGGGTTCTTTGGGATCAATGGGGCCCCTTTTCTTAACATTCAAAAACCCTAATACCTTCTTTGACCCAAAATTATGGAAATCTTGTTTAGGTATATGTTTTTAAATTTCCTTCCTAGGGTTAGGGTTTGTAGTGCGACATTCTGATTGAAGCAGTGCCTTCACATGGGGGTTTCCAACATTCATTTTTTGTAATACTTGTTAGATAACTAAGAGGGGGGTGAATCAGTTAAGTCTACTTACCCTACAGTCCCAAATTAATCCTTGATGTATAATACCAACTTCAACATAAACTAAATAACTTGGTAAAAACTTGTCTGCGCCTTACTCTTAATTAACCAACTATCAAATAGATTATTTAGTATATATAACCAATCAAACTAGTTAATGTAATGTGTAAAGTAAAATATTAAAATATCACATGCATACACATTTAACACTTTATTTTTAACACTTAACAGAATCATGTAATACAATCAAATCACTATCATAATGTCATAGACTCATTAATAAGTTAGCCAATGAATACCATATTCATAACTTACTCATACATCTCATTTTCATGCTAATATATCGTTCCTTCACCAATATTACCTTCATCATATTTTTATAAATATCATGATAAGTATAGTCAAAACTAGTTGATATTAATGACAATATAACAACTGATCTAATGTGTCACATATACTTTAGTATCTCAGTGATCATATTCACATTCTTCCATTCCATTCTCCAACTAGTTCATCAGTTGTAGTCTAACAATATCTCCCTTTGGCATTGATGGAAACACAATATGGAATATGCCATAGAATACCAAACATCTTAAAGTGTCTATAACTCAGTCATTATACTGTGACTCAGTAGCTCTCCCTCATCCTATAATTTTAATATGTTTAATCACTACACATCATATATCTCTCCCTTTTGGTTAGCTTCTTTCCCAACTGATATTTCATGCCATATTCTCTCCCTTTATATTATCATCTCTTCAATATTTCATGATCATATCTCCCTTTGAAAACAATGCCAAAAATAAGCTCTTAAGTAGCCAAATCAGTATCTCTATTGTTCCTTTCCAGATTCTTGTACCTTACATGTACAAATATTCAGCTTTAGCTTGTCTTCCATCTTCTTCACAACCTTAGGAATCCCAAAGTATGAACATCTTGCATCAACATAATTAGATCTTCTGATAAGAATAGGTTGATGCAACCCTATATCACCTTAGTGACTATCAGACAGGGGATGGACCCCTAGTCTACTTCTCAAGTATTCAAATGTATCATTCGGTAAGAGTTTTTTGAATATATCAACAAGTTTCTCTTGTGACTTCACATATTCTAATATGACCTGTTTCTCCTAAAATTTCTCCCTTAAGTAGTGATAATTTATAGATATGTGCTTAGTCTTTGCATGCATCACTAGATTCTTTGAAATGTTAATAGCACTTGTGTTGTCACAATAAATTATCACTAGATTAGTTATTTCTTCATTCATACCTTCCAAAAATTTCTTTATGCATAATATATTAGAACAATTAGTAGAAAAAGCTACATATTCAACTTCAACAGTGAATTGAGAAATACATCCTTGTTTCTTGCTTATCCAAGTCACTATTCTTTCTCCTAAAAGGAAAGCCCCTCTTGTAGTGCTTTTTCTATCATCAATATTTCCTGACCAATCAATATATGTATAAACTTTAAGTTCAAAATTTCTTTCTTTCTTATACGAAAAACCATAGTTCTCAGTGTTCTTCAAATATCTCAAGATTCTTTTCAAAATAGTCATATGTGTCTCTTTAGGATTAGCACAAAATCTAGTTACAATTCCAACAACATACGCAATATCTGGTCTACTATGCACAACATATATAAACTTTCCAATCATAGATCTATAAATGTTTTGATTTAACTCTTTTGAATTATCCTCCTATACTAGCTTGCATCTGGTGACCATAGGTGTACCAAATGGCTTTGAGTCTTCCATACCAGATGTCTTCAAGATTTCTTTTATGTATTTATATTGTGTGATATAGACGCCTTCTTGCAATTGTTGTATTTGAAAACCAATAAAAAGTTTTATATCTCCAAACATTGACATTTCAAACACCTTCCTCATTTCATCAATAAAAGATTTACATAAAGTATCATGACCTCCAAATATAATATCATCAACAAAATTTTTAGTAATAAGAATTTAATCATCAGTTTCACTTTTAAGATAGAAATTGTTGTTATAACTTATTCTAACAAATCCAATTCTTATGAGATAAGAATGCAGTCTTTCATACCATGCTCTCGGTGCTTGCTTCAATCCATAAAGTTCCTTGTGCAACTTAAATACCATGTTCTTCTTAGTAGGATCAAAAAAACCTTTAGGTTGTTCAATGTATACATCTTCTTCAAGTATTCCATTAAGAAATGCAGATTTCACATCCATCTGATATACCTTAAATCCTTTATAAGTAGCATATGCAAGTAGTATTCTCACTACTTCAAGTATAGCAATAGGTGAAAAAGTTTCTCCATAGTCAATTCCTTCTTCTTGTGCATAACCTTTGCAGACTAATCTTGCTTTGTTTCTTGTAAAAACATCACTCTCATTAAATTTATTTCTAAAAATCCATTTGGTGCCAATCACATTTTTGTCTTTAGGCCTCGGTACTAATGTCCATGTCTTATTCTTCTGTATTTTCTCAATCTCCTCATTCATTTCTTTAATCCAATTATCATTTTCCAATGCATCCTTAATAGTTCTAGTTTCAAATTCACAAACCAAACATACATATTATTCCTTAACTTACTTCTAGTCATCATCCATGCACCTTTGCCTCCAATTATCTAATCTTGTGAATGGTGTCTTCTCACATATTTTTCTAGTACAAGCTTAGATCTATGTTCTTCAATGTTTTCTCCACTTGGTGCATGATCATCATTATCCTCAGTAACTGTTTGTTGTTGCTCGGTCTGTAAATATTGTTGCTCAGAAGCAGTATTCTGTTGCTTGATGAAACTAGTTTTTGCTTGGGTAAAGTGTCAGGTTCTTTTTCTATGTAGACAAATCTTCCATAGTCTTCTGGTTCCTCATCATTCTTTTCTGTAAACTCATCAACTCTCATATTTCTTTTTCAATCATCTTGTTAGTAGTCTTGTTCAAATATTTATCAGCCTTACTTCTAGTAGAGTAACCTATAAATATGTCTTCATCTCCTTTTGAATCAAATTTTCCATTTTTATCATCCTTCAAAATGTAACATCTACTTCCAAATATTCTGAAATAGCTCACATTAGGTATATAACCATACCATACCTCATAAGGTGTCTTATTTGTGTCTTTCTTCAGTTGTACTTGGTTCAGTGTATAGACAACAATACTAATAGCTTCTCTCCAGTAAATTTTTGCAACATCTTTTTCAATTAGCAATGTTTTAGCACAATCTACAATTGATCTATTCCTTCTTTCAACAATTCCAGTCTATTGTGGAGTGCTCAGTGTAGATACCTGTCTCTTTATTCCATGCTCATTACAAAAGTTAATCAATTCATTAGAAATGAATTCACCAACTCTATCTGACCTCAAGCATTTAAGTTGCTTACCAGTTTCTTTCTCTGGTTTTTCTTTGTACCACTTAAATATTTAAAAATCTTATGATTTTTATTTTAAGAACATCATTGATATCATTCTAGAGAAATCGTTAACAAACAAGATAAAATATCTATCTCCATAATAGCTCTGATTTCTCATTGGACCACATAAATCAATATGAACTAAACCCAGAATAACATAAGATGAATATTGTTTTCTCTTAAAACTAGACTTTTTCATTTTACAGATTTGACATTTTTTACACATCACATGGTCAGGATTTGATATCCTTGGTAAACCTCTAACTTTCCTTTTCTTAATGATCTTTACCATGTTGTCAAAGTTCACATGACATAACCTCTTGTTCTATAACCAAATATCATCACTCTTAGCCATTAAACAATGAAGTCTAAGCATTATCGAAATAAATTAGGTTACTGTTGTGAGGTTTTCACACCATCGCCCCAAAGAATTTGGGGACCCCCATTTTTTTTAAGCAAGCCTTGAAAATTTTCCTTGATCTGAGTATTTGGATGCCTTAGTGAATTTTGGTAGATCTAGAGGTTTTGAAATGAAAATTTTACATCTTGGATGTTTCGGGGCGCCTGGGGGTATTGCTTGTTTTCACCTTGCATGGAAGCTTGGTTTTCCTAAGTGGTCGATTTTGTCTTTAGGCCAAATGAAATTCAATGAGAACATTTTTTTTCCGATTGTTAGAATAAATCTAGTAGGACAAATTGCAAATTTTGGAGCTTGGATGAATTTTGGAAAATTGATATAATTGCATAACTTGAACATTTTCAAAAATTTAATTGTGAATTTGGATATTTTTTTGGGAAACCTTGTAAATTTTTGGGTGGTGAAAATCGAGATTAAATGAAAATATTAAATGGCCAAATTTGAAATTAATTGCCAAATGGAAATTAAATTGTTAAATAATTTTTGGATTGTAAAATAATAAAAAATTTAAATTGTCAAGTGGCGTTTTCAAAATTTTAAATGGGAAATGAATAAATGAAAATTTGAAATTGATTGAATTTTAATTGGTTGACAAATTTTGATTTTGGGATGGTATTGTTATCATTTAAATGGGCTAAAATCAATTTTTCTTGGGAAAAATTCTAAATTTATAAAATGAAAAAAGCTACAGCTAGCAGCCCCTTCCCATTTTTTTAAATTTTTGCTTGCTATTGGGCACAACAAACATAATTTTTTTCATCTCCCAAGGTAGCCATCAATTCCAGCCCCACTTGCAATTTTTATGCATTAATTTGGTAATTTTAAAATAAATAAAATCATATTTTTGGGCTAAGTGTTTGTAATTTAGAAATTTAATTTGAGCTCCTTTGTGTGTTAAATTCAATGTATTTTAAAGCCTAAGAGGTGTCAAATTCAAGGCAAGTTATCAGGTCCACAATGGGGAAGGTTTAAAGCTATATTGGAGGTCTAAATGACCTTTTTTCAAAATTTCAATTTTAGGGCCTATGACAATTTCAGATTTAGCTAATTTAAACCCATAATTTTTGCACTAAGCTGGCCTAATTTTAAATTAAAATTAAATACCCAAGGCTGTGTGATTTAATGCATTTTGTGTGCTATAAATGTGTCACACTTCTATGGATCATTACATGCAAGGGAACTCAAGAATGAGGCCTCACAAATCGATCCATAGCTCCCTAGGCATGGAGTGCAAGGGTTTTAAAAATGCTCTCAGCTAGAGCTATGTAGCCAATAACCTTGCTAGTAAACCATGCAATGGGAGATTCAATGAAGACAAGGGCAAGAATGCCAATATCCTCAAGAATCAAGAATGAAATGCAATGCAAGCTAGATTAAGAATGGAAATGCAAGCTAAACTATGGAAATGAAAGATGCAAGTATTACAAAGCCTCCTAGTTAAACTAGATGAATTAAAAAGCATAAAGGAAATCTAAGCTAAGAATGCCATGAAAATGAAGCTACTATGCAAGAAATGAAATCTAACTATGAAGCAAGAAAGCCATGATGATGCAAGAATGAAGACAAGAAGATAGAGTGTTGATGAAGATCCAAGATGAATGCCAACAATGCTCCAAATCTTCAAACCCTAGATGCAAGAATGTCTCCAAAAGCTCCAAGATGACCTAGAAAACCTGTAGCATAACAATAGCATAAAAATTGTTGGGGGGGATCTAGAATGAAGAAGAGAGCTCTTCTTTTATAGGAAATGAGGAGAAATGGACCATGGAGATTAAGAGGCAAAAGATTTAATCAACGGTGGAGCTTGAAAGAGGAGCAATCCATGTGCACAAGTATCCTCCAATAGGAAAATAGGAGTTGACTTTTGTGTCCATATGAGACAAAAAGTGCTTTTTCCCTTTTTATAAAATAAGAATAATGCTTTATTTGTGCAACTTAGGATAAGAGGAAAAGTGGGCTTTTTATTTATTAAAAGGGGAGGAAATATTCCTTTTAAATAAATAAAAACTTAGGATAAGATGGTTAGCCCATGGAAAATAATCGAATAAATGATAGAACTAGGATTTGATCAAGAATAAGCAATTGATGATTTAGCAAAAGGGGCTAATAGTCTAGGTGACCATTTTTAGGTGTATACATTTGCCCCTCTTTGACTAATGTGTGATCGATCTGGGAACACATGTAGTCAAAGAATGAAGTTGAAATGTGAGATCGATTTGGGATCACAAAGCAACTCAGATCAGCCAAGAAAGCAAGAGATAGCCAAGAAGGCGAGCAAATAGCGATCTGACTCCAAAGAATGAAGTGCAGAGAGATAGAAAATCCTGCATGGTCAGCCTGGTAGCGACAGTACTGAACACTTAGGAAAGAGATAGCCAATAAGATATGATGTGTCTGCCCCCTCGGGATCAAAAGCGAAATCCGGGTAGAGGGAATGCAGAAGCAAGAGAGACATGATCAAATCACTAGAAATCATAATCAAAGAAAGAGAACAGAATAACCATCAAGCAGTGAAGGGATGCCCCACACATGGGACCCGGGGCACGAACCAAGTGGTCCCTCAACCCGAAAACACCATGGAGGGGAAGAATTTGAACTTGAGATTTGAAAGTGAATGAAAGACTAGAATTTGAAAGAGATGGGGATGAAGAGGTGAAGAATGCCCCAGCGAAGATCGAAGGATCAGGCCTCAAAAGGTTAGCCAACTGCATGGAAGAAGAAGAAAGATGATTTGGGTGATCAAGGTGAACTCGGATTTCGGTTTGGATCCCGAAATGAAGAGAAAATGATGGGATATGAAAGACAAGAAGCGAAAGACATGATCAGGAAGAAGCGAAAGGTGAGCGCAGCTGATTAACAAGTCCACGTAAGATGAAAAGAGAGCCCTCTCCATATGCAAGATGCAAAACTAAACTAACATGAACCTAAGAATGCAAGCTACATGCAAAGTGGTTTACTTGCAAGTTCACAAAGCCAATAGACATCTAATATTCATCATTGAGCGTTATTGGTAGCGTCGTAAGATCATACAATACACACTAGCATAACTATGTGGATCTGAATATGATCTATATCAGATAGAAATGTGGAAATCTCACCTAGGCATCAAAGACATGTAGGTCCAGATGACTAATGCAGTGAGATCACCTAAGTTTGATATAGCAAGATTATACTCGCATCGAGACACAAGGAAAGTCAAGATGGCTACAAGTATGCACTTGCACAAAAATAGTCAAGGATGATACCCTGTCAATCCACAGTGTCAAGTAAGACTAGCATAAATGCTCATGACAGTTAGGATCAACAAAATATACCCACAAGCAGAAAAAGCAATAAAACATGTTCTCATACCCTCAGTCTTCTAGCTATGCATCATCGAAAACTTCTCAGGGAGAGACCACTCAGCAAAGAAATCATCATAGACAGCATGCAAAGAAAAATAAAGTCAACATATCTCAAGCAAGTTGATTGTTTAAGTGCATGTGTGTTGGTCATAGAGTCAGACTCTGAGTATCGCATCTGCTAGTGAGAAATATTGCATCATACTAGACTGTAGGGTAGGATATCTGATAAGTGTTAAGAAACACTCGACGCAAGGGTAGTGTTGAAAAACACCATTGGGGTGGTGTTGAAAAACACCATTGGAACCAAGTTGCCCAAGAAACCCAGACGCGCAAAGAGACCCAAGATAAGCTTAAAGCAACATATGCCCCCTAGACTAAGACAAGAATCAATTCCAGGCTAGGAGAGGCAAAGTGAGAAGTGGAGCGAAAGAGCACCACGCAAGACTGATAGACATAGGTGCAAAGGGTCTCAAGCAGCGCCTGTTTCCAGGTTTTCACCACTTGATAGATTTTTTCAGGACTTTTTTATAATTTTTTTATATTTTTGCTACCAAGGCGCCTGTTTCCAGGTTTTCACCAAGGCACTTTTTCTATTTTTTTTTGAATTTTGTGAATTTTTTTATTTTTTTTTTTTGGTGAGACATCAAAGCGCCTATTGCTAGGTTTTCACTAGGATGCTCTTTTTTCAGTACTTTATATGCTTTTTAGGTTTTTTTCAGCATCATATATGATTTTTTTTTTTGGAATTTTTTCAGGATCATAAAGTATGTACAAGGAATGCCCCAGACAGGAACGGGCATTAAAGATCTGCTTCCTTTGATGTAGAGAACTGATAGGCCCTAGGCCCAAATGCTGCAACTGTGATGATAGGAGGTCTCAACCAGTTCGACCAATAATAACTAGCCCTAAGCAATGTCTGAGTTAGTGGAGGATCATTAGAATGTGATCCACATATGCCATCGTGGATTTTAGTTAGTACTTTTTCTGACTCCTTTATTTCTAGACACTTAAGGAGAGTTCCGTCTAGACCCTTCCTATACAAGTCACCAGAGACAAAGGCAAAGTGTAAGGGATGGCGAAAGGAATGGTGTGGTGGATTTTCAAGAGGAATATGAGGTGGAAGATATGAAAAGATGGTAGGATTGTAAGATTTGTGAGCAGGATAGAGTAATTCATCCACTAGGAACTTGAAGCGAGATTTATGCTTTTTCATTTGTAAGATGGATGTCAAAGAAACCAAGGCATTAGCAACTTTTTTCTCAGCTTTAGGAATGGGCTGAAGTATAACAGTTATGAGATCATGCTTGAAGTAGTGCACCATTTTTTTGTAGAGAAGCAGCTTGTCATCTTTTATTTGATAAACTTTATTTTTGAGCATATTTTTATTTTTACTTTTCTTAGGTTCGGATACCGCCACAATGTGGTTTTCGCCATCCGACCATTGCTCTTTTCTTTTGACTTGATGACTGTGATGCTTGATTTCTGATTCAATCTTTTTTGTTGCTAGTTCGCTGGTGGAAGAAGTAACAGGTGTTGATGCGAGATGAAATGAAGTGACTGGTTCAATAGCATTTATGCGAGGGATGTCATCTCTGGTGACAAGAGAGGTTGAGCCTATAGGGTAGGCTCCAAAAGTAGCTAGATCTAGACTTGTCATAGAAGGACCAACGTAGTCCACTAAGGCAATACGGGGAACAAACTCATCAGATCCAACACAAGACTCATCAACTACGTCGGGTGGGTTACGAGAAATATGAACTACATCAACATCCATATCTGTCATGGAAGAATCTTTTGGAAGAGGTTTAATATGCTGAGAAGTAGAAACATTCATGTCGTTATGTGATAGATCACCTCTTTGTAGCAGTCGCTCAATGTTGCGACGTTGTCTATCATAGTGCAATGATTCTTTAGGAACATAGGTTCTAGACATAGAAGACTCGACAATATCATCAGTAGGCATACATGCTTCCCCCCAAAGAAGTGAAGTAGAAGGAAGATCATCTCCCATGTGAGCCATAGTGTGTAGCGGTGACTCATCTGTATCTGTGTCTGAATTACTGAGCATGGGAGTATTTCTAGAATCCTCTCTATAGATCCACTCTTGAATAGCTTGTTCTTCTCTGTCTGCTTCTAAAGGAATGGATGAAGGAACAAAAGTATCAAAGATCACCATAGCAGAAGTGGAAGGCTTCATGTGATCAGAAGGTCTCCCATATGACCTAGGAGAAATAGGTATAGAAGCAAAAGAACCCAATTTATATTCACCCATACCAAGGCTCATCATCTTAAGTGATTTCTCAGCAGCAGCTAGAGATGTACTAGGATCAACAAAAGGTTCATTATGAGGAACAAATTTTTCAGTAGCAGCAAGAGCATTGATAGCAATAGTATGGTCTCCAGGAATCACAACCTCAGTGCCATTGTATGGAAATTTGACGCACTGATGATAAGTGGAAGGAATAGCCTGCATGTCATGGATCCAAGGATGACCCAAAAGAATGTTATATGCGAGTGGGATGTCCAATACTTAGAAGCTAATATCTTTCATGATAGGGCCTACTCGAACAGGCAACATGACAAGACCTTTGGAAGATCTTTCCACTTCATCATAAGCTTTTATAGTAATCTTCTTCTTGGAATCCACAGCCAATTCTGACAAACCCAATTGTTGTATGACATTGAAAGAAACAATATTTAACCCTGCACCATTGTCTATCAGGACTCGGCGGACTCGGGTATTGTAGACTAGAACTTCAATGTGTAAAGCTAGATTATGTGGGTGAGCAATAGATATGTCATCTTCTGCAGAAAAGGAGAGAGATAGCAGAGATGAAATGTGGTTGACCATAGCCTGAAATTGATCTGGATCAATGTCATTGGGAACACATGTTGTACGTAGAGCTTTATCAAGAATCTCTCTATGCGAAGGGGATAACCGAAGCAACTCAAGGATAGATATCTGTGCTGGTGTCTTTTGTAAATGTTGGACAAGATCATAGCTAGGGGTGGCTGAAGGAGCCACTTGTTTGGAAGGCAAAGCTTGCTTGGGATCTTGTGCAGTTTTAAGGACAATCTTGGCTTGCCCCCTAGTAACAGCATTTAGTGTCTCACTTCGGGAAGATGAACTACCACATGTTTGCAAGACTAACTTTGGCTTACCATGATTGGTGTTATTATCAGCTTGAGACCTCATCATTAGAATGCTCTCAACGGGCTCTACCATGTTAATCACAGGTGCATTAGAAGGATATGTATAATTGATCTTTGTATCATGATTCTTCTTATGTGTTTGAGAGGTTTCCCCCTTATCATGCTTAGGTAGAGGATCTTTGAAAGCTGTGTGATCAGAATTTTTAGTTAAGCCATCAGTGGAGATTGTGCCGTTCTCAATAAGATCTTGAATATCATCCTTAAGCCTAAAACAATTGTCTGTTGGATGTCCCTTGTTTCTATGATAATGGCAGTAATGATCCTCTCTCCACCAATCCGGCTTATTTATTGGATCCCAATTACCAGGTTTATCAGGAAGCGTCAGATATCCATTGTCAACCAAAGTCTTAAGGATCACATCGTAAGGTTCTGCCAACTTGGTATAGACTCGCTTTCGAAATGACTTCTTAGGTTTATCTGCATATTGAGGTTTAGGAGCATTGTGAGTGTTTCTAGCTTCTTGTTGTTTTGCTGCATAGATAGCATTGGAGAGATTGAAAGCGGGCTCTTTAACTTTAGGAGCATCAACAACCCCATCATTAACAACATACTTGTTCTTATTCCAAGGTTTGTTCTTGTCTTTACCATTGCCTTTAACATCTTTATTAATAACAATATCCCCTTTTCTTATAGCTACATCCTCAATCCGATATGCACTTTCAACCATGTCATGGAAGGAGGAGAACAGTTGCTTCCTTAGATCATAAAATAGCTCAGGCACAAGTGTGTTAACAAAAATGTCAATCTTTTCTCTCTCAGGTAGCTGACGAGGATATCGAGAATACAATGACCTCCAACGTTGTAAGTAAGTTGCAAACGGCTCACCTTGATGTTGTCTTAGATTACCGAGATCTATCACAGTGACAGGTTGTTGGATGTTGTAAGAGTACTGTTGGGTAAATCGCTGAGCTAACTCATCAAAAGTCTTAAGCGGTGGTGTCAATTTCGCAAACCATTCCAAAGCTTGGCCTCTTAAGCTTCGAGGGAATAAGCGTAGGAGATATGTGTCTTCATGAAGAAAGTCCATGCTAAGAGCATAAAAGTGACACACATGGTCATGAGGGTCACCATTTCCATCATACTTGTCATATTTAGGAACCTCAATATCCTTAGGAAACGGGACCATGTATAGATCTTTATCAAAAGGAAGAGCACAAATTGATTCTACAAAAGAGACCTTTGGAGGCTCTCTTTCTAATGCCATTTGGGTAAGGCATTGATTTGTCCGACGTAATTCTTCTTGAAGAACTTCCAATTCAGTTGGTACTCTTTGTTGGACAATTTGTCTGACATCATACCCGGGAGGAAGCTTGTATCCTCTAGAAGTCATATATTGAAAATATTGATCGCCATTACACTCTAAAAGCTTATGCATCATTCGTTGGAAATCCACATCTTGTTCACATCTCATAAGATCCTCACTAGAAATCTCATCATTAGCCTCGGCCTCATGTTGAGAGGGAGGAGGTCTAGGAGGTGAAGAAGGCATAGCAAAAGTTGGCCTTGGAGGAGATCTTGGTGGTGTGTTGTTGTCATTGTTGCCATTGTTAAAAGAAGGTCTGTGCTCATGATTACTAGTCTCAGGTTGCTCATGAAATGTCCCTCTATAAGCCATGTGCCTAGTAGCATCCATCCTTTGTTGATTGTGTTCTTTGTCTAAGCGCGCTTGATTATCCTTACGCTCAAAGTGTTCTTGCAAGAGTTGAAACTTTTCCTGTTCAGTCAAAGTGAGTGAGACACTGTCTGTGTTTTTGGGGGTCTTGAATGCGGAAAAGAGGAAACCTCCTTTATACCACGGTGTAGCCTTAGAATTCTCAGATTGGTCAGAACTAGAACTGTTGTTGCTAATGGGTGCTTTTGAACGTCTAGTTGGAGAAGGTAACTGTGTATAATTGAACGGAGGATGACTCTCCTGCTCAAATTGAGACCAAGTTGTAACCGGCATGAAAAGAGATGTTGGTTGACTAATAGAATGAGACAAAGTTTCTCAGATTTGAGATAAGGAAAGCTAATAAAGATCACTTGTCAAAGTAGAACAATAGAGAGATGGCTCGTCAAAAGTGCTCAAGCACTTACAGCAATCAATTGACTAAAGCCAAGCAACGAGCAAGAAGCTCAATAAGCAAGTAGCTAGAGAGGTAACCGTGATGCGACAAGTGATCAAGAGTAGCATTCATTAAACTCAAATCCAATAGTTTTAGCTCATTTGTTTCAGTCTAGAACAAATCTAAGCATGTAGGTAACAAACCAGTTTCAGATAAGAACAAAAAAAGACACTCTACGACAGGTTAAAGTGCAAGTTTAGCAACTCTGAATTGTAGCAATGACAGGACAGTAGAAATGACTCAAGATTCTTGGTTGAGGGTATGCAAGGATACTTCAATATCATATGAATCTTGACCAGTGAACGTGAAAAACTCAGTTTTGAAGCGCTTGGACCAAATTTGTAGATTGAACAGTGCAATTTTTCAGTTTGACAAGCAGTAGCAATAGATAAAAGACAAGTTTGCAAACAGTATGGGATCAAACATGTCATAGAACACTTGAAACAAGGGCAAAAGCAACCTTGCCAAGATAAGCACTTGTGATATCAAAATAGAGAACCTTATGAATGCTACCGTTTGTTTGAATGTTGAGAACGTTTACACGGGCATAGCACAATCGAAGACAATTCAAGCAATTACTACCTAGAAGGACAAGGCTCATTACTTAGCAACGTGGCTCACAACTTGATGCTCCCTTGCCTCACACCAAGTGGTTGCCCACAAGAGATATTGGCATTGTCATGGAAGTGTCAAAAACACAACCAAAGGAACACATATGGTGAGTGTCTTGGGGTGATCCGGGTAAGTCCACTTGGATCAATCCTTGCACCAAGAAGCTAAGCGGCTAAAATAGGGTGGCCTCTATCTAATGGTTCATAGTAAGGATTTCCGTTCATAGCACCCCTCTTGCTCCTCATAAAGGACTAGGACCTCGCGGCCTCAAGAGTACCTTAAGCATTCTTGCTTAATGCTTTCCTCATGGTCACAATCCCACAAGTTACTCACATTAAGCGAAGATAAGTACTATGTCTACCAAGGTTTTGTGTCCTCGATAGCCTTGAGATTATAGTGAGTTGGAATCACTCGCCACCAAGGAAAATGATGACGAGGTTGTCCCCACTTGGGTCGTTCCTCTTGATTGCTCAAGAGCAGGCCCGCTAAAGGATCCTAAGCTAAACAAAGAGTGGATGATTTTTGAGGTTCAAGGTTTTTGATTCACCACAAGGGTGAAGAGCATACTCCCCTATCTCAAAAACTTCTCCCAAACACACCAAGCAAGATCCAATTACCCCTTTGCTTCCAAAACCTCAAGATGGGTCAAGATTTTCTGATTCACCTAAAGGTGAAGAGCATACTTCTCCTACCACCCCAAGATTCCTTTCACAAAGTATTAAGTGCCTATGAAATGAAACAACTAGTATATGCCGCACTTAATAAAAAAAAGCAATTAAACAAGCACTTGATTTAGTTTTTATGCTTAGGGCAGCCCTACAAAAACCATTAGTAGCCCTCTTTGACATGCATTCTTTTGGCAAAATATCTCAAGCAAGTGCACCTACAACCACAACTTGTTAGACCCACAATGGTTAGCACATGAAAAATTTGATAATCTGCAAAAATAATTGATCAAATGATAAAATTTGAAAATGAAACCATCATGGTTGGATTGGGCTCGGAAAGACCTTTCCAACGATATATCACACTTAAACTTTTGATACCATTTGCAAAATTTCAAAAAAAATGGGCACCCGTTTTCCAGAGTGGCACGGATTTGAAAACGCTGGAAATTTCAAAAAATTTCAAAAAGATAGCTAACAACCTAAAACTTGTAAGATAGATAAAATAGCCTAAAAATAGCTCACTACCAGGTTCAGACACAGTATCGCGCGATACTTCGCCCGACACCATGCGATACTTCTCAGTCCGTGCGATATTTCTCCCAACACCAGGCGATACTTCGCCCGAGACCAGGCGATATACCTCAATACTACCGTGCGATTCTTCTCAGGTGCAAAGTATCGCACGCGTATAGTAAGGTATATCGCATGATATACCTGAGAAGTATCGCACGATATTCTGAGACAAAAAAACCAGAGAACAAAATTACGCTACAAACTTGCCGAAAAATTAACGAAAAATGACAAAAATGCAGAATTTAAAGGACAAAGTCTATCTACTCTGCCCCACGGTGGGCGCCAAAAATGTGTGCTATAAATGTGTCACACTTCTATGGATCATTACATGCAAGGGAACTCAAGAATGAGGCCTCACAAATCGATCCATAGCTCCCTAGGCATGGAGTGCAAGGGTTTTAAAAATGCTCTCAGCTAGAGCTATGTAGCCAATAACCTTGCTAGTAAATCATGCAATGGGAGATTCAATGAAGACAAGGGCAAGAATGCCAATATCCTCAAGAATCAAGAATGAAATGCAATGCAAGCTAGATTAAGAATGGAAATGCAAGCTAAACTATGGAAATGAAAGATGCAAGTATTACAAAGCCTCCTAGTTAAACTAGATGAATTAAAAAGCATAAAGGAAATCTAAGCTAAGAATGCCATGAAAATGAAGCTACTATGCAAGAAATGAAATCTAACTATAAAGCAAGAAAGCCATGATGATGCAAGAATGAAGACAAGAAGATAGAGTGTTGATGAAGATCCAAGATGAATGCCAACAATGCTCCAAATCTTCAAACCCTAGATGCAAGAATGTCTCCAAAAGCTCCAAGATGACCTAGAAAACCTGTAGCATAACAATAGCATAAAAATTGTTGGGGGGGATCTAGAATGAAGAAGAGAGCTCTTCTTTTATAGGAAATGAGGAGAAATGGACCATGGAGATTAAGAGGCAAAAGATTTAATCAACGGTGGAGCTTGAAAGAGGAGCAATCCATGTGCACAAGTATCCTCCAATAGGAAAATAGGAGTTGACTTTTGTGTCCATATGAGACAAAAAGTGCTTTTTCCCTTTTTATAAAATAAGAATAATGCTTTATTTGTGCAACTTAGGATAAGAGGAAAAGTGGGCTTTTTATTTATTAAAAGGGGAGGAAATATTCCTTTTAAATAAATAAAAACTTAGGATAAGATGGTTAGCCCATAGAAAATAATCGAATAAATGATAGAACTAGGATTTGATCAAGAATAAGCAATTGATGATTTAGCAAAAGGGGCTAATAGTCTAGGTGACCATTTTTAGGTGTATACACATTTAATTTGGGTTATATGTTTGGCAATATAATTAATTTTATTTTCCCTCCAATGTAGGTCGGCCCTATTTGAAGAGAAAAAAAATTAGTATAAAAGGAGGGCTTGTCTCCTCATTTTCTCTTTCATTTCTCACTTGTCTCTTGGCAGCCAAGGAGGAGCCCTTGGAGTAGAAATAGAGCAAACTTTTCCAAGGAGGAGTGCACTTTTGGTGTTGTCTTCTTCTTCTTTGGAGGAGAATTTGTTGGTGTAGAAGATGATCTTCATGCTTGATGGTGAAGGCTGGTGTAAAAGGCATATTTTCTTCTTGTTCTTGCTTGGTACATTTTCCCTATTTTCTTCTTGCATCATCCATCCATCACTTCATCATCTCATTATGGTTTGAAGTTGGGAGATATAAGTGTAGTTTCCGTTTAGGATTTGGAGAAAGGAGATATAAGTGGTAGTCCCACCCCCTAGTAAAGTAGTTGGGAGATATAAGTATAGTCCATCTCATAGGTAACAAAGAGGCAGAAATAAGTGGTAGTCCATCCCTAAGCGAAGAGGCAGAGATAAGTGTAGTGTGATAGGAATTGGTGCAGCAGAAATATGTTTGATCATCCCTAGACGAAGGGGCAAAGATAAGTGTAGTCCCACCTCACTATAGAAAGAAAGGGCAGAAATAAGTGTTTAGGATGGTGGATGCAAGTGCAAGAAAGAACCCAAAAGGAAATGCAAGCCAAGTAAGACAAGGAAGACATGATTCCAAGACCACCTTCTTCTCGAAATTGAAGTAAGTGAGTGACACCAACATTGGCACAGTGAACATGATATAGTTGAGAGACAAGTTGATGGAGAGCTCCTCCCCCTTAGCCAAGAAGGATAAGAAGAGAGGTTACCACCACATTTTCATAGCTCCATGCTCCATCTCCATCTTTCACTTACATCCGTTTCACCCCCACCCTCCATTCCATATTTTCATTATAGGTAAAAGTGAGGAAGCAGGTTTCATTGCAGATTGGAAGAGATTTGAAGATATTTGAGGCTAGGCAAGGCTTGGCTATTCATGCAAGCTAGCTTGGTTAGATTTGAGAAGGTTCTAGCACCCAAGAGGGTCATGCATTTTGTTGATAAGTTGTCACAGCCTAAGTAGGCAAGTTCTAAAGGTCAAGAGGTAGGTGTTGGAACATTACACTAATGTAATAGGAACTTTGACTTGGACTTTTTTATGTGGTTGGCCCTCCATGTTTTGGAGCTTTCCCTCGGTGGTGAGCTTCGTGGAGTGGAGTTGTGCGTCTTCTTTCCTTGGCTAGTTGTTTTCTTTCATTCCAAATCAAACAAAGACTACTAGTAATTAGATTCAATCACATTAAGAGGAAAGATAAGAATGGACTACAAATTGATACAAACAAAGCAATCATAACTTGGATGATAAGATTGATCAACACACAAACTAAGTTGTAATTATCTATTATAAATGGATTTAATGAACAATTCACATAATTTCAAATGTAAGATGAAGTCCACGTAGCTTAATTAGGCGGTGAAGGAACCAACTCACCAATTAGCTAGGAGGCAATTGATGAACTCAATTATTATTTCAAATCAAGTAATGGGTGGATTGTGGGTCTTGCAGGAGGAATGGCTAAGGCAGGTGCCCCCAAGAACCCAAGAGTATTGAAGCAGAGGGGGGTACATGCAAACCAAATTCAAGTGGGAAGGTTAGAGAAGATCGTGAAGGTTAAGGAAGGCAAGGATAATGTAGGATGAAAGCGAGATGAAAGGTTGAAAGGGTCTAATTTGATTTCAAGGAAGTGGCCAAGAGAAAGGCTCTCAAATTGCAAGAAGGCTCACATCCAGGCAAGTCACTATGGCCAAGGCAAGATTACCCCAAGTGCATGGAGACCTCACCCTTTCAAGGTCAAGACATCAGGCAAAAGCAAGTTTAAGTGGTGATAAGAAAGTTGCTAAGGACGAGCTCAAGCATCCAAGGCTTCACCTCATCACAAGGATTAAATAAATTTATAAGATAAGGTTGATGAGGTGGAAATTTCATGTGCATGCAATAAAATCATGCCAGCTGTCCCATGTTCTCATTGGTTGAAAAATTATTGTAATTTTCTCATTGGCCCACAAAGTTGGTGCCCTCATGTAATTGGTTGAAAGATGGTAACCCTAATTAGGGTTTTTAAGGTTTAATCTTGGCCCTTGATTTTTCCCCTTAACCTTGGCCACTCATTGTAATTTTGAGCCTCTATATAAGGCCATTTGTTCTCATTTGTAAAGGGGGTTATGTTGGAGAATTGTTGCCAGAATACTATCAAAATTATTCTCTATTCATTGTTGTGGTTTGCATGGTGGATATACATGATCATTTTGGTGTATTGCATGGTTCTTCTCATCTCTCAAATTAAAGTAGGATTTCATTTCATGTTGTTAGAATAGAAGTAGATGGCTAGTTGTATGGTGATGTTAGTAAATGTTTGATAGGGATCTATATACTAGGCCACTAGCATCCTAGTGGCTTGTTAGGAAGCCTTGTGTGGTAATCTAGTCCAATTTCTCCCAAGTTCTACTTGCATTTCATCTTTTCGCTTTTACTTCAAGTTGGGTTGGAAGATAGGTGTTAGTGTGAAAATTCTAAGAGTATCCCTTTGAATCATTGCACCAATGGAGGTAGCACCCCAGGCAAGCTTTCATTTGGTTGGATCCCTGTCCATTTGATAATTTCTTCATTCATAGGAGTAGTAGTAGAGGAGTAAGTTGTTAGTGGTAGGAGTAGTTGAAAGTGAAAATGATCAAGGAGAAAAGAACAAGTCAAGCAAGTGAAGTACCACCAAGTTATCTCTAAATGAACAATGTAAGCCTGCCTACATGATTAACTAGAAAATCACATTAATATAACTGAGTTAGTATCCACAGGTGTAAGGAACCTTGGTGTATTCTCGTGTTTTTCACGAGTATATACTTTTCAAGAGAGGGTTGAGTGTTTGGTATTCTATATCAAGTATTCAATTGCTATATGTTATGTAGTCATCCAAAACTGACATCAACATTATTTGGTGCTAGAAGGAGGGCCTGAACAATGTTCATTCATGGACCATCAACAACAATGAGCTTTAGTGTTATATTTGAGATGTGAGAGATCTTTTCAAAAGTTCAAAAAATCAAAAAATCAAAAAATTTAGAAAATCAAGAGAAGGAAAAAACTTCTCAATGGATGGGCGATGGTTTCATGGTCAAGACATTCATCCAGTTGACATTGCTCAATTTTGGGAGGCTTTGAATGCACAATTGTATCCAAAGAATTTGTTTGAATTAGCATCACCTTATGAGTGCAGGATTCATGGGACAACCACACATGATGAGCTTAACTGTTTGACATTTCTGTCAAGAGTGGAGTTGGTATTGCAAAGGAAGATGTTCTTTTGGGATATCCTCAAACCAATTCCATTTGCCAAATCAGATGATAGAGTTAACGTGTTTGTGAATAGTTTCAAGGAAATGATCAAGAAGTGACTAAGTGAGGAAGAACTATATGTGGAAGGTATGTTTCTCTCTGGTTGGTGTAGACCACATAATGTGAGACATTCAGAATATACTTGTCAACCATGTTGGGATATCATAAAGCAAGAAAAGAAATAGATGGGATGGTTTGACTATGAGAAACTGAATACAAATGAAATTTGGAGTGCATGCCTTGAACAAATGAGTTTTGCATCAAAAGAAGGTGTCAAGGATTGCATTCATTACTTAAGTTGTAAACCAAAAGATGAGCATATTGTATCCTCATCTAACAAAGAAGAAAGCAACTTGTGAGTGGATATCATTGTTGAACCTAATGACCAAGGCATTCATGTGGAAGACGAGCCTTCAAACTTTACTCCTCAAGAGGAAGGTGTTGAGAAAGAAGTTAAGGAAGCAATTGAATTCATCCAAAGAAGAGGAAGCATATCGGACAAAGATCCACACCTTGAGGAGCTGGAAGAAGATCATAACAAGATTGAAGAGGTGATCCTTGGTGAACTTTCCCTCATGCTACAAAGTTGAATTCTTGAGGATGAGTTGGAAGAAATCTCTAGCACCCTTCATCAAAGAAGCAATCAAGTGGACAAGTTGAACAAGGAATTGCAAGTTACTACAAGTGAATCAAGATATGAGAAAAAGTTTGATAAAGCATTCTAGGACATCATTACCACCATATTATTTGTGGGGATGCTTAAGGATCTTAAGGAAGAAATATGAAAGGAGTCATTTCCCAAAGCCTTTCAAGGTGATCAAGTTGTTGCAAGTGGCACAATTCACCATGAACTTCAAACTTTAGAAATTTTTCCACTTGAAATGGAAGTTGATGGGCAACTCACAAAGATGTATGATGGTTCTCCTATTAGTCTTGAAGGTACTATGTTTGGTGAGAGTCTATATAAAGAATTGCAAGATGTTCCTAAAGAGAGTTCAAATGGAAATTACATGCTAGATGATGAATCTCCTAGTGGTGAGGATATGCAAGGGTTGTTAAGTGGTGATCAAGTTGCTCTTGTGGAAAAGGAAAACAAAGAATAGTTTGGGTTGATGCTACAGTTGGATATTGTGTTCAAGCAACTTGGAGGGGTGTTTGAGGGGGACAATATCATGTAATCCTTTATTTTTGAAGATATGCTTGAGGAGATTCACAAGGATGCATGGTTCATGTTTCACAAGGACAAGCCCCCAAAGATGATATTTCATGAGCTTGATTCCAAGATTGATCCTGCCTTGACTACCAATGAGTTTTATGTAGATGTTAGAGGGAAAATTCATCACCAGTTATGACCTCCTAAAGCTGTGGATGATCAATTGAGGTTTGAACAAGAGTTACCGCATGAAGCACACCAAGTTGTTTCTTTCCCTGCTCTTAAGGATGAAAGGGATGAAATTTTTTATTTTGATTATGGAAATTTTGGAAATAAAAATTGTATTTGGATTGATCATGGACCCTATGAGTTGCCTCAATTGTTGATTTTTCATGATAATTTTCTTGAGTTTGAGTTTGAGGTGACTAAATTTTTTTTGGAGTACAAGGATGAGCCTGCAAGATTGAGAACTATCACCCAAACCTTGTTACTTTTGAACATCTTGAGAAACCATGTTAGATCCAGTGTATATATTAGATCGGTTAGTGTTGTCCCTTTAGAGTCTTGTACATAGTTAGGGTAGGTTTGTCTTGGACCATTTGGTTCAGGAGAGTAGTTTAGTTTGCTTTCGTGTTTGGCTTAGATTAGGTTTCCTTTCAGTTGTTTAGAGTATGTTTCTTTCTAGTGGGTTAGAGTAAGTTTCCTTTCAGTTGGTTAGTTTAGGTGTTTGAGGGAGCTCGATGGATATTTTGCACCAAGTCAGTTGAATTGGGATCTTTTAGCTTCCCTCAATTAGAGAGCAGTTTTGGTTTTGGAGCTTTTCAGTGCAAAGGGGTTCCAAGTTATCACTTGTGGGTGAGGTGTGTAGATTTTACACTTTTGGTGACAAAATAAGAGTCCATGTTGTTAATTTCTTGAATATATTTGACAAGGTTCGAGGATTTTAGGGTGTGCTTAGTCGTTGGTCTATGGTAGGACTTGTACTAAATTTGGGTCAAACTCGATAGTGGCTCTTGTGTTACCTTTGACATGGTTACAACATTTTTACTCACACTTAATTAATTCGAGTTCTTGGTGTTTTGAAGTGAAGTTGGACTTAGTGAAAATCATACACTTGCTTTAGTGCCACTGTGGTCTTCCAAACCCTCTGAGGGCTTCATTTCCTACAAGCCAAACAAAAGATTGAAAAGAGAGAAATATCATTAAAAAAAAAAGGAAAATGAAAGGTGCAAAAAATAAAAATAAGTGCAAGATGAAAGGAAATATTAAAGTGAAAATAAAGATGAAAAATAGCTTTAAAGGGTGTGCAATCATCTCTACTGGTGCTACTAAGTGGTCACTAAGGGTAGAACTATGATTGTGGTGCCACAACAATAACTCCGTCAAGGCTATGGACACCTGACTGATAGCGGGGCTCTATCCAAGATGCTTTTGAAGTAAGGATATTATAATAACTAAGTCTAGTGAGTCTGAGAGACTATCAAGTTCTTGTTGAGTGGGGAATAAATCATTTGCACACATGTGAGTAGCTTCATGGTCAAGGTGCTTAGGATCAACTTGAGAGTTCTTTCCTTTGTTGAGTGCTTGTCCTTAAGTAGATTTCTGGATAGGCCATCCTGAGATTTTTGGTTATAAGTTACTTTATTCTTGAAATGTTCAGGAACATTTCTTTGGGTTGATGCTAGATGTTGTGAGGTTTTCACACCATCGCCTCAAAGAATTTGGGGACTCCCATTTTTTTTAAGCAAGCCTTGACAATTTTCCTCGATCCAAGTATTTGGATGCCTTAGTGAATTTTGGTAGATCCAGAGGTTTTGAAATGAAAATTTTACACCTTGGATGTTTCGGGGCGCCTGGGGATATTGCTTGTTTTCACCTTGCATGGAAGCTTGATTTTCCTAAGTGGTCGATTTTTTCTTTAGGCCAAATGAAATTCAATGAGAACATTGTTTTTTTGATTGCTAGAATAAATTTGGCAGGACAAATTGAAAATTTTGGAGCTTGGATGAATTTTGGAAAATTGATATAATTGCATAACTTGAACATTTTCCAAAATTTTATTGTGAATTTGGATAGTTTTTAGGGAAACCTTGTAAATTTTTGGGTGATGAAAATGGAGATTAAATGAAAATATTAAATGGCCAAATTTGAAATTAATTGCCAAATGGAAATTAAATTGTTAAATAATTTTTGGATTGCAAAATAATAATAAATTTAAATTGCCAAGTGGGGTTTTCAAAATTTTAAATGGGAAATGAATAAATGAAAATCTGAAATTGTTTGAATTTTAAATGGCTGGCAAATTTTGATTTTGGGATCGTATTGTTATCATTTAAATGGGCTAAAATCAATTTTTCTTGGGAAAAATTCTAAATTTATAAAATGAAAAAAGCTATAGCTGGCAGCCCCTTCCCATTTTTTTAAATTTTTGCTTGGTATTGGGCACAACAAATATAATTTTTTCATCTCCTAAGGTAGCCATCAATTCTAGCCCCACTTGAGATTTTTATGCATTAATTTGGCAGTTTTAAAATAAATAAAATCATATTTTTGGGCTGAGTGTTTGTAATTTGAAAATTTAATTTGGGCTCCTTTGTGTGTTAAATTCAATGTATTTTAAGGCCTAAGAGGTGTGAAATTCAAGGCAAGTTATCAGGTCCACAATGGGGAAGGTTTAAAGCTATATTGGAGGCCTAAATGACCTTTTTTCAAAATTTCAATTTTAGGGCCTATGATAATTTCAGATTTAGCTAATTTAAACCCATAATTTTTGCACTAGGCTGGCCTAATTTTAAATTAAAATTAAATACCCAAGGATGTGTGATTTAATGCATTTAATTTGGGTTATATGTTTGGCAATATAGTTAATTTTATTTTCCCTCCAATGAAGGTCAACCCTATTTGAAGAGGCAAAAAAATAGTATAAAACGAGGGCTTATCTCCTCATTTTCTCATTCATTTCTCACTTGTCTCTTGGTAGCCAAGGAGGAGCTCTTGTAGTAGCAAAAGTGAAATTTTCCAAGGAGGAGTGCACTTTTGGTGTTGTCTTCTTCTTCTTTGGAGGAGAATTTGTTGGTGTAGAAGAGTATCTTCATGCTTGAGGGTGAAGGCTAGTGTAAAAGGCATATTTTCTTCTTGTTCTTGCTTGGTACATTTTCCCTATTTTCTTCTTGCATCATCCATCCATCACTTCATCATATCATTAGGGCTTGAAGTTGGGAGATATAAGTGTAGTTTCCGTTTAGGATTTGGAGAAAGGAGATATAAGTGGTAGTCCCACCCCCTAGGAAAGAAGTTGAGAGATATAAGTATAGTCCATCTCATAGGTAACGAAGAGGTAGAAATAAGTGGTAGTCCATCCCTAAGTGAAGAGGTAGAGATGAGTGTAGTGTGATAGGAATTGGCAAGACATAGATATGTTTGATCATCCCTAGGTGAAGGGGCAGAGATAAGTGTAGTCCCACCTTACTATAGAAAGAAGGGGCATAAATAAGTTTTTAGGATGGTGGATGCTAGTGCAAGGAAGAACGCAAAGGGAAATGCATACCAAGTAAGACAAGGAAGACATGATGCAAAGACCACCTTCTTCTCGAAATTGAAGTAAGTGAGTGACACCAACATTGGCATAGTGAACATGATACAGTTGAGAGACAAGTTGATGGAGAGCTCCTCCCCCTTGGCCAAGAAGGATAAGAAGAGAGGTTTGCACCACATTTTCATAGCTCCATCCTCCATCTCCATCTTTCACTTACATCCGTTTCACCCCCGCCCTCCATTCCATATTTTCATTGTAGGTAAAAGTGAGGAAGCAAGTTTCATTACAGATTGGAAGAGATTTGAAGATATTTGAGGCTAGGCAAGGCTTGGCTATTCATGCAAGCTAGCTTGGTTAGATTTGAGAATGTTCTAGCACCCAAGAGGGTCATTCATTTTGTTGATAAGTTGTAATAGGCTAAGTAGGAAAGTTATAAAGGTCAAGAGGTAGGTGTTGGAACATTACACCAATTTAATAGGAACTTGGACTTGGACTTTTTTATGTGGTTGTCCCTCCATGTTTAGGAGTTTTCCCTTTGTGGTGAGCTCCGTGGAGTGGAGTTGTGTGTCTTCTTTCCTTGGCTAGTTGTTTTCTTTAATTGCAAATCAAACAAAGAAAACTAGTAATTAGATTCAATCACATTAAGAGGAAAGATAAGAATGGACTACAAATTGATACAAACAAAGAAATCATAACTTGGATGATAAGATTGATCAACACATAAACTAAGTTGTAATTATCTATTATAAATGGACTTAATGAACAATTCACATAATTTTAGATGTAAGATGAACTCCACATAGCTTAATTAGGTGGTGAAGGAACCAACTCACTAACTAGCTAGGAGGCAATTGATGAACTTAATGATTATTTAAAATCAAGTAATGGGTGGATTGTGGGCCTTTCCAGAGGAATGGCTAAGGCAGGTGCCCCCAAGAACACAAGAGTATTGAAGCAGAGGGGGGTGCGTGCAAAAAAAATTCAAGTGGGAAGGTTAGAGAAGATCGGGAAGGTTAAGGAAGGCAAGGATAGTGAAGGAAGAAAGCAAGACAAAAGGTTGAAAGGGTCTAATTTGATTTCAGGGAAGTGGCCAAGAGCAAGGCTCTCAAATTGTAAGAAGGGTCACATCCAAGAAAGTCACTATGGCCAAGGCAAGATTACCCAAAGTGCATGGAGACCTCATCCTTTCAAGGTCAAGACATCAGGCACAAGCAAGTTTAAGTGGTGATGAGAAAGTTTCAAAGGACGAGCTCAAGCATCCAAGGCTTCACCTCATTTCAAGGATTAAATAAATTTATAAGATAAGTTTGATGAGGTGGCAATTTCATGTGCATGCAATCAAATCATGCCAAGTGTCCCGTGTTCTCATTGGTTGACAAATTATTGTAATTTTCTCTTTAGCCCACAAAGTTGGTGCCCTCATGTAATTGGTTGAAAGATGGTAACCCTAATTAGGGTTTTTAAGGTTTAATCTTGGCCCTTGATTTCCCCTTAATCTTGGCCACTCATTGTAATTTTGAGCCTCTATATAAGGCCATTTGTTCTCATTTGTAAAGGGGGTTATGTTGGGGAATTTTTGCTAGAATACTATCAAAATTGTTCTCTATTCATTGTTGTGGTTTGCATGGTGGATATACATGATCATTTTGGTGTATTGCATGGTTCTCATCTCTCAAATTAAAGTAGGATTTCATTTCATGTTGTTAGAATAGAAGTATATGGCTAGTTGTATGGTGATGTTAGTAAATGTTTGATAGGGATCTATATATTAGGCCACTAG
This sequence comes from Chamaecyparis obtusa, assembly GCA_027943335.1. Classification (NCBI taxonomy): domain Eukaryota; kingdom Viridiplantae; phylum Streptophyta; class Pinopsida; order Cupressales; family Cupressaceae; genus Chamaecyparis; species Chamaecyparis obtusa. The sequence goes on along the minus strand of BSBK01004760.1, from coordinate 47,259 downwards.
CATCCTAGTGGCTTGTTAGGAATCCTTGTGTGGTAATCTAGTCCAATCACTCCCAAGTTCTACTTGCATTTCATTTTTCCAATTGTACTTCAAGTTGGGTTAGAAGATAGGTGTTAGTGTGAAAATTCTAAGAGTATCCCTTTGAATCATTGCACCAATGGAGGTAGCAGCACAAGAAAGCTTTCATTTGGTTAGATCCCTATCCATTTGCTAATTTCTTCATTCATAGGAGTAAGTAGTTAGTGGTAGGAGTACTTGAAAGTGAAAATGATCAAGGAGAAAAGAACAAGTCAAGCAAGTGAAGTACCACCAAGTTATCTCTGAATGAACAATGTAAGCCCGCCTATGTGATTAACTAGAAAATCACATTAATATAACTAAGTTAGTATCCACAGGTGTAAGGAACCTTGGTGTATTCTCATGTTCTTCATGAGTATATACTTTTCAAGAGAGGGTTGAGTGTTTGATATTCTATATCAAGTATTCAATTGCTATATGTTATGTAGTGGTACAAAACTAACATCAACAATTACCTCTTGATTGTTCACTAGTACCGATCAGTGTTCCAACATCATCATAGATATTTACTCTTCTATTGTCAAATTCAACTCAGTGACCCGTGTTATTCAACTATGCTACACTCAACAAATTTTACTTAAGTCATTTCACCCAATAAGCATTTTCACATATGATCTTGTTGTTTAGAAATATAGATCCTTTACCTTTCACTTGATAAGGTGTATCATTTCCCATTCTTACAGATCCACCATTATAATGTTCAAGATATTCAAACTTCTCTTCATCACCAGTCATATGATGTGTGTAACCACTATCACTAATTCATGTATCATTTTTTCTTAATTTAGAAATAAGTTCCTTTTCTACATTCCTTTCTTCTTCTTCATAATCTTCCTTCAATGCAACAAACACCACTTCTACATCTTCATTAGTTTTAGACTCAATATCATCATCATCATCAACTAGGTAGCATGCCTTTTTTCCTTTATCTTTGTAGTCTTAGTTGTCTCTATTTCCTCTCTATTGGTTACCTCTATGATCCCGGTAATCTCTTCTATCATTCTTTCTTTTATTTGTTCTTTCACTGGTCCTCTCATCATCTTTCATATCAGGACATATTGTAGAAATATGACCAATCTCTTTACATTTGAAACATACTAAGGGTAGCTTAACTCAGTATTTTCCTTTGCCTTTCGGTAGCCTTCTAGCTATTATTGCTTCAAGTGCATCAAGCTCATCTTCTTCAACTTCACTATCACTTCCATTTCTTATCTGATGTCTACTGCTTGATCTACCAATATTGAGATATGATATAAATGTAGATTCTACCTTAGGTAATATATTGTTATCAAATTTGCTAAGTTTAAATGTAGTTGATCTACCGAGTAGACTATCAAGGAAAACTTCATTACCAAGAACTAATCTCATTTAATGTATTGAAAAGATTCTAATAGAATAAATAGTTAACAGTATTCTAAGAATTTTACTTACCATGTAGTTTCTTCTTCTTTAATTCTAGGGTAAAAGTACAAAGTTGTGTCATGTTTTAGGACAACTTATCAGCATAGCTGAATTTGAGTATTTCTTACTAAAATTATTTTTTGTCAAACATATGGTCTAGCTAGATTTAGTCTAGCTAAGTTAGATAAGTTCTTCAACTTTTCCAATTGGAAATATTTATTAAATGCATGTTTAATAAAAATTACTAAAGAAATAAAATTATTTCACAAAAGTGACATTTCAATAACTCTTACATTTTTTAATGATATTTTTTTACAAATATAAAAATACCCTTTTTCATAGAACAGAGTCAAGATTATCATTGTATCATCTTAAAATGGAAACACTTCCATGTTTAGAACGTTTAGCCCTCGTTGGGAGGTCTTTTAGGACCATCATCATTTTGTCCTTTGTTTTCTACCCCCTTCCCATTTCTATGCCTGTTTAGGGCTCTGTTTGGGCCTCCCCGAGCACTATTTTCCTCTCTTGGCTCATTTTCCAGGGGTCCTAAACCCATGGGTCAAGGTCAACCTCAACCTTGACATAGGTAAAAGTCAACCTTGGCTTTGACCTAGGTCAAAGTTGACCTCATCCTTGACCCAGGTCTCCCTTTTCATCGAAAAGTTTGCCAGATGTGGGGCAAACTCAAAAGTTTATTTTCTCGCTTCCTGGTCGGTTGTTTCAGGTTTTAGAATGGTAAACTTTTAAATTTTATTTAATCTAGGTCCATTTCTAGGGTTTAAGGTTTAAATGGGAATTTAATTCTCCTATGTTGGCCTCTCTAGAAGTTTGTGCCCTAGACTAGTATAAAAGGAAGCCTTCCTCTCTCATTTTCATCCACGATCATCCATCTATCATCTCTCTTTTGGAAATCAAGCACTCCCTCAATCAAGTGTGATATCTTCCATCTCTTGTTCAAGCATTCAAGTCATTATCATTATTCAAGCAAGCATTCAAGTATTCAAGTTCTCCATTGAAGATCAAGGATTCAAGCTTTCAAGTCTTTTGGAGATTCAAGCATTCAAGATTCATCATTCAAACCCAAGATCTATCCTTCATGGTGGTGTGATCTTCCTTTAAGATCCTTTTGTTCATCTTCAAGATCTATTCACTCTCCTTTCAAGGTAGATTCCATGCATACAATCATGGAGGTTTTGATTTACATTTGTTAGTGTTGAGTCCAAGCTTTCATATTAACATACTTGTTTAGATTTCAAATACAATTGCTTGTCTATTGAATATCATAGCTTCATTGTTAGAACAACTTCTACTACTTGCTAACATTCTCTATTTCAATTCTATTTTAAAGGTTGATTCCAAACTGAGGTTTGACCAAGTCAAACCCATCATCCAAACAAAAGAAACCCTCTTTTTCTTGTAGGTACAGGTGTAGGACAACAAATTACAACTGAGTACCCTTTTCGGTGAACTTTTGAGATCTACGAACAAATTTTTTGTAGGAATAGTGCAGGTCAAGGATGACCTTTTTGGGTAAGATTGTACCTCAGGGTAAGATATTACCCCTATTTAAGGTCAAGGATGACCTTGCTCAGAAAGACAAAAGGTTTCTGGGTTTTCTCTGATTTTGCATTTCCAGGCCAGATCTGATTGTAGAATTTCCCAAAACTGAACACATACACCAGAAAAAGTTGATTTATGAATCTTCTCCTTATCAAGATAAGTATTTATGTTTTATTAAGTTTCTTTGTCCACAAAATTTTCTACACACAAATCAAATCAATCATAATCTTCCACACCATAGATATACAAATATACCCTACAAAGTATATTTTTATATCTTATATTTTGGTGAACCCGCGATAGACAAATCTTTCTTTTTGGTGTTAGATGCTTTGCTTTCTTTCCTTAAGATTAGATTTCTTTTATGCTCTTTCATTTTAATTCAAAAATACAAACAAATCCATATACTCAACATAATACAAAAATATTTCTTACATTTCATTTGTTATGAGGATCTTTAAGATGCTTTGGTGTGTGATTATTTTCTTTATTATCCTTCTTTTAGCATCTGTTTACCATACCTATGATGTTTAGGAGAGTATCATCCACTTCATTATGTTGGTTACTCATGATTTTTCACTTGCCTATGCTATTGTGAGATTGACTGATACTAGTATTCCTACTTTCAAACCTTTCATTAAATATTTATGTGGAGGACTTATTACTCTTTTGAATTATGTGAAGAATTTGATAGATAATACACCATCTCCTAATCTTCCTAATCCTAATCCTATACTTCCTAATATAGTTCCTATATTTCCTAATATAGTTCCTAATCTTCCTAATCCTAATCCGATTCTTAATATGCCTAATTATCTATCCACTATCCCTAGTTCTTCTCATTCTTATGATGAGATTAAAACTATGGTTCATGATGCAGATGTGCAAGAATTCTTGGATTTACCTTCCCTTCTTATCTGATCCAAAATGATATTAAAGGGAAGAGAAAGGAAACTTCTTCTAAACTTATTATTCCACCTTATACAACCTTTACTCATGAACACAATAATCACCTCCTATAGAAGATTTATCTGATATGTAAACTACAGGATATAATATGATGACTAAACAAGGTTATAGAGGTTTAAGGCTTGGTGTTAATGACCATGGTATTAAGTATCCGGTTCATATACCCATGAAACAAGATATGCATGGTGTTGGTTGTTCACAATATCAATTCAAGGCATGATTTATGTTGATTGTCATCCTCCTCTTCTCCCTACACCTACCTTAGATAACCCTAATATTCGTCAAGAGGTAGCTAAAAGGGTGTATGTTTAGTTAATGAATTCCAAGAAAGAAATATTTAAACCTATGCCGATAGATGCTCTATATAAGTATAAATGTCCTTTTCATTACATTAATACATATTTACTTGCTAATTGTATGCATTTCAAGTTATATGTTAGAGAAAGATCTACTTTAGGAATTATATCTCACTCTCATGCAGTTTTACAATTCCTTCATAATTTTGATATAGGGGATACCCCTCATTCTGATATAATATAGATTTCTTCTCCTCTTGTCTCTGGACTGGGGGGCAAGAGGTGTATTTCCATATAGTCTCCTAGGATCCATTAGGATTTTTTTAAAGCTTAATTAGTATTCTTTATATCCTCTCTTTCTATGGTTTTGTATTATGTTTATAATCATCCATAGATTCTATTCAAGATATCTTTTCTAAAAGACATTTTTTTTGCAAAGGTATGCCTTGATTTCATCCCTGGGTGGAAAGGTTATTCCTTCTTTCTCTTTTTCTAGGAATCTACTTTCCTTAGCTTAGTGGCATTTGTGTATCTTGCAACATTATTTCATTACATTGACTAATGTTTTGACTATGGATATCCTTTTTATATGAGAGGTTGTTGTCCTAGGTCATCACCTCTTCTCTATTTTGCAAATTATGTTCTTTATAAACTCTTTCCCTTGCTTTGATGATTAGATTTGTTTCCCTCAATTCAAACATTCCTCTTCCTCTTGATTGCAAGGGGCTTGATGATTGAATCTTTTTTCCTGCTTGGTTTATCTTTGAAATATGATATTTTATCTAAAAGCACTCTATGGTGGGGGTCTTGTTGATAAGATATCTTTCTTTGAGGATACTTTTCCATGAGTGACATATCCTTTTCACGATTATCTATACTCTTGGATGTAGGGGTCAATACCTTTCGTTAAGAATATAGTGTACATTGTTGTTAAGAAAGATATCTCCTCCCATTGTGAAGTAGGTGTCCTCTTTCTCTTCCTTATCATATCTAGTAGATAGCCATGATAAGAAGGGGGGAATATATAGGGTATCCTTTGTACTATAGTTTTTCATTTATATGTTAAATCCTCTGAAGGTAATGCACATAATTTGCTAAATCTTGAAGAGACACACATTTTTCAATTTTTAATATGCTAAATCCTCTGAAGATAATGTACATAAGTTACTAAATCCTAAAGAGACATGCATTTTTTAATTTTCAATATGCTAAATCCTCTGAAGGTAACACACATAAGTTGCTAAATCCTAACAAGACACACATTTTTCAAGTTTCAATATGCTAAATCCACAGAAGGTAACACACATAAGTTGCTCAATCCTGAAGGGAAATGCATTTTATATTCATAGTGATATAGGAAGGTGCATCTATGTGCATTCAAAAAGCCATTAGAAGATGCATCACAATTTTAAAGAATAGTTTGTTAGGCAAACTATCGGGTTTGGTTACCTGTTGGGCTCTCCCTCCTTGGTGATTCACGGTAAGGTGGGAATCTTACTCGGCGAGGTAATCACTTTATATTTTTTATCTTTTTGCTTTCATGCTAGTAGGACTTGATCATGAAGCTATGTTATTATAGTTCTTCTCTTATCTTTCTTATGTAATCAGTTATGGTTCTATGATAGCTTTCCAAATATGATATTAGTATAGGAGGCATTCCTTAGCAAGGTTTCCTTTACTAGTTACTTTAGGTTTGTTTTAAGTTTTGTGTTTGTTTTCACACCCTAGTGTGTGTAGGTTGAGTTAGAATCCTTATTTTGGGGGCTTGTGTCCTTAACTAAGTGTTATTCTATCTTGTTGCAAATCCACTTGGATCTTTCTTCTCCTTTACTGTGAGCATGTTCAATTTCCATACTCTCGCTAAAGTGGGGGCTTAATGTATCATCTTAAAATGGAAGCACTTCCATGTTAAGAAAATTTAGCCCTCTTTAGGGGGTGTTTTTGGGCCATCATCATGTTATCCTTTATTTTCTGCCCCATTCCCATATTCTGTGCCTATTTAGGGCTCTGTTTAGGCCTCCCCATGCACTATTTTCCCCTTATGGCTCATTTTATAGGGGTCTTAAACCCTTGGGTCAAGATCAACCTCAAATTTGACCTAGGTCAAAGTCAACCTCATCCTTGACCCAGGTCCCCCTTTTCATCAGAAAGTTTTCTAGATGCGGGAGGAAACTCAAAAGTTTATTTTCCCACTTTCGGGTTGGCTGTTTCGAGTTTTAGAATGGTAAACTCTTAAATTGTATTTAATCTAGGTCCATTTCTAGGGGTTAAGGTCTAAATGGGAATTTAATTCTCCTATGTCATCCTCTTTAGAAGTTTGTGCCCTATACTAGTATAAAAGGAAGCCTTCCTTTCTCATTTTCATCCATGATCATCCATCTATTATCTCTCTTTTGGCAATCAAGCACTACCTCAATCAAGTGTGAGATCTTCCTTCTCTTGTTCAAACATTCAAGTCATCATCATCCTTCAAGAAAGCATTCAAGTATTCAAGTTCTCCATTGAAGATCAAGGGTTCAATCTTTCAAGTCTTTTGGAGGTTCAAGCATTCAAGATTCATCATTCAAACCCTAGATCTATCCATCATGGGGGTGTGATCTTCCTTCAAGATCCCTTTGTTCATCTTCAAGATCTATTCACTCTCCTTTAAATGTGGATTCCAAGCATACAATCATGGAGATTTTGATTTACATTTGTTAGTTTTGAGTCCAAGCTTTCATTTTAACATACTTGTTTACATTTCAAATACAATTGCATGTCGATTGAATATCATAGCTTCATTGTTAGATCTACTTCCACTACTTGCTAGCATTCTCTATTTCAATTCTATTTTAAAGGTTTATTCCAAACCAAGGTTTGACCAAGGAAAACCCCTCATCCAAATAACAAAAACCCTCTTTTTATTACAAGTATAGGTGTGGGACAGTAAATTGTAGTTCAGATCTAAGTACCCTTTTCGGTCAACTTCTGAGATCTGTGAACAAAATTTATGTTGGAATGGTGCAGGTCAAGGACAATCTTTTGGGGTAAGATTGTACCTGGGGGTAAGATCTTACCCCTATTTCAAGTCAAGGATGACCTTGCTCAGAAAGACAAAAGGTTTCTGGGTTTTCTCTGATTCTGCATTTCCAGGCAAGATTTGGTTGCAGAATTTCTCAAAATTGAACATAAACACTAGAAAATAGTGATTTCTGAATCTTGTCCTTATCAAGATAAGTATTTATGTTTTATTAAGTTTCTTTTTCCATAACATTTTCTACACACAAATCGAATCAATCATAATCTTCCACATCATAGGTATATTTTAATTAGATCTAATATATTATAATTTCTAAATACTGCAAGTAGGTATTTTAACATTTGAAAAGAAGCTACTTCAAAAATAGAAAAAAATAGTAAAGCTTATCAAAAAAATTGAAATTTTATATTTAACTCTAGAGGAGAGAGTTCTTTTCAAGAATATATAATTTTTTTTTTCAATGGAGTAGATTTGATAGGGAAAATTTGGTGGGAGATGAAAACTGTTGATCTTAGGTATGTTTGACTTTGAGTAGTTATAACAGAGAAAATATACATTGAAAACTATTTTTTCTTCTTTTCTGCACTAGCTATACATTTAATCTATAACATATTTTGAAATCAAAGGAAAAAAAGATTATTTGCATATACTTTTTTGGTGGGAATAAGACCCTCATTTTTAGCATTTTTTAGCAAGTAAAAAATGGGCTTCAAAAATTTAAAAATTATAGGCATAAACTTCATCCACTTTTACGTATTTCATTATATTACATCATCTCCAAATTCTAAATAGAAATGCCTTTTGTATGTTGTTAGAGTTAAAAAGTTTGTGTGTTGTTGACCTTTTCATTTATAAAAGTGCAACACAGCTTTCTACTTTTACCCTCCACTTGCTCCTCAGATAGCATTCACCACTTCCTTGACTCTGTTGTTGTACTGAGTAATGTTTTCACCTTCCTTCATCTTCATATCATAAAATTTTCCTCTTAAGATTTTTGCTTTTTCCCTGAGCATATTTTGATCTCCACCATGGACTAGTGTCAATTTATCCCACATTTATTTTGTATTGTACAATTATTAATGTCTTCAAATTCAGTATTTGATAAAGAAGAAGCAATCTCAATCATCATTGCATTATGCTCTTGTATCTATTTCATTTGTGTGACAGTCATAGGACCAGAAGGTGTTATGAAGTCATTTTCCAAATATTTTAGGGAAGAATCCCTAATATCTGATAGATACAACTTCATCCTGCTTTGCCATGTTGAGAAATTATCTTTTTTTAGCTTTGGTACCTCTCTCTTATACATCTTGTGATATTTTAACTTAAGTCCTTCTAACTTCTTCCTTCATGTACTCCATGCTCTGATACCAATTGTTAGATAACTGAGAGGGGACGTGAATCAGTTAAGTCCAGTTATCCTACAGTCCCAATTACTCCTTGATGTATAATACCAACTTCAACAAATAAACTAAACAGCTTGGTAAAAAATTTTCTATGCCTTACTCTTAATTAACCGACTGTTAGATAAATTATCTAGTATATAATGATCAAACTAGTTAATGTAATGTGTAACATAAAATATTAAAACATCACATGCATACACATTTAATACTTGATTTTTAACACTTAACACAATCATGTAATATAATTAGATCACTATCATAACGTCATAGACTCGTGAATAAGTTTTCCAATGAATACCATATTCATAACTTACTCATACTTCTCATTTTCATGCTAATATCTCATTCCTTCACCAATATTACCTTCTTTAGATGTTTGCAACTATCATGATAAGTACAATCAAAACTAGTTGACATCAATGACAATATAACAACTGATCTAATGTCTCACATATACTTCAGTATCTCAGCGATCATCTTCACATTCTTCCATTCTGTTCTCCAAGTAGTTCATTAGTTGTAGTCTAACAATATTAGTCTATTTTCTCTAGAGATAAAAGGAGGAATATTAACCCCTTTACCTTTATTCCTCTTTGATGGGTTCAAGAAAGAATCCCTCCTTGAATATCTTTGCTTCCTTCGACTGTCCACCATTTTCTATTCATCAAAGATATTTCCCATTTCATTCCTGGAAACTCTAAGGAGGTTATTTTCCTTTTTGAGTTTCTTCGAAACATCATGGGAAGTGCTGAGTTCAACATCATCCCAAATGAAATTATCAAGTGATGAACGGATGAATTTAGTAGCCGTGGATTAGAAACTAATTTCTTCCCATCCAAGATCAAATCCTTTGGACCTTCTTTGATATACTTTAGGGAATAAAAAGAATTAGAAATACTTAGCCCATTCTATGGTTTTACATAATTTGTTTTATTGAAAAATACAATCTACTTTTTACTATCATGCAGGGGTAGTAGATTTTGCGAACTTCATTTTATTAAAGAATGTATTCTTGGTTTTTATTATTATGTAGGGAAAAGACTTTCAAGTTGTGAGCCATTTTTTTATGCCCTCAAAGTAATTTTGAAACTAGTGGGCTATGTATCTTATCTCAAGAAGGATTCTAATTTCTTTTGGTCTATTCTCTCTATTGAAATTTTATGATTAATTTGAAAGTTTAGGAATAATGATCTTTTTAGTGGGAGGGAAAGATTTATTATTTCAAGTCTCTAAGGAGACTCATAACCCATGATGTTTCTTGGTAGGTCACATTGACAATGAGACTATCAAAAGAAAATTTTGATAAGCTAGTACATGATGGTACTGTTAGGGTCTTGTTAGCGAACATATTTTTCTTCTTGAATTTTAATTATTAAAAACCTCTGTTACCCTAGTTTCTAGTTTGTAAGATTAGATTAGTTCACAACATTTGGGTAAACTTGATTATTAGCCTCCCTTTGGATTTATTGAGGTAAAACTCCCTCATTGGATATGCAATGCATCACTAAACTACAAAGAATGTATTTTTTTATTATCCAAAAATAAGAAAAAGGAATGCACTACTCATTCATAGATGAGATGCAACATACTAAAAAAAAATTATAGCAGAGCGACAAAATTAAGAAGATCACAAATCCCTTCAAGAATTTGAGTAATTTATAAATTTTTCAATTAGAAGAGAATAGAAACACCAAAATTTATCAAACAATTATCTCACAAGATCAAAATAGCTTATAAAGAGGAAAAACATTCCCAAAGTAATATTTCACACATCAACCATACATAACATAGATTCAGATTGAATTCGTAGAGATGAAGACTATTGCATTGATTCAAAGTTAAACCACAAAAGATCTTTCCATAATAATAGATATAGATTCAATTTCTAGTATCACCATCTAGGAGAAAATACCACTTTATATCCTAACAAAGAGAAAAAATAGTCTTATCCTCTCTTACCTTTTTCTTCTAACCCCTAAAAATGTTTCATCTGTCAAAATATATAGTTTTCAAAGTTAAGGAGATCTCCCTAAAAACTCGACCTCCTTAATGGTTAAGCAGAGTAGTTTAAAATAACATAAAAGGTTTAAAAAAGGAGACACTTCCTCTGAGTTCAAAGAAATGCAAAGAGTAAATAAAAATAAAAGACCACTAAATAGGGGATTTGTTAATCCAATCTTCATCTTGATACTTGTCATCTATCGCCACATGTGCTAGCTTCCAACTACGATAAATACCTATGAATGTTTGTACCATGCTGACTTAGATTCCTTAGGGTCAACAATCGGCTCTTACACATGTCGTGATCCCATTTCATTTTAGTGATCTATTTGGAATAACCTAGCAAATGTTCCATGCAAAGAATAAGCATAGCTTCAATTTGTGCCACCTTTGTGAGATCTATAAGCGTAGGATTAGGTTTTTATTTGATCAATTTTAAATCTTCTTCAAAAGATTTCATTAAAGGTTCAATGCCAATGTTTCCTTCTTCATTCAGATCCATGCTATTGGGACTTATGATCAACATATCCTTGATGAAATCATTGTACATTTCTTTGATCCGTGCTTCCATGCTTCAAACTTCATTGATGACTGGTGTGTAAATGAAACATCTCCAGTTTGAATTTTCTTTGATTATATACAACATGATGACATCTTCTGATTTAAGAGGGTTCTCTACCATGAACTTCTCTATGCCATATAACTCTACATCTATGATTTATGCAATAATAACAACCCATTTGATTTCTTCCATCTCCCAAGATGTGAGTTATGGATGAACTTCACTTAATAAAGCATCAACATCACTAAAAATAGATGAACACTACTGCAAGAAATCTTTCACCTTTTTTAGTACGTTGTTCACCCAATCATCCATGGATGATGTTATGGCCTTACTGCGCTGAACTTGGTTCATTAAATTTTGATTGTCTGGTAAATTAGGATCAAAGGACTGAGAGGATTGAACTATGGGAAAGACACGAAAGCTATCCAAAGAACTAATATATTCCACCATAGGATTGATTACCCATTTTAACTCCCTCTTCTCTCTATCATCCTTATGTGACTGAGCAAGCATGTGCTGTGAAGACTGCTCTAACTAATTTTCCTTGGTTTCTCAGTTCAAGACTTCTGGTAACCAATGCTATTCAACTGTGCAACACTGAACAAATTATAATTAAGACCTTCAACCCAATAAGCATTTTAACATTTGATCTTATCAATCAATCTAATTGATCCTTTTCCTCTCACAGGACATCGTGCATCATTACCAAACTTAACACTTCTACCTTTGTAATGATCTAGGGCCTCAAAATTACTTTTATCACCAGTCATGTGATGTGAGAAACCACTATCAATAATCCATTTATCACATTTAATCACATAAGAAATAAGAATAGTTTTATCATCTTCATTGGAATCATCTTTCATAAAAACATAAACAACTTCTATATCACATTCATCAAATTCACTAGTTTCACTGCCAGTTTCCCCTTCAACAATATAACAAGATTTCTTACCTTTATTTTTGTAGTCTTTGTACCTTCAGTGATATTTTTCATTTCTCTTATCTTTGCGCTTTATTTCCCTTATCTCATCCTTTTCAGTCCTATTAGGGCATCTTGCTGCAATATGGCCAACTTTTTTACATGAAAAATAGATTATAAGAACTTTATATTTCCCTTTTCCTATTTTTAGCTTTCTAGACATAAAAGATCATCTAGATCTTCATCAGAAGTGTCACTATCACTGTCACTATCACTTTTCAAACACTTTTCTTTTTCCTTCTTAGACTTATGTTGAACCTTTGGTAATTTGGTCTTTGGTTTTGTCATTGATGTCAATAAGATATGTCAGATCTCTCAGCTAGTTATGGTGGTATACAAGATTGAAACTTAATGATGTTATGAAAGTTGATTAAAGTGATCAAAGGTGGTTAACATCATGTTATTAATGTTCCAATACATTTATTATATCATTACTAAAGTGGTTGATAAAGTATTGAGTATATAACACTTAATATTGATTATGAGTGTTAGTTAGTAATAATTTTATAACTACCTAGTTTCGGTCTAAATGAATTTGAACATATTAAGTGTTAAATAAGACCCAAACTATTATATCTTTCTGGAAAGGTAACATAAAAATATGAAATGGGTCTGAGTTAGTTTTGAAAGATCACATTTCTGGAGAGATAAACACAATTTCGACCAAGACTATTGTAGGTAGTTATAACCGTTTTTGGCCGGTTTTGGTCTAATTACAATTTGGGTTATGTAACAGTCCTAAAAATTTTGACTTCTTTGATTTATAAGTATAGGAAACATTCCTCTAAAATTTCCAATTGGTTATTTGATCAAAATTTTTAGGAGTGGTGCATAATGTGAAGTATATCAAGCAGATTGCAGGAAGTTTTTATAGCAACAAATATGAGGGTAATGCTTTATGTTTCTATTTTACTATTTGTGATTTGATTTTCATTAAAAAAGTATATCAGAGGTTGAGAAGGGTTTATACACTGATATCTTAATGGTTTATTGATGAACTACAACTGATTTGGAACTAGAATAAAGAATCTATAATTCAAGATTACTAAGGAGTTGATGATTAGATAATGCAAGATGATTAAATCAGTTTTATGTTGTCATTGATGTCAACTAATCTTGACAATACTTATCTTGTAAGTTACTATACCAACACATCTGAAGAAAGGTGGATAAGATGAAGAACAAAGAAATTTACATAAGGAAGATGTACATGTTAGATGAGGATAAAGAACACATTGAGTAACTTGTTGATGAGTCTATGACTTCAGGGAATCGACTTCATTATGTTGCATTCATCTATAATGAAGAGTAGAAATGAAAGACACAAAGCAGTGTTGTCGGTAAACTAAAGCATTTCAGTATACACTGATGGAGTGTAGTGTATACCGAGCACAGTATTAACCAAGCGTGTGTTCACCAATGCATTTCTTTGTTAACCAACAAAGATAGAATGAAATTAAATGATCAGTCTAGCCAATAAAGTGATGAGCTAGAAAGTGTATGATCTCAAGGTAATGGATAATGTTTGTTATGAAGATCGATGGCTAACATAAATCAGAAGGATCTAACGAAGCAGATTGAAACAAGTTATTGACACATCAGTCGAGGAAGTGTAAAGCAGAAAAACCAATGGAGATGATTAAGCGACAAAATCCAATGGAGGAAAAGAAAATGTTTTACATGTCTATATAAGGGACTAGAGTTTCACTATGAAATGGATGCCGAAAGAAGAAGCTTCAGAATTATTGTGTGAAGGTTTCATGCATTCTGATCATACTGGTTATTGAGAACTGAGCTGCAGAATAGTTACCGAGCTACAAAGAGCAATTACCGATGGACGGTAAGTAAACACGGTATTGAATATGAAGTGATATATTGATCAAGAGGATTTGTATGAGAAAAATATAGATTTTTAATCTGCAATTGAAGTTGTAATAAGACAAATCAACTACTGTTACATATTTAACCATTGTACACAGTCAAATCTCTTAACTGAGTGGACTTAAAAAGTCTTATGATGTATCATTCATTAGAGTGAACATTGTTACCCTGTCAACCCCAGAGTGACTGCTGGTTGGACGATAACTTCTAGTCTAAAATCCTATAACAAGGTCACACCTAAGAGTGTGTTTGTAATCTTTAACAGGGTTGGGTCTTCACCGACCTCACTTCAAAAGAGTGAACATTTTTGGGTTGCCAGTCCCAAGTGGTTTTTCCCTTCACAGGGTTTCCATGTTAAATCTCTTGTGTTATGTGTTGATTGTGATATTTGTTTTTTATCATACTTTGCATATTACATGTTAGATTTGATCGGTAATTACTATAAGTTTAGAATTGATAATCGGTAAAAAGCACAGACAGTGAAAGTAATTTTGTTTACCGAGTAGCAGGAATTAAAGTATTTGTTTTGAATTATACATTTTGATTTGGGACAGTGTTTAACTGATTCACCCCCCTCTTAGTTATTCCAACAATTTGTATCAGAGCTTCGGTTGCTTAGAAAAAAGTTTTAAGGACTTCAGCACAAAGGTCTCAAGATGTATAAGAGGGAAGTACCGAAACTGAACAAAGAGAACTTCGTAGTATGGCAAAGCTGAATGTTGTTGTACATTTTAGGAATTGGAACCTCAGCTATAGATCTGATGAAGAATGGCTACATAGCTCTTCCCACTGGTCCTTTAACCCTTGATCAACTAAGAGACAAGCATGAACACAATATCACTATGATGGAACTTGCTGCTGCTTGTACCGACGCTGAATTTGAAGACATTAAAGGATGCACTACTGCCAAATAGATGTGGGACAAATTAAATTTGATATACAGTGGAGACTTGAATGTTAAGAGAGCCAGAGCAGAAATTCTAAGAGGTCATTTTGATGATATGAGAATGAAAGAAGGTGAGAACATAGTGTAGTATTAAAATAGAATGAAAGAAGCAGTACATGCTATTAGAGCATCTGATGGAGTGATTGATGATGAAACAATTATTAGTAAGATTCTCAGAACCTTGTTGCCAGTTTATGCGATCAGGATCTCTGAAATTCATGAAACAAGGGCCACATCCAATCTTACTCTTGACACATTGATCGATAAGCTTACTACCTTTGAATTAAATAACTTTGACAATAGTATTGTTCCTTCTGTTAAATCTGCTTTCATGTCTTCTTTGAAGATTAGTAAGTCTAGCAAGAAAATTAAGAATGATGACAGTGATAACAATAATGATGATGAACTTGATGAGCTTGAAGCTCTTATGGCCAAAAGATTTCCCAAAGGAAAAGGAATATATAGAGGTAAGCTACCTTTGGCATGTTTTAATTGTAAAGAAGTTGGCCACATTGTTGGTAGATGTCCACAGAAGAAAGATGATGATAGATCTAAAGACCGATCGAAAGAAAGATATGGGAGAAGAGTCAACAGGGGCTACCAATACAACAAAAGAGATGACCAAGATAGTTATGAAAAAGGAAAGAAGGTATGTTACATTGCTAAAGATATAGAATCTAAATCTGATACTGATGATGATATAGAAGTAGTATTTGTTGCTATGAAAGATGATTTAGAAGAGGAAGAGAAACATGAAGAAACAACACTGATCTGTAGAGTAGACAAAAATGATACTTGGATCATAGACAATGGCTTCACACATCATATGACTGGTGATGTAGAGAAATTTGATCAACTTGTCGAATACAATGGAGGATCTATGAGAATTGGAAATGATGCACCTTGTATGGTAAGAGGTAAAGGTTCACTGATGATTAATGATAGAATAAGTTGTGAAAATTCATATTGGGTAGATGGACTAAACTATAACTTGTTAAGTGTGTCACAGTTGAACAATTTAAGCCACCGACTTGCTTTTGAGAGCAAAAAGGTGAAAATCTATGATGATGGAGGAAGACTTGTTGGAACTGGTACACAATCCAGAGGTAACCTATTTTATCTTGATATGGATCAGTCTTCTTGTTTTTTAATGAAAGATGAAGATGCATGGTTGTGGCACAAAAGACTATGTCATGTGAATTTTGATCACATGATCAAGATTAGTAAAAAGAGAAGAGTTAGAGGATTTCCTAGCTTATCAAAACCGGATCATGCTATGTGTCATGAATGTCAGAAAGGTAAGATGACTAAGTCTAGTTTCAAAAGAAAAGATTGTACTCAATAAAGAAGATACTTGAGTTGGTTCATACCGACCTATGTGGTCCTATGAGAACTTAGAGTTATTATGGTGATAGATACTTTATTCTTTTTGTTGATGACTATACTAGACTAATGATTGTTATGTTTTTGAAGGAGAAATCTGAAGCTTTCAAAATGTTTAAGTGGTATGAAGATAAGGTAGAGAAAGAATCTAGAAAGGAAATTAAATGCTTAAGATTTGATAGAGGAGGTGAATTTATCTTTGATGAAATTACTAATTTCTATAATGAGCATGGAATTAAAAGACAGGTCTCTGCATCGAGGACACCTCAGCAAAATGGCATTGCTGAAAGAAGAAATAGATCAATAGTTGATTGTGCTAGGACATTGATGATACAAAAGAATGTTGCTCAAACATATTGGAGAGAAGCTATCAGTATAGCTGTATATGTTCTTAATCGAGTACAACTAAAGAAGGACACCAACCGAACACCTTATGAGCTATGGTTTAGACATAAATGTAATGTAAGTTATTTTAGAATTTTTGGAAGCAAATGCTTTATCTTGAAAGATGAAAGAAATGGAAAATTTGATTCTAAAGGAGATGAAGGAATATTTTTAGGATATTCTACCAAGAGCAAAGCATACAAATATTTGAATAAGGTTACAAATAAGATTATTGAAAGTACTAATGTTCGTGTTGATGAGTTTGATGACAGGAACATAGAGGATAGTAGAAAGGAACTGGAAGATTACAGTAGATTCACTTACATTGAACTTCCTAAGTATGAACCGAAACTGCAACCTATGATAACTGGTCCTCAGGCAAACAATGCTGAACAACAGGAAGAGGAAACCGACGAACAAAATGGAGCTGTCGAGCAAGCTAATGAACCTGAACAGGATGAGCAAGAAAGAAGAGATAGAATACTATCTAGATTTTTTTAGGATACGTCATCCTGAGACACAATTTATTGGAGACAGACAAGCTGGAATGCAAACTAGGAGCAAAACAAGACAAGGTACATGCTTAGTTTGTGAATTTGAACCGAAAACTATGAAAGTTGCATTAGAAAATGAGGAATGGATTAATGCAATGACTAAGGAAATTGAGAAGATAGAGAAGAACAAGACTTGGAGTTTAGTACCCAAACCAAAGGACAAAAAAATTATCGGTACTAAATGGATATTCAAAAATAAGCTGAATGAGAATGGAGAAGTTACAAGAAATAAAGCTAAATTGGTATGCAAGGGATATGCACAGGAAGAAGGCATTGACTACGGTGAAACATTTACACCTGTTGCTAGATTAGGAGTCAGAATGCTACTTGCATATGCTGCACACAAGAAATTTATAGTCTATCAAATGGATGTGAAGTCAGCATTTTTGAATGGTATTCTTGAAGAAGAAGTCTTCATAGAACAACCGGAAGGGTTTGTTGATCCAAACAAAAAAGACATGGTATGTAGATTACACAAATCTTTATATGGTTTGAAGCAAGCACCAAGTGCATGGTATGAAAGACTACATACTTATTTTCTAAGTATTGGATTTTTTAGAACAAGTGAAAACAACAATCTGTATATGAAAGGTAATACTGATGACACTATTCTTATTGCTGAAATATTTGTGGATGATATTATTTTTGGAGGACAAGATCATGTATGCAAAGCCTTTTCTGATGAAATGCAAAAAGAATTTAAAATATCTATGTTCAGAGAGATTAAATTCTTTCTAGGACTACAAGTGATTCAGTAGAGTGATTTGATATTCATCACACAATCTAAGTACATAAAAGAAGTATTGAAGACATTTGGCATGGAAGATGCTAAACTTGTGGGAATACTGATGGCTACTAGATGCAAACTGACAAAGGAGGATGAAACTACTAAGGTAAACTAGACACTTTACCGATCCATGATTGGTAAACTTATGTATGTAGTTCATAGTAGACCAGACATAGCACATGTTGTGGGGATAGTTGCTAGGTTTTCTGCAAACCCTAGAGAGTCACACATGATAACTACTAAAAGAATCTTGAGATATTTGAAAAAGGAAAAAGATTATGGCATTTGGTATTTGAAGGAAGGAAAGTTTGAATTGAAAGTTTATACCAATGCTGATTGGGTTGGAAATTTGGATAATAGAAAAAGCACCACCAGAGGAGCATTTTCTTTGGTGAAAGACTTGTAACATGGACAAGTAAAAAGAAAGCCTGTATTTCTCAATCAACTACAGAAGCAAAGTATGTTGTTGCTGCTATAAATTGCTCAAACATGGCATATATCAAGCAAGTGTTGGAAGGAATGAATGAGGTAATCACTGACCCAGTGATTATATACTATGATAACACCAGTGCTATTAACATTTCAAAGAATCTTGTGATGCACTCGAAGACAAAGCATATATCTATTAAGTATCATTACTTAAGAGAACAAGTGCAGGAGAAGAAAGTGAAGTTAGAATTTGTTACATCTAAGGAACAAATTGTAGATATTTTTACAAAGCCTCTACCGAGGGACACATTTGAATACTTGAGGACTAGACTTGGGGTCCGTCCCCTATCTATCAATCACTAAGGTGATCTGGATGTTGCATCAGCCTATTTTTGTTAGAAGATCATTCATGTTGATGCAACATAGTTCACACTTTGAATCATGTTCAAGGTTGTGATTAAGTTTGAAGAACTAGAACAGATTGAGATTTCAGTATTCAGAGATACAGAGAAGTTGATGAATAGTAAAGAGTTACTTGGCTGTCAATAGAGCTATTTGTTTATTTGTTTCTTTGGAATTGTTGTCAAAGGGAGAGATAAACAAAGGGAGGGAAACAGTAACAGTAACCGATGAGAACTATCTATGGGAGAGACAATCAGAAGCAGAAACAGGAGAACTAAAAAGAGCACATCTGATGACAAGCATCAAAGCTTTACAAATGTTGAGTAACGTAGTGATTAAACATATTAAGTCTATTTGAATTACAACATTTGTTTATAGAGTTGTAGAATACATTTTTGGTATGTGTATGATACATTTCATATTACTTGAGTTTCCATCAATGCCAAAGGGAGAGATTTATGAACTACAACTGATTTGGAACTAGAATGAAAAATCTGTAATTCAAGATTACTAAGGAGTTGGTGATTAGCTAATGCAAGATGATTAAATTAGTTTTATGTTGTCATTGATGTCAACTAAGCTTGACAATAATTATCTTGTAAGTTACTATACCAACACATCTGAAGAAAGGTGGATAAGATGAAGAATAGAGAAATTTACATAAGGAAGATGTACATGTCAGATGAGGATAAAGAACACATTGAGTAACTTGTTGATGAGTCTATGACTTCAAGGAATCAACTTCATTATGTTGCATTCATCTATAATGAAGAATAGACCTGAAAGACACAAAGCAATGTTGTTGGTAAACTAAAGCATTTTAGTATACACCGATAGAGTGTAGTGTATACTGAGCACAGTATTAATCGAGCATGTGTTCACCGATGCATTTCTTTGTTAATCGACGAAGATAGAATGAAATTAAATGATCAGTTTAGCTGATAAAGTGATGAGCTAGAAAGTGTATGATCTCGAGGTAACATATAATGTTTGTTATGAAGATCCACGACTAACATAAATCAGAAGGATCTAACAAAGCAGATTGAAATGAGTTATTTACACATCAACCAAGGAAGTCTAAAGGAGAAAAATCAATGGAGATGATTAAGCGACAAAATCCAATGGAGGAAAAGAAAATGTTTTACATGTCTATATAAGGGACTAAAGTTTCACTATGAAATGGATGCTGGAAGAAGAAGAAGCTGCAAAATTATCGCGAGAAGGTTTCATGCATTCTGATCATATTGGTTATTGAGAACCGAGTTGCAGAATAGTTACCGAGCTACAAAGAGCAATTACCAACGGATAGTAAGTAAACACAGTATTGAATTTGAAGTGATATATTGATCAGGAGGATTTGTATGAGAAAAATATAGATTTGTAATCTACAATTGAAGTTGTAATAAGATAGATCAACTACTGTTACATATTTAACCATTGTACATAGTCAAATCTCTTAACCAAGTGGACTTAGAAAGTCTTATGATGTATCATTCATTAGAGTGAACATTGTTATCCTGTCAACCCTAGAGTGACTGCTGGTTGGATGATAACTTCTAGTCTAAAATCCTCTAACAAGGTCACACCTAATAGTGTGTTTGTAACCTTTAATAGGGTTGGGTCTTCACCGACCTCACTTTAGAAGAGTGAACATTTTTGGGTTGCCGGTCCCAGGTGGTTTTTCCCTTCACAGGGTTTCCACGTTAAATCTCTTATGTTATGTGTTGATTGTGATATTTGTTTGTTATCATAATTTTCATATTGCATATTAGATTTGATCGGTAATTACTATAAGTTTAGAATTGACAATCGGTAAAAAACACAGACAATGAAAGTAATTTTGTTTACAGAGCAGCCAGAATTAAAGTATTTGTTTTGAATTATACATTTTGATTTGGGATAGTGTTTAACTGATTCACCCCCCTCTCAGTTATTCCAAAATTTATATCAGTATTTAATCAGATGTTTTTATGAAACATGAATATGCATTTGGATCTTTAATGTTTTGAAGGGAAACATGTTATTTATCTCTCAAGAATTATAGCATTTTTGAAGACCATTGATTAAACTCATCCTATTAAATTTAGATGTATTGATAAGTCTGATTACACATTTCATGATCTGATAAATTTTTTTTGAGAAGGCTTGCATAATTTGGTATAATTTGGTGATGTAAAAGAATCAGTATGAGAGATAAGAAAAGAAGTGAATCCTGCTTAATGTTTTCAACTTGGAGTTGAAATCTTGTTTCATGATTTGTATTGTAATAGAGATGATCCTCTAATTTTGTATTTCATTTACTCATCTTGGAATTTGGTGCTTCAGGTGTAAGGGATTGGTGCTCCTTGAAATCGGTGTTTCAAAAACAGGGTGTTGGTGTGTCCCAGAGTTGTAGTTCTAAAAGATTTTCCCAAGAGGCTAATAAAATTTTAGATTCAAAGTGGTTTTTATCCTAAGGGGCTTTCAACTATAAATATTGTGTACTATGTTCTTTTTACATATCTTGTTCATATTTCATAAGTATATGTTATAATTGTAAAAGTTAAAATTGTAAAGTTGAAAAGAACAAGTTTTAAGCAACCACTTATTCACCCCCCCTCTCAGTGGTGTTTGTATTCCAACACTTTGTACTTTATTTCTCTTATCTCATCCTTGTCAGTCCTATTAGGGCATCTTGCTGCAATATGGCCAACTTTTTTACATGAAAAATAGATTATAAGAACTTTATATTTCCCTTTTCCTATTTTTAGCTTTCTAGACATAAAAGATCATCTAGATCTTCATTAGAAGTGTCACTATCACTATCACTATCACTTTTAAAACACTTTTCTTTTTCCTTCTTAGACTTATGTAGAACCATTTGTGACTTGATTATAGATTCAACATTAGGAACAATGTAGTTATCATAATTAGATAGTTCAAAAGCAGTAAGCTTACCAATAAGACTTTCCATAGTTAGAACATTTCCAGGGTTACATCTTGATTTTTGTATTGTAGAAATTATGATAACATAGATAGGAAGAAAAGTTCTCAATACTTTACCAATAACAGTTTCATCATCAATGTTCCCATTAGCTTCTCTAATAGAATTCACTACCTCCTTAATTCTACTACAATACTGAGCAATATTTTCACTTTCTTTTATTTTCATTTCATGAAACTTAGATGTGAGGCCTCACCCCAACCTATCATAGCATTAATGATTTGTTCACACTTTTGACACTTCATATTTTGATACATTGATGCACTTTGACTATCCTGACAGAGACTCGAGATATTATGTTTTATGATGACGATTATATGGATTACATTGTGATGTGGATTAGAACCAAGGATATGTGGTTAATTTTGATTATGCATGTTTTGTTATGTGAATTGATGGGAAGAATTGATCATGATTAGATGTGATAATTTCATGGATGATATGTTATGATGTTATGGAGTTATTATGTTCAAACATTATTGAATGGAAAATTGTAATTTAGAATTAAATTTTGTTTATTGACTTATGTTGCTAATTATGATTGAATATGTATATTTAATGTTATTTTATTACCTTGGACTACTGATGCTCGAGTTTAGTGTGTAGGTAAGAGAACCATGGAATTTTTTAGAGAATCAGTAACCAACCATTGTACAAACTGTAAAGCCAAGGTTGAGCCTAATGAAGAGGTTCAAACCTCGTCGTATAGTGACTTAATTCGTAACCGTAAAATTGTATGTGTGTGTGGACGTTTCTCTAAGTAATTAGTAACATGTCGATGTGGTGTTATGTCATTTTACAGTGTCACTTGACACTTGTTATGTGTTTATGTAATGACATGTTCACTAAAGTTGGCAATCTAAACCTAAGCCTAACTAACTTTTAGGAACCTAATTAGTTCCTTGTTGGGATACTTGTAATTTCCACCAACTTAATTATTTAAATTCCAATCTCTTCTCTAGCCACTTTTAGAATCCAAAAAGAGGTCCTAAGGGTCATAGTTTGCATAAATTAAGCACCTAAGTCTTAGGGGTATGGGTTAGGGAGTTTTTTAACATGTCCATAACCCCCTAGTGGCTTGGGTGACCTATTTTATAATCCATTTCCCAAAAGATATAAAATTTGATGAAGTTTTGACCCTTACCCAACCCCCACTCTTCCTTCCAATCAGACAATTAAGAGGGGAGACAATATGGAAGACCAAGGACTTGGTGTAATGTCACAATTAATGCTAATAGTTGAGTACATTTTAGAGGCCTTTTTAGTGGGATGGGAGAGACTTAGTGGGTGTTCACCCACTCTCTATTTTTAGAGATATTAGGATTTTGGAGAAAGAAAGGAAAAGGAATTGGGAGCTCTTTTCAACATTCATTTACCATAACACATGGGCAAGGTTGGTCTCCATTGCCATGAAATGCATTTACTATTCTTTGTTGCAAATAGATTTGTATTTTCATCTTCTCTTGCATATGTTCATGTGATTGTGTTGTTATTTGTATGGGAATGAGATTTTGGGTTTGAATCCTTGTTATGGTTTTTTTCTTGTTTTGAATATGGGAGTTTTTGCGAAGGGTGTAATGGCATTACTCACCCGTGGATAGGGAAGAAGTGGCCATGTATGGGTGAAGGGGTTAGTTCGACTCTATGGTAGTGTAGAGTCTCTTCTCATGGAAAGAAGAGGGAAGAAATGCAAGGTGTATGGGCCCTTGTATGCCAATGCTTCTTGATCTCACTTTTGGGGAGATAAGGAGAAGATTTGTTGGAAGAATGTATGTGAATCTAGCCTTGAAGAGGCATGTTATTTGATTATTTGTTGAAAGAAAGTATGTGTAATCTAGCCTTGAAGAGGCATGTTATTTGTTTGTAGCATTTGACATTCTCCTACATGGAAGATCCACCTTCACCCTTGTATGGGTTCATGTTGAATCCATTTGTGCAAGCCTTGGGAGGGTGTTCTTGTTGTTGTAATCATATTTTTTTTTGTGGAGGTGTGATTGTCACCCGTTGGTTATTGATTCTCCTAGCTCGGGGGTGGTCTCTTGGAGACCTAGGATGGGAGGTGAGCTTCCCATGGTTCTATCTTTTGTTCTTTTGCAGATTTTTGGAGTCAAGATCTTGTGGAGAAAGCTTGGAAGTTTCTTCATTTTGGGTGGTTGTGTGATGACAACCCTATTGTTGTATTGTAAATTCTCTTGTAATGAGATTGATCTCCTTTGTTGAAAGTTGTAATGCATCTCTGTTTCTTTGGGCCATTGTGAAGATGTAATGGAGAGAAGTTTTGTCATCTCCTTTGAACTTTCATTGAGTGTTACTATCCATTTGTATTGCCTTGGTTGTAAATGTGAAGACTTCTCATTCTTGTAGTATATGTATTTGTAATTGAAAGAGATTTATATTATGAATAGGATAGATCAATACTTTCATACTATTGTAACTCTATTTCTTGCAAAAAGAGAAGTTATTCTTTCATTTCAAATATGATTTCTCAAAGCTGATAGAATAGATAATGAAATAATTTCTTGAGATTATATACCTTGGTTGATTATGAACTTAGTATACTGTCTAATGTATATTGTAACTTTCATAATCATATTAACCAATCTCTATTTGAGCAAAATCTCATTTAAATCCTCAAAAATTGAAGCATGAAACAATGAACAAATGAACATGTTAGCATCTCATACAACTAATAATCAAACCATAATCTTCCTTGTATAATACACTAATAATTAATTTATAAACTACTTAATACAATGCAATAAAGAAAATTATCAAATTTAAACTAATAGACTACTCATATCAAGCAAGAAAGTTGAGAAAATAAAACTATGGTAAAATAGCTCTTCCCAATTTTTAAAGAGAAAAATACTCTCTGAATTTTGTATGGGAAAGAAATAATTCTCCTTCCCACATAAAATATTCCTTTCCCATTTCATTAAGTCATTTTAATTATAATTTAAATACACTATAACCTAGATGAGAGTAGCTAATCTCCTAAGTATTCTATGTGGTTAGCTAAGCAATTTAGACCTAAAATAATTAAAGAAATGCCTGTCATCTATCCCACTTGAGTGAACGTGGGCCCCACTTAAAACTCTCTCCCTTGCTATGCGTAGGCTGCTAAGGGATGACATGACAACATAAATATTTTATCTCCTAAGTCAATCTTTCCACTCCTCGCGTGATTTCCTGGCTCTTGTTTAAGTCTGACAAGTAATAAATGGGACTTGACATGTTTTTTCTTTACGTAGGGTCTTCTTACTGCATCCAATGCCATTTAGTGGGCCCATACTTCAAGAGTTCCATGTGTGTGTTGACTTGTTTCCTAAGCTGCCTCCTTCCTTGTCTACATGAGCCTCTTTATCTTGGGATCAAGTTGAAAATGTTGATGGGACCCAAACTCTCATGTCACCATCAAAACACTCCTCCTTGCATACCTACGTAAATTCCTTGTGTTTGCTGCAAATTAAATGGGGGATATGTTGGTGGGACCCCAAACTTTCCCTAAGCTATCCTCTTATTCCATAAACCAATGCATACAAGGTAAGATAGCATTTGATAGGATTATATATTAAGTTTTAATTGCTGCTCATATTAGGATTATATATTAAGTTTTAATTGCTGTTCATATATTAATTGCTGCTCATATATTAAGTTTTAATTTCTGCTCATCTTAAGATTAGTAAACAAGATTATAGATTAGTAAGTTTAGCAAGTTAGAGTAATAGGTTAGTAGGATGAATTAATTAGTAGAATAGGGATTAGTAGGTTAAGAGACTAGGACTAATTTTGGGATTTGTCATATTCTTATTAGCTGTTAATCTTAGTTTTAGTTATTAATTTTATTTGGTGCCTAATAATTTTAGTTGTTATCTAGTGGATTTAGTGTTAATATGACACTAATATGATTAGTAGATTAGTGGTTTGGTGTTAATATCACTTATATGTTATTAACCTTATTTTGTGATTAAAACTCATTGTTACTAAAATTATTTAGAAATGGGATTTGTTTTAACATATTCTCTACATATAAAATTAATTATTATTAGGAGATTATGATTGAAGTGTTTAATCTTTATCAACTTGATAAATTAGTGATCCAGTTCATCGTAAATTGTTAATTAGAAATATGATCTAATGGTTTAATTTGTTTAAGTAAACTAATGTTATAAGTAGGTTATTTGGACTAGTAGGTGAGATTATATGGATTAGTAGCATATATTGCTTAGTTTAAGTTTAAAATTTGAGATAGGGCTTAATGTTAATTTGTTAGTCTCAATATGTAATCAATTGGTTATTAAGTAATAAGGTTTTTGTTTAGGATGGAGAGGTTTGTAAGTTAGGAGATTTCTCTTAGATTTGATAAGTTGAGTATTTTAGTTAATAATTTAACTTAAGGTTGTTAATATTTCTCTCACACTATTAGTATGAAAATTAGGAGTTAAATATGGATAGACTAGTAAGTTGATGGGATTTTTGGATTGATAGATTAGGGTTTAATTGAGGTTTGACATAAACCCCTTAGATGATAATTATACTTATTAGTCTCTAACTTTATTTTGGTGATTAATGAAGTTGATTAGTAATTGATGACATTATTGATCAGACTTAAATAGTAATGTATCAGTGTATTTAATAGTTTTATTGTTTACGAGTTCGAACTCAACTAGTAATGCAATATCTTATGAAGCTAAGAGTTATTTCAGTCATTGGTTAATTAGAGTCATGAGGTCATCAATATTAATTAGTCGAAGTCTAATGTGTTAGACTTATTCAAGGATAAATCAAATTAATGTTATAGTTCACTTTATTCAGATTCTAAATGATATGCACTTGAGTATTAATTAGTAATTTAGTTGGTTTTAGATGATACAGTCGACTTGTCATTGATTAGTAGGAGTTTGGATTATCAAATTGATAAACCTTAAGTAACCTCATGTTACTATAAGGTGCTTAGTATGTGTCGAGGGTGGTAGTATAACTTACAGCCATTGTACGATTAGATAGCATTGTATTCTTAATAACACTATTTGGTTCATTATCAAAGTCCAGTTGTAATTCAATTGTTAATGTAATCATCCCATGAGCCCTCACCATAGGATTAGATATCTTATAGATTGAATTGAACCCTTGTAAAAAAAAAATTGTTGTGGTTAGTTGGTTATTTTTTTTTTGGGCATGACAAACCTTACATCTCAAACTTTTAGATTTGTATCTTAGTACATTTGTATCTCCACCATAGATAGTTGCAAGAGTGTCCCACATTTGCATTGAATTAGTACAGTTCTTGATATTTTCAAATTCAGGATAGCTTAGGGAAGATGCAATCTCCAACATTGCTTGATTGTGATAATTTTTTTCTTTAATCTCCTTGGCAGTCAAAGGTGAAATAGGTATAACATAGTCATTTTCCACAGTATTTTGCTAAATAACCAATACCAGCTAGGTAGAATTTTATCAAACTCTACCACATAGGGAAGTTCTCTTTGTTCAGCGTCGGTACCTCCTTTTTGTACATCTTGATCATTAGCTTCAAGTAACTTTATAATTTTCTCTATAAGCATCAAAAAATTTGATACCAATTGTCATAATGATTTTAGAATAATCGAGAGTGGGGGGGAATCAGTTATCCCCAGGTCCATATGTAGCAATTGAACTTTCTAGTACTTCAACAAAATCAGATCTAATCAACAATTCAACTCAGTCTCTATAGCATATATAAGAAACATATAACATGTAGTCCACTGTCCAAAAGTAATTAACTTGCAAAATATGAAGTTTTCAACAACAATCACATCAAAATCATTCACATAAGTATAACACTAGGATTTATAGTGGAAACCCAATTTGGGAAAAACCACTTTGTAACATGCTACTGATTTTCACTCTTCTGAAGTGAGCTCTGTGAGAAGCCAACCCAATTAAAGGTTTACATACACACTGTTAGCTGTGACCCTATTAAAGGATTTAAAACACTGTCAAAAGTGGTCTAGTTAGAGGACTTAAGAACATTCCATTAGAATGTCACATTGATTAAATGATTTATACAATGACTATTAGGTCAACCTTGATTAAAGGATTTAGGCTGATATAATGGTTAGAAAGTAATAGTAAGTTCTGATCTAAAAAATATACAAGTCACTTTGCAAATATAGATCCATTTCTTACATATGCTAATTTACTAACAGACCTTCATTTCCATCTCCATCTCTGATCTTCTTGGTATTCGCTTTAAGAAATCACAACTTTTTTCACCTCCTTCACAATTTCACCTTCAGCCTTCCTCTTAGACTCATCAGTCAATAACATCAACCTCTTCTTCTCTCTCTCTTTAACCTTACAATTAGGTTATCCTTATACCTCCTTGATCAAGTAGATCAATCCCTTATCACTTAATCTCCTCCGTAGATCTTAGGTTTAGGTCAAATTCATCGAATCCTTCCATCATTATGTTCTCCACCATTTGCTTCTAGATACATATCTAAAATTCTCTTTGAATCTATAATAAAATAATTTACAATGCATTAAATGTTGCATACAATTGATTAATAATGTCTTGACACATTTTACATATCCCAAGAATTCAACTGTGTTAGCTGAGATCCTCAATTATTTCTCCAAATTGTAAATTACTGACACTCGGTCAATACTGTGTTTATCTCCTTGGTCATCACTATATATCTCAGTCATGACTAAAAATTGTCTTCCTTGGCAAACACTATCTTTTCTCGATAATTTCTTATTGGTCAACAATTACTAATGTTTGGTCAACACTAGCTTTACTCGGCATATACTAGCACTTGATCAACACTAACATGCCTCGGCTTACACTAGATTTCTTCACTTTTACTTGGTTAAGCCTACATTACCAGTCTTTCTTCTTACTAGATAAACAACACATTACCTTGTCAATGTTCCAACTAATCAAGTACCCATTGAAGTATCACATAACTCAACCTTTCTTTAGGTCCTCTTGTTATTTCCTCTTTTCAAATCATCTTCATCAATCAGAACATATGGTACTATCCTAGATAGAAACTATCTTACTAGTTAAGGTTTGATATTTATAACAATATAATAATTGTTCCAATTATAGTTACCAACAATCCGTCTCCTTGGCATTGATGTCAACACCACAAGAATAATACATTATTTACCAAATGATCTAAAATCTCTATGTATTAGATTTTTATTAATATCCTTAGCTTCATTCCAATTCACAACTTTTTCTTTGCCTGATCGCTTACTCAATTACTCCATCTAAATCTTTTTTGTATCTCTCCCTCAGGTTTCATTGAATCTTCTTCCTTAGTGTTGTATCACTCCATTTATTTTTATTGAATCTTCTCCCTATTTGAGAACAATCCCAAAGCTTGTATCTATTACTTACATCTTTACCACGTAGATGTCTTTGTGTCAATTTTTTATGATGTATACTCCCTTTGTCATCTTTCTTATGAGTGATTATCATCTCTTCTTTACTTCTCACAACTCTAGGAAACTCTTAAAGTGTGACCTTTTCTGCATCAATTTGTCAAATATTCTATTTAGCACATTTGATGTAGTGCTCCTATTTTACTAGGCAACATTAGTTAGGGAATCACCCCTACTTTACCTCTAATATATTTATGAGCATCTTTAGGTAAATATTTTATGAATATATCTTCTAATTGTTCCTTTGTATTCACATATTCCAATCTCCCTTCTTTGTCTTGAACTAGTTCTCTCAAGTAATGATACTTGATATAAATATGGTTAGTCTTACTGTGTATCACTGGATTCTTTGATATATTAATAGCACTTGTGTTATCACAAAAAATAACAACCAGCTCAGTGATTTCCTCCACTCCTTTTAAAAATTACTTAATCCACACTAGATTTGAACAATTTACTATTGTTGGACTACATACTCAGCTTCTGCTATAGATTGGGAAATGTAGTTCTATTTCTTGCTTGTCCAGGAGACTAATCTCTTTCCTAGAAAGAATGCTCCACCACTTGTACTTTTTCTATCGTCAACATTCTTAGCCCAATCTGCACCAGTGTAACTCTCATTTCAAACTTGTCATTCTTCTTGTAATATAATCTATAATCCATTGTTCCTTTCATATATCTCAATATTCTTTTCACTACCATCATATGATTTTCCTTAGGATTGACATAAAATCTTTCCACAATCCCAATTGCTAGGACAATATTTGGTCTATTGTGAACAACATATTATAGCTTTCCAATCATAGATCTATACAAGGTTTGATTCACTTCAGCTGTATCATCAGTTTTAGATAGTTTCTATCCAGTAGCCATAAGAGTACTTACTGGTCTAGAATCCTCCATACCAAAAATTTTTAGTATCTCTTTGACATATTTAAATTGAGTAATATAGATAAATTTCTTCATTTGATAGACTTGCAAACCAACAAATAATTTGATCTCACCAAACATAGACATTTCAAATTTAGTTTGCATCTCATTTGAAAAGTTTTGATGTAGGGCATCTTGTCCTCCAAATATGATATCATCAACAAAGATTTCAGCTAAAAAAATCCCTTTACCAATTTTAGTATTCATATACACATTGTTGTTATCATTTGTCCTTGAAATTCTAATCTTTATCAAATAATTATGTAGTCTCTCATACCATGCTCTAGAGGCTTGTTTCAATCCATACAGTTCCTTATGCATCTTGCAAACTATAATCCTCTTGCTTGGGTTAATAAATCCTTCTGGCTATTCAATGTATAATTCTTATTCCAATATCCCATTTAGAAATGCAGACTTGACATCCATATGATATACTTTGAATCCTTTATAAGATGCATATGCAAGTAGAGTCCTTACTCCTTCTAATCTTGTAACAGGGGAAAATGTCTCCCCATAGTCAATTTCTGCTTCTTGTGCATACCCCTTGCATACCAATCTATCTTTGTTTCTAGTAAATTCTCTGTGTTCATTTAGCTTGTTTTTGAATACCCATTTTGTTCCAATAACATTCTTGTCTTCTGGTCTCGGCACTAGAGTCTAAGCATTATTCTTTTCTATCTACTCTATTTCTTCATTCATGGATTGTATGTAATCATCATTCTCTAAAGAATCTTTTACTTCTTTAGGCTCAAACTCACAAAGTAAGCATGCATGATCTTTCAACTGACTTCTTTTCATGATTCCAGATTCTTTATCTCTAATGATTTGTTGAGGCTTGTGATTTCTTCTCACATACTTAGCCAATGTAGGTTCAGATTTATTTTCTCCATGTTCTAGATCTTCAGGCTCATCTTTAAAATTATTTTCTTCTTCTTCTGATTGCTTGACAACATCCTCCTAATGCTTGACAACATCCTCTTGATGCTTGACATTACCTATCCATGACTCTACATCTCGTTCGGGTGTATTAATTGCCTCACTTTCTTCCATGTATACAAAAGCTCTGTAATCTTCAGGTTCTTTCTTGTGCTCAACTTCATTTCTTTCTACATATGCATCAACTCTAACCTTTTCACTTTCCACAATTTTGTTAGTGTTAGAATTCCAACACTTATAAGCTTTTCTCTTAGTGGAATATCCTAGGAATATATCTTCATCACCTTTTGTATCAAATTTTCCATTGCTATTGTCTTTTAGTATATAGCATTTACTCCCAAAGACTCTAAAATATTTCACATTAGGTGCATATCCATTGCATAACTCAAAAGGAGTAGCATTTGTACCTTTCTTGATTTGTACTTGGTTCAAGGTATAAACAACTATACTTAAAGATTCTCTCTAGAACTTTTGTGCAACATTCTTCTCTATCATCAGTGTTCTAGCACAATCCATAATTTACCTATTTCTTCTTTCTATTGTACCATTCTATGGAGGTGTCCTCAGTGAAAACATCTGTCTCTTTATTCCTCTATCATTGCAAAACATATTGAGCTCATTTGATATAAACTCTCCACCTCTGTCAGATCTCAAATATTTTAAGATTTTACCTGTTTATTTTATAACTTTTGCCAAATACCACTTAAAAATTGAAATGCATCCATTTTCTCCTTTAAAAATATTACAGACATCATTCTAGAATAGTCATCAACAAATAGAATGAAATACTTATCACCACAATAATATTATATACCCATAGGTCCACAAAGTTTAGTATGAACCAATTCCAAAATATTGTCAAAAGTATATGTCTTGCTCTTAAAACTAGACTTTGTCATTTTTCCCAATTGACACTGTTTACACATCACATTATCAAGTTTCTTCAATCTTGGAAAACCTCTAACTTTCTTATTTTTACTAATATTTACTAGATTGTCAAAATTCACATGACATAGCCTCTAATGCCATAACCATACATCATCAAATTATGCAAACAAACATGCTCCTTCAGATAGGTATAGATAGAACAAATTTCCTCTTGTCTGTTCTCCACTTCTAATTAGTTCACCAGTGGCATTAAATATTTTAGCCTTTATGTGATGAAATTCTGCTCGGTAACCAATGTCATTGAGCTGTGTAACACTCAACAAATTATAATTAATACCTTAAACCCAATAAGCATTTTCACATTTGATCTTATCAGTCAATCTAATTGCTCCTTTTCTTCTCACAGGACATGGTGCATCATTGTGATATTGCTATTAGGATTTAACTGTGATGGTGCATCATTACCAAACTTAACACTTCTACATTTGTAATGATCTAGGGCCTCAAACTTAATTTTATCACCAGTCATGTGATGTGGAAAACCACTATCAATAATCCATTTATCACCTTTACTCACATAAGAAATAAGTGCAATTTTATCATCTTCATCAGAATCATCTTTCATAGAAACATAAACAACTTCTATATCACATTCATCAGATTTACTAGTTTCATTGTCAGTTTCCTCTTCAACAATATAACAAGAATTCTTACCTTTGTCTTTGTAGGCTCTGTACCTTTAGTGATATTTTTCATTTCTCTTCTCTTTGTACTTTCTTTCCCTTATCTCATCCTTGTCATTCCTATCAGGGAATCTTGTTGCAATATGACCAACTCTGTTACATGAAAAACAAATTATAGGAAGTTTACCTTTATATTTCCCTTTTCCTCTTTTTAGCCTTCTAGCGATAAGTACCTCAAGATCATCTAGATCTTCATCATAAGTGTCACTATCACTATCACTTTTCACACACTTTTCTTTTTCCTTCTTAGACTTATGTAGAACCATTTGTGACTTGAATGCAGATTCAAGGGTGAACCCACAATAGTGGATTACACTTCTTAGCCTGAATGTACACTGAACTCTACATTTTGAGAAAAACTTTCAGATTCGGATGCATATTGCTGTTGAACCACTCAAAATCGGAGGATGAAGTAAATTAGAGTCTTTTAGGATTTTCTGTCTAGATTCTAAATATTTTTTTTGAATTTATTTGAATACTTTTTTCTTTCTCCCACAAAAACTTGTATGGTGCTGAAAATGTCATTTTCAAATAGTAACACTATTTTCATAGAGCATAACATTTTTTGTAAAATAGATATGAATGCTATTCTTTTGAATTTAGTTTTGTAACATCCATATAGAGGGAATGCAATTGGTTTGATGACATTATCACTATTATTTCATATTTTATTAATTTTTGAAGTTGACTAAACCAAAATTTTGACGTACCTTGATTACATAGCTTATAACTTATTGTGTATTTATGAAATTTCAATTATTATTTTTTAATAGAAAGTAGACTCGAATACGAAGGGCACTGTTATTTTTCAAAAAAATAATTCCTTGTTTTATTATTTTTCATTGAACGTCAAACTCAGAGGTTTATATTTGATAAAAAACCTACATTCATTTAACATCAAAAACCATACACATAATAAATTTAAAAATAGTCAAATATATAATCCTTAGAAAGCTAGTTCTACGTACTTGTTGTATGCAAAAGGACGTCTTCTTATTCATCCATTTGATTAGCGCACTTGAGGCCCAAAGCCATGAAATTCTTAGAATTTCTTCAAAACTTGGAACCATGGCCCAAACTAGCCACTTTCGATCGAAAGTACTTTCTATCAAAAGTACTCTGCCAAAAAATGCAAAATTTAGTCATTACTAAGCTAGTTTTGATCAAAAGTCATTTAGTTTTGATAGAAAGTCAAGTTTGACTTTTGATAGAAACCTATGTCAGCCTTTTTGGTGGCATTTCCAATTAATAAGAATTAGGTATAAATAAATAAATATTTTTTTCATTTCATAAATCTGAAAGTTGTAAAATAATTCCCATTTAGGAGAAGGAAGACATTTTGGCACGAAATAATTTTCTATGTTGTGATGGGAAATAAAAAGATAAGGCTAAACAAAAGTACACGACATTATTCAGAAGAGACTGAACAAAGACTACATGAAGAATCATGAAAAAGATATCATCATCGGAAACAAGGTATGTCTAAGATGTCTCTAGATAGATATTTAAGTTGATGGTCAAGACTTGTCTTAATGTTCATGCAAATGTGATATTGGAGGTCTATTAGACTTAACTAGACCTAACTGTAGACCTATTTGGACAAATAGGACTTATTAGGACTAATTATGACCTATTCTAGGACTAATAGGACCTATTATGACCCAATTAGAATTAATGAGAACCAATTAGCAACTAATTAGACTCAATTAGAGTCAATTATGACCTATTAAAACACAATTAGACTCAATTATAATAAATTAGCACCTAATTAGACTCAATTAGGACTAATTATACCCAATTAGGACTAATTAGAACTAATTAGAACCAAATAGTAGCTAATAGGAGCCATTTGGACTAATTAGGACCTAATAGGACCTATTTGGACCTATTAGGACTTATTATGACCTATTAGGACCTATTAGGACTAATTAGGACCTAATAGGACCTATTAGGACTAATTAGGACCTATTAGGACCTATTAGGACCTATAAGAACCTAATTAGGACCTATTAGGACCTATTAGAACCTAATTAGGACCTATTAGGACCTATTAGAACCTAATTAGGACCTATTAGGACCTATTAGGACCTATTAGAACCAATTAGACTCAATTAGACTCAATTAGACTCAATTAGAACCAATTAGGACCTAATATGACCTATTAGAACCAATTAGGACCTAATTAGACTCAATTAGATCCAATTAGACTCAATTAGAACCAATTAGGACCTAATAGGACCTATTATGACTAATTAAGACCTAATAGAACCTATTAGGACCCAATAGGACCTATTACGACGCAATAGTCCACCTAATAGGACCTAATAGGACCTATTAGAACCAAATAGCCCCTAATTAGACTCAATTAGAACCAATTTAGACCTAATATGACCTATTAGAACCAATTAGGACCTAATTAGACACAATCAAAACTAATTAGGACCTAATTAAATGCAATTAGAACCAATTAGATCCAATTAGACTCAATTAGATCTTATTAGAACTAATTAGGACCAATTAGGACCAATTAGGACCAAATAGGGACCAACTAGACTCAATTAGGACCAACCAGACTCAATTATGACCAATTAGGAACAAGTAGGACCTATTAGATTCAATTATGACCTATTAGATTTAATTATACTCAATTAGGACCAATTAGGACCTAATATGACCTATTAAACTTAATTAGGACCAATTAGACTCAATTGTGACCAATTAGGACCTAATATGGACCAATTAGGACCTAACATGACCTATTAGACTCAATTAGGACTAATTAGACTGAATTAGGACCAATTAGGACATAATATGGACCAACTAGACTCAATTAGGACCAACTAGACTCAATTAGGACCAACTAAACTCAATTAGGACCAATTAGGACCTAATTAGGACCTATTAGATTCAATTATGACCTATTAGATCCAATTAAACTCAATTAGGACCAATTAGGACCTAATATGACCTATTAGACTCAATTAGGACCAATTAGACTCAATTAGGACCAATTAGGACCTAATATGGACCAATTAGGACCTAACATGACCTATTAGACTCAATTACAACTAATTACACTTAATTAGGACCAATTAGGACATAATATGGACCAACTAGACTCAATTAGGACCAACTAGACCCAATTATGACCAATTAGGAACAATTAGGACCTAATTAGGACCTATTAGATTAAATTATGACCTATTAGATCTAATTAGACTCAATTACAACCTAATATGGACCAATTAGGACCAATTAGGACCTAACATGACCTATTAGACTCAATTAGGACTAATTAGACTCAATTAGGACCAATTAGGACCTAATATGGACCAACCAGACTCAATTAGGACCAACTTGTTGACTTGGTGCTCAACACCTCCTTGGAGATTCGTGACATGGCTTAACTGCCTCTCGTGGATCAAGTTAAATCTGACATTTGTATCAGGTATTGACAGTTTGAGCTTTTGGTGCAATGGTAAATGATTCCAACAATTGGTATTAGAGCCTTGGTTCATGAGTTTGAGTCTCCCTTCAGTGGGTGCTGAGGGGGAGATTGTTGAGTTGGTGGTCAGCACCTCCTTGGAGATTCATGACATGGTTTAACCGTCTCCCGTGGATCGAGTTAAATTTGACATTTGTATTAGGCATTGACAGTTTGAGCTTTTGGTACAACGACAAATGATTCCAACACAACTAGACTCAATTAGGACCAATTAGGACCTAATATGGACCAACTAGACTCAATTATGACCAATTAGGAACAATTATGACCTAATTAGGACCTATTAGATTCAATTATGACCTATTAGATCTAATTAGACTTAATTAGGACCAGTTAGGACCTAATATGACCTATTAGACTCAATTAGGGCCAATTAGACTCAATAAAGACCAATTAGGACCTAATATGGATTAATTAAGACCTAACATGACCTATTAGACTCAATTAGTACAAATTAGACTCAATTAGGACCAATTAGGACCAATTAGGACCTAATATGGACCAACTAGACTCAATTAGGACCAATTAGGACCAATTAGCACCTATTAGATTCAATTATGACTTATTAGATCCAATTATACTCAATTAAGACCAATTAAGACCTAATATGGACCAATTAGGACCTAATGTGACCTACTAGACTCAATTAGAACCAATTAGACCCAATTAGAACAAATTCAGACGTAATATGGACCAATTAGGACCTAACATGACCTATTAGACTCAATTAAGACTAATTAGACTCAATTAGGACCAATTAAGACCTAATATGGACCAACTATACTCAATTAGGACCAGCTAGACTCAATTATGACCAATTAGGACCTAATTAGAACCTATTAGATTCAATTATGACCTATTAGACCTAATTAAACTAAATTAGGACCAATTAGGACCTAACATGACATATTAGAGTCAATTAGGACTAATTAAACTCAGTTAGGACCAATTAGAACAAATTAGGACCTAATATGGACCAACTAGATTCAATTAGGACTAATAAGACTCAATTAGGACCAATTAGGACCTAATATGGACCAACTAGACTCAATTATGACCAATTAGGAACAATTAGGACCTAATTAGGACCTATTAGATTCAATTATGACCAATTAGATCTAATTAGACTCAATTAGAACCAATTAGGACCTAATATGGACAAATTAGGACCTAATCTGACCTATTAGACTCAATTAGGGCCAATTAGACTTAATTGGGACCAATTAGGACCTAATGTGGACCAATTAGGACCTAACATGACCTATTAGACTCAATTAGGACTAATTAAACTCAATTAGGACCAATTAGGACCTAATATGGACCAATTAGGACCTAGCAACCTAACATGACCTATTAGACTCAATTAGGACTAATTAGACACAATTAGGACCAATTAGGACCCAATATGAACCAATTAGACTCAATTAGGACCAACTAGACTCAACTAGGACCAGCTAGACTCAATTAGGACCAACTAGGACCAATTAGGACCTAATATGGACCAACTAGACTCAATTAGGACCAACTAGACTCAATTATGACCAATTAGGAACAATTAGGACCTATTAGATTCAATTATGACCTATTAGATCTAATTAGACTCAATTAGGACCAATTAGGACCTAATATGACCTATTAGACTCAATTAGTTCCAATTAGACTCAATTGGGACTAATTAGGACCTAATATGGACCAATTAGGACCTAACATAACCTATTAGAGTCAATTAGGACTAATTAGACTCAATTAGAACCAATTAGGACCTAATATGGACAAACTAGACTCAATTAGGACCAACTAGACTCAATTAGGACCAATTACAACCAATTAGGACCTATTAGATTCAATTATGACCTATTAGATCCAATTATACTCAATTAGGACCAATTAGGACCTAATATGGACCAATTAGGACCTAATATGACCTATTTGACTCAACTAGACTCAATTAGGACCAATTAGGACCTAATATGGACCAATTAGGACCTAACATGATCTATTAGACTCAATTATGACTAATTAGACTCAATTAGGACCAATTAGGATCAATTAGGACCTAATATGCACCAACTAGACTTAATTAGGACCAACTAGACTCAATTATGACCAATTAGGACCTAATTAGGACCTATTAGATTCAATTATGACCTATTAGATCTAATTATACTAAATTAGGACCAATTAGGACCTAATATGGACCAATTGGGACCTAACATGACCTATTAGACTCAATTAGGACTAATTAGAATCAATTAGGACCAATTAGGATCTAATATGGACCAACTAGACTCAATTAGGACCAACTAGACTCAATTAGGACCAATTTAGACCTAATATGGACTAACTAGACTCAATTAGGACCAACTAGACTCAATTATGACCAATTAGGAACAATTAGGACCTAATTAGGACCTATTTGATTCAATTATGACCTATTAGATCTAATTAGACTCAATTAGGACCTAATATGGACCAATTAGGGCCTAATATGACCTATTAGACTCAATTAGGGCCAATTAGACTTAGTTGGGACCAATTAGGACCTAATATGGACCAATTAGGTCCTAACTTGACCTATTAGACTCAATTAGAACTAATTAGACTCAATTAGGACCTAATATGGACCAACTAGACTCAATTAGGACCAATTAGGACCAATTAGGACCTATTAGATTCAATTATGACCTATTAGATCCAATTATACTCAATTAGGACCAATTAGGACCTAATACGATCTATTAGAGTCAATTAGGACCAATTAGACTCAATTAGGACCTAATATGGACCAATTAGGACCTAACATGACCTATTAGACTCAATTAGGACCAATTAGGACCTATTAGATTCAATTATGACCTATTAGATCCAATTATACTCAATTAGTACCAATTAGGACCTAAAATAACCTATTAGACTCAATTAGGACCAATTAGACTCAACTAGGACCAATTAGGAGCTAATATGAACCAATTAGGATCTAACATGAACTATTAGACTCAATTAGGACTAATTAGACTCAATTAGGACTAATTTATACTTCATACTGGTGTAGGAAATGCTCAAGAATCACAAGCTCAACAAGTTGCCCAACCTTCAGAAGTTGGAGAAGGGTCATCACAAGCTCAACAAGCACAAGTCTCAGAATATCAAATAAGTACACATCTCTCTCTTTCTCTCAATGACTCTCTTAGTTTAGTCACTATCTCGATTTAGTTTCTTATTGGTGAATATAGATTTTGGGTCTTTCCCCTAAGAAGAAGTTATTTTTTTTGTTGTGTACATGTAGCCTTTGATGATGAAAATGTTGGACAAGGGGAATCCCATGTTGAATCAACCCAAAGTCAAACAAGTATGTGTTTCTCTCATTAATGTATAAATTATTATAGGTAGAACATGTTCAAGAGCTTGTAAATACTTATTTCATGAAGGTCCCCTTAAGATGAGATATTAAGATTTTTTATTTTATTTTATTTGCAGTGAATGTGCAAGAAACATATGTGAATGATAGTCTACTCCAACAGTTGAAGAGAAAAATTAATCGTAAAAGTATAGATCATTTAATTGAAATGGATGTGGAAAAATTGAGAGATTATCCTAAACAACCCATAAATATTACGAAGAGGGCATTGAATAAAAAGTTTAAGAAAATAATGAAACAATTTGAGAATCTTGGTACACTTGAAAAAAATGAACTGTTATCAATTAAACTTCTTAAAGATGAGTTAAAAGAGCCATTAAAATTATTGGGTGTAGATGCAAGTTTGAAAAAGTTAAAATCAAGTAACGTATAAAAAAATATTGTTGACAGTGTTAAGGAAGGTTTGAATTCCATTGGGAAAACAACTAGATCTATAGATAGGTCCATTTCAAGAAGAGTGATATTGACATCTATTTTAAATAAAAAAATGTCCCAAAGAACAAATTTATTCACTTTCATCTCAGATCGGGTATAGTAGGAAGACAATGACACACTATTTGAAAAGAAGAATCAATTTGGATGATACTACATTGGAAGGTAATTGGGCACTAATGTGTAGAGCTCCTCAGTCTGATAGAATTAATGAAACAATTAGGAACTTAGTTACATCATTTTGGATTGATCATACTCATCCTTCACCAAATGCAAAAGATGATATCAAGAAGAGGACTGGGCCTAAGAAATATTTCCAGCACACAAAACATTGGTTGGACACCACACAACATGAATTGTATCTCTCATTTTGTAACTCAAATCCTGACATTAAGAGTGACAAACAATGTTTGAAATATTAAAGCCATTTTTTGTAAAGATAAATAAATCTTTTGAAACTTGTTGTTGTCGATATCACATTGAATTCAATCTCTACTACCAAGGGTTTAGAAAGATGATAGAAGAAAGTGGTGGTTCTCAAAATGATTTTCCTAAATGTCCAAGTCAATTCATAAAATCAATCTTATGTAACAAATCAATTAATCATGAAATACCTGAAATAGATTGCATAAGAGGAACTTGTCAAACATGCGAGGATTTGGATAAATTTCCTTTGAGACTTGAAGATACTAACATGACGAGGATGATAAAATGTAAGAGATACAAGTACATAAAGTCTTAAACAAAAGTCAGGAAAGAATCAACAAGGTTGGAATATGTAGAAGACAAGATACTTGTTGCAGCATTTATGGAGAATTTTCGTAAATTGATTCAACCATACATACGACATGTTTTTTTTTCTAAATGATAGGCAGAACAATTCCAAATACAAAAAGAATCTTTTCCAATTGGAATGATTTTATTGATTGTTGATTTTGCAGAGTACTCCTTTGTATCTCAAAAACAACTTCAAGAAGAACACTACTATATAGACCAGGTGACTATCATG
Source organism: Chamaecyparis obtusa (assembly GCA_027943335.1). Classification (NCBI taxonomy): domain Eukaryota; kingdom Viridiplantae; phylum Streptophyta; class Pinopsida; order Cupressales; family Cupressaceae; genus Chamaecyparis; species Chamaecyparis obtusa. Next base: position 5,938 of record BSBK01004760.1, on the reverse strand, counting down.
GTACATGTGTCTTATTGACATGCACAATTATATTTGGATGGTGTTGAAAGTACATATGAAGCATGAGTCATAAAGAAAGAATATCACTTTTACATTAGTGATGATAAAGAGCATGACATACATTTTGTCAAGCATTGCTTTAAGACATTTTTTGGATATTTGGAAAACAAAGGCTTCCAAATTGAAAAGCATTTTGTTTGGTTGAATGGATGTGCAACACAATTTAAATCGGCAAGGCCATTTTATGCACTATGTAGATATCATCGATACCAAAATATACCACATATTTGGATTTTCTTTAAGAGTGGACATGGAAAGGGAGGGCATGATGGTGCAGGAGCTTGTATCAAACGTGCTTTAAGAAAGTATCAACTGGACTATCAGGGATATCATACAAATAATGCTCATGATGTAGTTGAGTGGTGCAAGATGCATTTTATGGTGCCAAATCATGATAACACATCATCATGATCAGATTGAGTCATACCCTTCCGAGTATTCTGGGAGATAATAGGTACTAATTTTAAATTTATTGATCATTGTTTGAGTTAACTTATATATATCTTTCATTTTTACATGTGACCTCTCTATTGTTCAGGTGTTGATAGAAGATCAATCCATGGATGCAAGAGACTAGACAAAACAAGATCCCTACATTCAGTTATGAGTACGGATAGTAATGTGTGGTCATTGTACACTAGAGATTATTCATGCTTTTGTTATGACTACATTTCTAAAAGCTATGACAAATGTATCAACCAAAAATGTGGATATGTTAGTGAATGGAATTTAGTTCCACTAGATGTTACAAACACAAATGACGTTCAGGATGAAAGCTTTGACGACATTCCATTGATTTCTACAGATTATGACCATATTTCAGGTTTGATCAAAATTGGTACGTGTGTGTTTATGTACATGTTTTTAAAAAGGATTCATAAACTCAATTCATTTAAATAAAGTTATTTTAATTTATATTTACAAGTTCCTAAAATTATAAGTTCACTTTAAATGTAGGACATATTTTTGCAATAGTAACAAAGCCTGGAAATGTGGAAGGTGTTAGTTACTATTTATTACGTTGCTACAAGGAGAGGATGAAGCTAACACAGAATCAAACAAGTGATGGAATTATGTTTCCCATAGGTTCTAGTACTGTATTTAAGTTTTTTTATATGGTTAGTATTTATCACATCTATATATTTAACATTGAGGAACACATTGTGTAGGTTCAGTTGTCATGCATGGAACATATTTGAAGCAAACCAAAATACTTAAACATGGGATTCATTTTATTGATTATCAACCTAACAATAAGGTTTATCAGTATAGTCATCTTGTAATTGCCACCATCCTATCTCTTGTTCTTGTGACGAGATCTGACATTCGTAAGTGGAGACTTGATACTGATGACCATGAGAGAATATTAAATGTTATTTGAGAGAGAGATGAACCACTTGATGTGGACTAAATCACGTATGAAATATGATTTGAACTAAATTTTTCACGAGTGAGACCAGAGGTTTTCGTAGCTCCATTCTTTCCTACTGGTGCCCATAGTGAATGGAGCTTGAATTAAATTAAAAATTAAGAAGTACTCTAACTTTGGAATATGAATGTGTGTATGTATTGAATTTTCATGTGTTACATTAGGACATGCATGTTTTAAATATAAAATCTACTTGAAGTACAACAAAATTAAATTAAAAGTATGTGCAAAACTATTATCGAATGTACATTTAAATATAAGTAAGATTCAATGAAACATCTAGGGACCTCAATTATATAGCTCACATGTGTTAAATTTACATCATTCATAACTTTCATTATAAACATGTGTACAATCAAACATCATTCATGTATGTAATCTATTGAAATCAAGTTCATCAAATTTAAATTAAACATGTACATGTGTATGTAATCTATTGAAAGTATTGAAAATTTACAAGTTCATCACACATGCACACATATCTAGAGTGAAAGTATATATATATATATATATATATATATATATATATATATATATATATATATATATATATATATATATATATATATATATATATATATATATATATATATATATATATATATATATATATATATATATATATATATATATATATATATATATATATATATATATAACATGCATGAAACATTAATCATGTGTGTAGATCAAGTACTGTAAATATGAAACATATGAATCAATCATGTGTCAAACATTCTATCAAAAGCCCATCTAGAAATGAAATATAATTCATCAAACACACACACACACACACACACACACACACACACACACACACAATATGAAATATGTCTTTGATCAAATATGAAAGTGCCTAGGACTCATCATGTCAACTCTTCACTAAGAGGTCACACCCAGAGTGACTATCATGCTATGAAGGATGTGCAGATCCCTACGAAGAAAGAGATATATAAATTAAAATATATAAACATTGTACAAAGATCTCTTAAGTTTGATTTAAAATATTATACAAGAAAACATGTTATAAAGTGTGTAGACATAGATAATAAATTTAAAACTCGCATGTCCACTATTGATGTCATCATCAAGTGAGTCCCGATGACCTACACAATTAGTACCCAAAGAAGGAGTAACAAGAGGCATATCCTAGTAGACAAAAAATATATATCATATATATACGTGCATGTAAATATATATATAATTTAATTGATTGAAAATTTGAAAATAAATTTAAGTTTAATTGTAACATTAAATACATGTATATAATCTGATTTATACTTGTGTACGTGGTGGAAACTGATAGTACTCGAATTCCCTAGCCTCAATCCTATCAACCAAGGTATCAAGATTTTGATGTGTCTGGTCCAAGCTCAAATCTGCATCTGCAACATGAGTAGACTGCACACGCCTCTAATGATGAATGTAATGGACTAACCAGATGAGATGGCATGGAAGTCGCATCATCATGTGTCAAAAAATTTAGATAACCTGTAGCGGCCATGCTGAACTCAACATCATCAAGGCCAACATCAGAGAAATGATGTCCTACACTGACTGAAGGGTCTGTACACTATGCCTCTCCTTGTGCAACAATAGAGTGGTCAGTAGGTGGATCCTCACAAGCACTTCCACTATAGCCACGGTCTAGGTGAGAAGGATGTGGCTAAGCATATCTAATAGTACCCACATGAGATCTAACCTCTGATACGGGGATATCATGATTTGCTGCTATAAATGCATATGCATCCGATAGATCCTCAGCCAAGCTAGTCAGTGTCACACATGTCATCTCTCCTGTAAGTCCCTCTAGGATAGAAAGTGAGGGATGCTTGTTAAAGTGTACATGTCATCTGCGATCCTGATAGTGGATTCTCCACCTGATGATCTAGAGTGTCATCGAGACATCAGGTACTAACTAACTTGATCACTAGATATGGATGTGGTAGCTACTGCAATGTCCCCCACACTATCAATCACAACTCGAAGCTAGGTGCTATGAATAAAATCATCTACAATAGGGCCCAATGAAGGAGCTATAACAGGTGCCCTCTGACCAACAATGGCCCTGTGTACTGGTCTTTTTCGATCAGCTTGACAAAAAGAATCTCTATCAGAAAGCCAACCACGCCTCTATCCTAGATGTGCTAGAAAATCAGTGTAATTAACAATATGACCTAAACAAACTTTAGCAAAAATATACTATGTAAAGTACAGTGGAATCTGGTCATTATTTGGATAACAACCATGGGTAGCTAGAAATCTAGGGTATATCAATGCTGATATAGCAGGATCCTCACACCTGGTAACATGATACCCCTTCACATAATTTTTATTTGCATAAGATGGGAAAACTTCCCCTTTTAGGGTCGCTTTAGGCACTAAAGCTTGTACCTTCTTAAGAGAAAGACCAGAGCCAACCTCTTGTCTCTTTCTCTCAAGTATGGCCTCTATAATATCTACGGCATAGGGAGTGGTACCATGAATGTAATCCCTAATGCCAATCAACCTATTAAGGATGGACTGACACGTGCTCTTATAGACAATAGAGCTAGATAAATTATTTATAGATTATTGCAATCATTCAATCTCTCTATTAGTGTGTGGAAATAGTTCTACAGGGGGAATTGGTGCATCTGCCATGTGTGATGTGCAATAATATGTCTGATAGATCTAGAACATGTATGTACCTAAAAGATTTTATTTACTATCAAATAAAGTCTACATATACATGTACGTTTTCCTAATTTAAATAAAAATAAAATTAAATACTATGCACATTTCATTACATTATTTGAAAGTAAAATTAATTACATAAATTACATTTAAATGTAAATTACATTTTAATAGGTCTAATGGGTCTTAAAGGGTCAAATAACCTATCATAGGTCCTAATAGGTCCAAATAGGTTTAATTAGGTATAATTAGGTCTAAATGGGTGTAATTAGGTCCTAATTGGTCTAATTGGGTCTAATTATGGCAAATTGATCTAATTGGGTCTAATTAGGTGCTAATAAGTCTTACGGGGTCATATTACTCATAGTGGGTCTAATTTGGTATTAAAGGGGTCATATAACCTATTATAGGTCCTAATAGGTCTAATTAGGTCATAACAACTAATTGGGTCTAATTAAGTACTAATAGGTCTAATTAGGTGCTTTAATAGGTCTTAAGGGGTCATGTTACTCATAGTGGGTCTAATGGGGTCTTATGGGGTCATATAACCTGTCATAGGTCCTAATAGGTTTAATTAGGACATAATTGGTTTAATTGGGTATAATTAGGTCCTAATAGGTCTAATTTGGTTGAATTAGGTCCTAATAGGTCTAATTGGGTCTATTTAGGTGCTAATTGGGTCTAATTCCATTGTAATAGGTCTTATAGGTCTAATTAGGTCGTAATACATCTAATTGGGTCTAATTAGGTCCTAAAAGGTTTTAAGGGGTCATATAACCTATCATAGACCTCTTAAAATAGACCTAGATAACTAGGAATTATGATGTCCTAATAGGTCTAATTGCATCTAAGTAGGTCTAATTAGGTTCTAATAGGTCTACTTTGGTCTTAAGAGCTCATATTAAGCATATTGAGTCTAATTAGGTCTTAAAGGGTCATGTAGTATGAGTATATTAGGTGCTAATTAGTCTTTAAATTTGATCTAATTACAAGGTTAGAAGGGGTCCTATTACTCATATTACATAGATAATTAGGGCTTATTATGTCTAATTTGGTCTAAGGGGTCCTATTAAGTTCATCAATATGTCCCTAATTAGGCATTATTACTATTCAATATTAGTTCCTATTATTTATATTAGGTATGTATTACTCACATGTATTTAAAGGTAAATTAAATAGTATAAAATTAGGTATAATTTAAAGGTCTAGTTATGGGTTAATTAGTCTAATTATGCCCAAGGGATCCTATTGCTCATATTAGGTGTACTAGCAGGTCCTATTACTCATGATATTAGGTGTTAATTAGTCTTAATTAAAGGTCTAATTAGGTCTTAAGGGGTCATCTTACTCATATTAGGTATACTTGGGACTACTTACACATGTCTTATTAGGTGTTAATTGGTCTTATTAGGTCTAACTACATGTTTAAGGCCCATCCTATTAATGATATTAGGTCCTAATTTGGGTCTTATTACTCATATTAGGTCAGGTAATAGGTTAAAAATTAGGTCTTAATGGGTCACAATTTACTCATTAGGTCTAATTTTAGTAATATAATTATGTCTTCTTAGTCAAGTATTAGGTCTAATTAGTCTTATCTAGGTCTTATTAGGTGTCATTAGTCTTATCTAGGTCTTATGTACATACACATGTATACATAAAAATCTATCTATACACATGTACATATGTATACATACATATACATGCACGTGCATACATGCACACATAAATGCACACACACTCACACACACACACACACACACACACACGCAC